>ML677348.1:42130361-42197884 GCA_007922305.1 Dermatemys mawii
TATTTACCTGGCATTTCGCCGACCGCGGCTCCCCCTGGCCCCGGCTCGCCGTTACAGTCCAATGGGGGCTGCAGGAAGCGGCAGCCAGTACTGTGCTGCTTCCCGCAGCCCCCATTGCACCGGGACGGTGAGCCGGGGCCAGGGGGAGCCGCGGTCGGCGAAATGCCAGGTAAATAAAGCAGCGGGGCCAGCTAAGGGTGCTTACCCTGCGGTCCCGCGTGCCAGCGTTGCCAATCCCTGCTGTAGATATTTCATGGGGAAAGTGAGGTAGCAAAGTTTGCAGATCATACAAAATTACTCACTATAGTTAAGTCCAAAGCTGACTGAAGAGTTACAAATGGATCGCATAAAACTGGGCCACAAAATGGCAGATGAAATTCAAAGTTGGTAAATGCTATTAATGCTCACTGGAAAATATAATTCCAACTAGATAGGTCTAAATTAGGTGTTACCTGTTGTCAAGGCTAATCCCCACTCTGTCACTTTGAATACAAAAGGTTAGGGCCTGCAAGAATTTTAAAAATTAATACTTGCCACTCCAGGCTTGTATTAAATTCCCTAGGTTACAGATTTTCTCTGACCTTGGCTTGGTAAACGCTGCCACTAAAATGCAAAAAAACCAACCAAACAAAACAAACAAAAAAACCCACCTTGCAGCCAGGAAGGAACTCTTGGGAATGCCTCCCTTTGGGGGTATACTTTCACACACACAGCCACGGAAGAGCTGAGAAAGAAAACAAAGGATATTAGCTGTTGTTGTAAGGGTGCTTACCCTGCGGTCTCGCGTGCCAACGTTGCCAATCCCAAACAACATGCACAAACAGCTTAGGACACCAAAAATCCAACTCTTTTCTTAAAAAAAGTAAAATTTATTTAAAAACATAAAGAAAGCAAATACATTTGGAACTTAAGCTTTTGACTAGATCTTAAAAGAAACAATTACAAAAATTAAGCATCAAGATAGCTCTCTTGAGGTTCAGCTTAAAAGTTACAAGCAAAACAAGAGCATCTGGGGTTAGCACAGAGGAGATCCACAAGCAAAAATAAAGAAATAAACTTAATCTTGTCTATTTAAACATGCCCTGTCTAGTGATGTCTTCTAGGTATGGAAGATGAATTTTTATACCTGGTTCAAACCTTACAGAAGATTCCTGCTTATAGCATTGCTACTCTGTCTCTCCTTCGCCAGAGAACAACATAGAGACAAAGGGAACACTTTTTCCCCATTTTAAAAAGTTCTAGCCTTCCCATTGGCTCTTTTGGTCAGGTGCCTAATCCCTTTTCTTTACCTAGGGACTGTTTACAAATGGACCGTTACGGGTAAAGCAAGCAGCCACAAAGAAGGACTTTATAGCTAACTGGCTGGGTTGGTGTCCATAAAAAGGAGCTCTCTCCCCTTCATTTATCACACCTCTCAAAAAAAGAAATTTTGCTGTAATTGTGGATTGTTCTCTTAAAACATCTATTCAATGTGCAGCAGCAGTAAAAAAAGCTGGTGGAATGATGGGAACCATTAGGAAAGGGATAGCTAATAAGACAGAAAATATCATAATGCCACTATATTAATCCATTGAACACCCACACATTTAGTACTGCATGTAGTTCTGGTCACCCCATCTCAAAAAAAGATATATTAGAATTGTGGAAAAGTACAGAGAGTGCAACAAAAATGATTAAGAGTATGGGGCAGCTTCCTTATGAAGAGATTAAAAAGACTAGAAAAGGGATGACTAATGCGGGAGGCAATAGTAGAGATATATCAAATCATGAAGGAGAAAGTGAATAAGGTTTATTATCAAAATTAGTAATACACATAATAAAGGAGTAAAATGGATATGTTTATGGAAAAACTGCAAAAGACAAAACACGAACATTTGAGTGTAACTAAAGAAGAGGGAAATTCAATGGAAAAAGTGAAAATGTACTCCAGCAAAGGATGCAAGAAAAATAATTAAAGACTAGAACACAGCTCATGCTTCTGTCATATACTGTAGAGAAGTATAACTTAAATCATAAATAACTTGTTCCCTAGTACATTGTAAATAAGTTAAGTTCATCTGTGTCAAAATTCAGGTTACTGAAAACAAGAGAAATGTGGAGAAATTTGTTGGACTAACCAACTTAAGCTGTTTCAGGATGCATCCCACAGAACTGAGACAGTGGAATATATCAGTGCATGGTGAAGAAATCACACTGGTGTTTGAAGAAAAAATCCCCCAAAATAACCGACTCCTCAACTACATTTCAACCTACCTTTTATGGACAATTAAATATACAATAATCTATAAAGACATTTTAAAGACCACTAGGTAGGCCAGGTTTAACATCTATTTCAATTATACAACATTAAGCAAAGTGATTAAATGTATGTACCTGTTGTTTTAAATCTTTCTAATTGGAATATGGCTGAATTTGGTTATTGTGTAAAAGCAAATATATCATTGTTGTATAATTCTTTGTTAATTGTTATAATAACCTCATATCAGGAATGTGTGTAAGACCCAATAGCTGGACAAGACACTGTTCCACAATGAACTAGGCCACTCCAAACTTTAGAAGGAACGATTAAATCCATTTCAAGATGGTTCGGATCTGGAATGTCTATTTGGAACAGGGCAGATATGGAAAATATAAAAAGACGTTAATTATTATGAGCATCAGATAACAAAAACAGATTCAAAATGCATATTTGATGGCGTTGAGGGCCTGGCTACTGAGGAATGGTATACAGTGGTTAATATTCATGACATTGCTCAGTGGTTTAACCAAACACAAGGAAAAATGAATTAATTGATTACAGAAAGCAAGAAGAAAGTGAGGGAACATTATGTATATAGATAAATTATTTGCACTGCTTATGGGAGTTATGTGTTAATTGCCATAACCAGTTCATTAGGGGATATAAAAAAAGGGAAGTTGCCTAATCTTATTAATGATAATCAGTTAGCCAAATGATAATGTCCTCAGTGTATTTCAGAGACTCCTTTAAACAGGCAATGCTTGCAGTTGTGTAAACAAATTCCCATGAGCACAGTCGGTAATTTGGAGCCTGTGACACCTCATCTTCACTGAGGCATGTGTTATTCAACACAATCATACTCAACGTCATACCATTTATGGTAGCTTTACTGCTATTGTATCCTGACAGAGCAATATCATACATTGGCTACTGTCCATTCTGTAGGTTCTCTGGAAGATATCCTCTTCGAGGAATGCCTACATCTACCCCAGGGAACACAAATCTTGAGGGCACTGTACACAGCTTGTTGCTCTGTTAAGGGATATTAATACATGTATATATGTAATGTTTTTGACATCACAGCTCCAATGTGTGGCCATGCCAGCCTGGACCAGTCCTGCTGAATCTTTATTACTTCCAGAAATGGTGCACAATCCAGAAAGAATCAGAATTAGCTCTCAGTACCTTGTCTGGTTTTGTGAGAATGGCTTTTAGAAAAATCATCATTTAACTTGGACATTGAGCAAATTTATTCTGAAAGCAACTGAAGTACAGTAAACATAAACCCCATGCCTCCATTGTATAGGTTTGCTTTTCTGAATGGAAAGACACATTAACGTCCCAGGTAGTCTCAGATATTGCATAAATAACCAATTTTGCAGTTTTTAAATGATAATAGGGGCATGTTTTGTTTTCCAGAGCAATAAATTTGCTCTCTAATGGTAATTCCCTAGTATTCCAAATGAAGAACTAGATTATTGCCAAGTGCCCCTGTGCAGTCTTTCCCTCACTAGAACAGCCTTTTGACAGGCTAATATCCTCCATTTATAGCATAATTAAAATTAAACATCTCACTTTTTTAGTGTTACTTGGACTTGTTAATGCTTACAGCTAGAGGTCTGTATTTAACAGCTTTCTGTAGTGAGATTCAGCAATTTATTATAATAACAAATTAATTGATGTGTAATTTACACTAATTTCAAAGAAATCATGACTTTACCCAATATTTATTGTTTGCTTGGGTTTTTTCCAATTAAGATCACTTGCTGCATATTCCTAATTACTTTTAACTGGTATTCCTAACTCTAGTTTTTTGGTCATATTTCAGAAGGAAAACTAATCAATTTATATAGTAGACATGGTACACTTACAGTGATGTCTAATGTATTGTCACTAATTTGTCTGAACTTGCAATATATAATGTATATATTTATTTTACAAAATTTCGTATTGCTGTACATTTTTAATTAAATAATACCAGCAACATTATGGCTTCTGTTTCTTCCTAGTGATATACTGATGGCAAACTATAAGAACAGAATGTAACAGATAGGAGAAGCTATCTCTTAATACCTGTCAGTTGGTAGTTGTCTCACACCCTGCAGCATAAGTGTTTATGTCCCTTTAAAACATACCTAATATAATGCAGTTCAGGATAAGTAAAGAGAACACCAAAGATCTCATTAATTTGAATGAATTCAAGTCAGTGGGGCCAGATGCTATTCACTTGAGGGAATTATTCACCTGAGGGAATTATCTGAAGAAATCTTGGAGCCAATAGAAATAATGTTTATGAACTCATGGATGACATGAAAGGTCCCAGAAGACTGAAGAAGAGCTAATATAGTGAAAAAGAAGGAGCTGGAGAACTATAGACCAGTCAGGCTGACTTTAATACCTGGTCTATAGTTCTCTAGCTCCTCCTTTTTCCCCTTTTCAGACACTGATACTAGAGCAATGTATAAAACATGTAATTTGTGAATACCTGGAGAATTAGGGGTAATCACTAGCAGCCAGAATGGATTTACTAAGAACAAATCATGTCAAACCAGCTTGAAAACCATCTTTAACAGGGTAACTGTTTTGGTGGGTCAGGAGAATGCAGTGGACATAATATACCTGGACTTCAGCAAGGCTTTGACATTCTGATAAGGAAGCTGGAGAAATGCAGGTTCAAGAGAACTACCATTAGGTCGATATATAATTGCTTAAACAAACACAAAGAGTAACTTTTAATGGAATGACGTCAGTTTGGAGGAAGGTTTCAAATTGGGCTGCACGGGGATCTGTTCTGGATCCAGTATTGTTTAACATCTTTATTAATTACCTGGATGTATGTATACAGAGCATACTGATCAAGTCTGCAGATGACACAGACTAGGGGGAGTACTTGTGGCACCTTAAAGACTAACAAATTTATTTGAAGATAAACTTTTGTGGGCTACAGCTCACTTCATCAGATGCACAGGATGGAACATACAGTATGAAGATATATATGCACACAGAGAACATGAAAAGGTGGAAGTTGCCATACTAACTCTAAGAGGCTAATTAATTCAGATGAGCTATTATCAGCATGAGAAAAAAAAACTTTTGTAGTGATAATCAAGACAGCCCATTTCAGACAGTTGACAAGAAGGTGTGAGGATACTTAACATGGAAAAATAGATTCAATTTGTGTAATAATCCAGCCACTCCCAATCTCTATTCAAGTCCAAGTTAATGGTATCTAGTTTGCAAATTAATTCCAGTTCAGCAGTTTCTGATTGGAGTCTGTTTTGGATTTATTTATTTTTTTTTTTGAAGAATTGCTACTTTTAAATCTGTTACTGAGTGACCCGAGAACTTATGTCCAAATAAATCTGTTAGTCTTTAAGGTGCCACAAGTACTCCTTGTTCTTTTTGCAGGTACAGACTAACATGGCTGCTACTCTAAAACAAGCTAGGGGAGACTGCCAATGCTTTGGAGGAGATAGCTAAAATTCTCAGGAATCTTGATAAATTGGAGAACTGTGCTTTAGACAACAAAATGAAATTCAATAAATACAAATGTAAGGTGCTACACTTGAGGAAGAAAAAATATGCACAAATATAGAATGGGGGAAAACTGGCTTATCAGCAGCACTACCAAGAAGGATCTGGGAGTTTTGGTTGACAACAACCTCAACATGAATCAGCAATGTGATGCTATTGCAAAGAAAGCAAATGGTATTTTAATGTAGACTAACAGAGGATAACATGCAAGCCACAAAAAATGATAGTACTAATCTACTTGGTGCTGGTTGGGCCTCAGTTGAGTACCAGGGTCTGCGTGGGGGAGGCTCCATAACAATCCACCCCCAATAAAACTGAGCCATACTTCTCCCACCCACACAGAAAAACCCTCCAAGTTCACACCCAAGCTCCTTCCCAGCAATTATTCTCTCTCCCTCAGCGCCTCCATAACCCTGACTCAGCCTAGCCTTTGCATTGCTTCTGAGGATGTGGGAAATATGTTTATGTAATGTAGTTTAAATGAATTATTACTCAGAGTTCTGTATTAATATGCCTAGTAAGGATTCTATTTGTAAACAAACAAACAAACAAAAAAACATATCCTGAATCTTTTTTGTTGTGTGTATGTGATGTTCCCCTGGTGTTATTTGGACCAGTGATCTGCTAGGTTACTCCAATCCTCAATGCTGGGAACCAGCCTTATCCTACTCTCTTATGAGAACCCTCACTCCTGTGCTGTTCACACACAACCTCTGGCATGTAAGTTGCTCCCAGCTATGTGAGTGAGTGCTTCTGGCCATCCGCTGCTTGGATTGTGCAACTGAATGGCACTAGCCACTATCGCCAGTCCCAGACACAACCCTAGGAACCTCCATCTTGCAGTGTCCAGTTATGCCTGCTGGATAGTGCAAGTTTATATGAGTTCGCCAATTTAACAAAGAAATTAATATATACCAGGCTTCTTATCCCAAGGGGAGTTTCTGACACACTTCAAACCAAACACACTGCTTCAGGTAGAATAAACAAACAAATGTATTAACTACGAAAGATGGATTTTTAGTGATTGTAAGTCAAAGCCTAACAAGTCAGATTTGGTCAAATGGAATAAAAGCAAAACACATTCTAAGCTGATTTTAGCACTTTTAGTGCCCTTACCAACTTAGATACTTCTCACCATGGTCTGGCAGGTTGCCCTTCATCCAGGTTCTCCACTTTGATCAGTGGTTCAGTCACTGATTGGTGGTGTTGTCTGTAGATGGAGGTGGAAGAGAAAGGAAGAGCATGGCAAAATTATCTCCCTTTTATTATGTTCTTTCTTCCCTGTTGGCTGTGCCCCCACTTCAGAGTCAGGTGAGCATTACCTCAATGTAGTCTCAAACTGACCAAGGGAAAGGAGGTGACTCACACGACAGTTCAACAAATCCTTTGTTGCTGCCTAGGCCAGTGTCCTTTATTACTGTGAGGCTGGTCTGGGTTTGTCCCTGATGAGGTGTGAACTGCCCCTCTGCTTCTGGAGAGTTTTGCTTTGGCTTGTTTTAAGCCATGAGGATGCATTTTCAGCCTTATAACTAAATACATGAAATTACAACCTATAGCGTTACTATAACAACAATGCTTAATGCATCATGAACCTTCTGAAGACACCTGACATGACAAACTTTGCATTGGATACTACACAGTCATAAGGATGAACATGGGGGTGCAGGTAGTTCCCTTGAGGAACAGAGTCTCACACTGTATCATTAGAATCCTTACAGATGTACTTTCTGACGGACATTTTGAAATAAATTACCAAAATGATTGAAACTGATGTGATTATACTGTGTTATTTTGACAAATAAAATATGCAGAATTTTGCACAGAATTTTTAATTTGGGGGGTCAGAATTCCTCCAATAGTCATATGCTTTAAAAGCCAGAAAAGTCATTCTTTAGGCCAGATTCTCCACATCTCCACTTACAAGTAGAAATTTTCAGTAATGATTAGGGAATAATATAGAATGCACACCTGTAGCCAGGGGGCATGGTCTCCCTTCCAGATGGACAGAGGGACAGCTGTGACCACCCTTGGTTGGAAGAACCAAGACACCCACACCAGCTCCATCAGAAGCAGAGGGGTGGGACAGGAACCAGAAGTATAAAAGGCAGTCCCTCCAGCTCAGTTGGAGAGGAGCTGCTGGAGGAGAAGGATGTCTCCCACCCTCTGCTGGAGATCAGACCTGACAGTAACTGCTACAGTGCCCAGGACCTTCAGGGACTGCCAGAGCTGCCAGGCACTGGAGACACCAAGGAGTTACTTGGACTGCCATTAGTTGTTTATCCCAGTGAGATGAACTGCAACCCTGGGACTCAGGTATCCTCCCCCCTTCAAATAAGAGTGTAGGAAGTAGCTCTGGGAAGCCAAATATAGTTTGGCTGTATTGCTAACAGTTGGCCAGCTTGTTGCAGTTGGATTTCCCTGCTGACCGAGTAGCAGACCATTCTGCTATTGTTAGAACCCTAGGCTGTGACCTAGCAGAGTTGGATGGGCCCCTCTATCTCCTGCCACCCCAACCAGGCCTCATTCTAGGCCTGTGTTCATTGGTGGTCCTCCAGAGCCAGGACCCCTGATTGTTGGTGCCCCTACCTGGCTGATGGCCTGGGCTTATTGACTCATTCCCACTCTGTCCTGACTGCAGGCCAGAGCCCTGTATCCATTTGGTTCCCTGCCCTGGATGAGGCCCTTGGGTGCTTAGGTGCATTACTGCTCTGTCCTGAATACAGGCCAGAAAATCCTAACTGCTTGAAGCCCCGCCCTGGCTGAGGGCCTGAACGAGGGCCTCTTCAGTGACCTACCCAGTTCGAGGGCCTAGGCCCCTAGACTCATTATTGCTCTACCCTGCTGAGTGGTGGAGACCCCAGTGCTAATGCCCCCTCAACTTTTCCTTCCACAGGCCTCGTAGCAAGGCGGCACGGCTTCCCTACCAGACAGATGAAGGTACAGCTGCAACTGCCTTACAATGCTACTATTCCTTATTACAGTATAATAAATGTAGTCTTGTAGACTCTTCCTCGAGTACAATGAAATTGTAACAGAAATGTAACTACCATTATTGTCATATAATTTATATGTAAACAGCAAAAATTATAGGTTAAAAAAATTATTTGTAAACAATTAAATCGGATGCATGTTATAAGGTAAACAAACCTCTGAAGAATGAATAAAACTTAAACGTGGAAGAGATGTATTATGCTCTCAGTCCTTTTATTGACATGAAGACATTTTAATGAACCGGGGCTCTGCAGCTTGTAAACTCAGCTACTCTAAAATCACTCTCAAGGGCAACATTGGTATACTGGAAAATGTCACTCCAGCATGTGCAATGAATATGTAGTTTATGTATATTGTAGTTTATGAATAACTACATACTGTGTTCTAATTTTAAAAAAACTGCATAAAAGCATATTATTAGCTACATTATTACAAATATATTTTAATGTAAACCACTTTTTAATTTTTTGGTTAAGAGAAGAGATAAATGCTTGATTAGGAATTCTGTTCAGTTTTAACAAATTCTGTTACACAAAAGCAAAGCTCTTTAACACAATTAAGAAAAAAATTTATCTAAATCAAAACCTCAGATTGTGTTTTCTGTAGCAGCATAGAGAGTGGAGAGTTGATCTTTTTATTTTATATATTTATTTTATTTTTTGTAGACTTTTCCATTTTTTAAGAATGGTTAAAAGGTGTGATGCTGCACTCTATATAATTTTATATAGTGTGGATATAACTTAACTAAAGGGCTCTTGTAAGGTATCATTACAAGGCTTATAATCTACTGAATGTGGTTATCCTATTTGTATGAATGTATCATTCTTGTATCTGAAACTAGAAATATAAAATATAACTCTGAGGGCCTATTGTAATTATGCAAAGTGTGGGTCATTAATAGTGGTCTGGAATCTTGATGGCTCCAGTTAACCAGGACAATTGAGTGTAGATGCCTCTGTTTTATTTGTAAGTCTTCCTGTATACTTGTGTGCTGGCAAGTGAGTAATGAAGTCTTACAGTGAGGTGATCATGTCACCTGAATTGGAATCCATATTTAACCTGGTGCTTTTCTATTTAGAAGGTGGGAGTGGGAACCCAGAGAGGGACAAAGGATTCCCACCTTATGCAAAAGATATATAAGTGGGCGGAACAGAACAAAGGATGCTGCCATCATGATAAATCCTCTAGCTACCACCTGAGCTGGAACAAGGGCTGTACCAGGGAAAAGAATGGTGCCCAGACTAGGAACATGTCCAGTCTGTGATAGAAATTTATTGAAACATCTCTGAGGGTGAGATTTTATCTGTATTCAGTGTTATTACTTATTAGGCTTAGAATTGCTTGTTTTTTTTGTTTTGTTTTTTTTTAATTCACTTTGTTCTGTCTGTTACTACTTGGAACAACTTAAATCCTACTTCCTGTCTTTATTAAAATCACTTTTTACTTATTAGTTAACCTGGAGTATGTGTTAGTACCTGGGGGGGGGGGGGGCAACAGCTGTGCATATGTCACTATCAGTGTTACAGAGGATGAACAATCTATGAATTTGCCCTGTATAAGCTTTATACAGGGTAAAATGGATCTATTTGGGGTTTGGACCCCACTGGGAGTGTAGCAGCTGAGTGCTAAAGACAGGAACACTTCCTAGCCTGGGTCTGGGTTTGGAGCAAGTTAGCGGGTCTGGACAAAACCAGGCAGGGTACTGAAATCCTAAGCTGTTTGGGCAGGAAAGCAGGGGCAGAAATAGTCTTGGCACATTGGGTGGCAGCTCCTAAGGGGGTTTCTGTGATCCAACCCATCACAAAAGGAATATGATACAATGAACTAAGGTTTTAGCCATGTTAAGTAGAATCTTGAAGAATGGCATCATGGCTTCTGCAAAGAAAGGGAAGTATGTGTTTCAAATATATCTATGTAGCTTGATCAACTAATCTTGATTAAACTGACCTTGAGATATATATAGATGTGTCTACTAACTTTGGAGTCAGATATACTGTTATTCACTGAGATTGTGATTTGATTGTGTGAAAATAATTATGATGGTCTGCCATGTATTGGAAAAGGGAAGTTGAGTTTAATATTTACAGAATCTCTGCCTGATATATTAGAGAAAATAAGAATGGTCAGTAGAGGTATTCCAAATCACTCAGGTAGACAACTGGGGTGAAATCAGTAAAACTTTTGCCATTGACTTTAGTGGGGCCAGGATTGAACCCTGGTGGATATCACTTGAGTGGTGAGAGAGGGATGTTATGTGAATTATTTTGGAAAGTGTTTTTAGTCCTTGTTCACCATGAGTAGGTATTGTAGGATCAGACTATAAATGGGGCCACTTTGGAGACCATCCAAAAGCTGGAGTTTGTGCAGAATAGAGTTGTGTTAGTATTACTTAGCACTGTCATTCACAAAAAATGCATTGCACCATCTGTCCTAAGAATCCACTGTCTCCTCTTTTGTTTTGCGTGCAGTTCAAGGTGTTGACACTGATCAATAAAGTCCAATATATAGCTTGTACTTGGCTGGCTAAGATATTGCTTTTCTCCTTATATGTGTACACGTTATGTCATGTGGTTAAGCTAATATTGCTATAGAAACCTTTATATTTGCATACCAAAGTAGGTTTTTAAAGCTTAATGCTTTTGTTCGGACATCATTGTTGCATTAATGCTTTTTTACATTTTTGTTGTGAGCAGAGGGTTGATTGCACCTCTGTCCTTTTCTGGTCTCTCTGAGTGCATCCTTTTGCGTGTTATGGATCATGTCATTATAGAATAGGAACCCAAATTCTTTTTTTAATCTAATTGTCACTTCAGGTGCCTAAATCCAAGAATCAAACCCACTGGGATTCACAGGACCTCTACTCAGCTGCCTTGAGTCCTGCTGGCACTTAAAATTGCTGAGTGCCTAAATTATGGTAGTAAAAATTCTCTGAGTGCCTATGTTTCTGTCTCTGGATATGTGCACTGCAGCCCCACACCAAGCAGAGAGATTCACGAATCAGGGGAAGATAGACATTCCTCTGTCTAACTCACTTGCAGGTCTTGATCCAGTAAGCATACTCAGAGACTGCTAACAAGATTGGGACCATACAGGCCTGCTTACACAGAATGACAATGGGAAGAGGAACTCCCTCCCTCATAAATTTGACTCAGTGATTGGAGTACTCATCTGAGATGTCGGTGATCCCCAGTTCAAGTCCCCTCCCACCATCCACCCAGAATGGAGAAAAAATTTAATGACACTAATACACATCATCACAATGGCCGAGATTGTGAACCGCCTGTTCACAGTTGTGAGCAGTTCCACATACAGGTAATTCCACTGATTTCAATAAGATTACTCATTAATGAGAAAGCGACAAAGAGTCTTGTAGCACCTTAGTCTATAAGGTGCTACAAGACTCTTTGTCGCTTTTGCAGATCCAGACTAACACAGCTACCCCTCTGATACTAAACATCATTAATGAGAGTAA
Organism: Dermatemys mawii; assembly: GCA_007922305.1. Classification (NCBI taxonomy): domain Eukaryota; kingdom Metazoa; phylum Chordata; order Testudines; family Dermatemydidae; genus Dermatemys; species Dermatemys mawii. The sequence continues at coordinate 42,142,598 of ML677348.1, forward strand.
AGGATTCGCAGTTTCACTTAATGTTTCTTACCTCCAGATCTGTTCTAGATCTGTTTTACTGCCTAAAATAGATGCAGAAAAGGAAACATTAACATACTGGTGAGAGGACACTTTTTATAGTTACTGCAAGAGTTAACTAAATCTTTACTTAAAATCTACTTTAGTAACTGGAACAAAGTTGTTACCATGTGCTCTTGTGGGCTTCTGAAAGTAACAGAACATCACTGAAAGCTGAACTGACAAAATATGTCATAATCTGCAAATCTAAAGTCTTAATATTAGAGAACCTTAAATGAGTCTGTGAGTTACAGAAAAATCTTTGACATCATGCTATTTCTGCCTAAAGTAATAAAATCCATGAACCAGAGAAGAAGGCAAGTTCTGATCTTGGGAATGAGAACCAAGGACTCCAGGGCTCTAATCCCACTTCTGAAAATAACTCCCTCAGTGTCTTTTGACAAACCCCCAAGACTCAGCCTATACACACACACACACACACACACATATATTTGGTCAAGATTAGTTGACCAGATACAATTGTTAAATAGAATTTATATTAGCTATTATAGCCTATAATTTGTGTTATATTAATTTATGATTACTAGCAATATTCTAACATGTTTGGTAACTGCTGCTCATACAGCAGAATTTTTCTTTCTTATAGCTCTGAATGTGCCCATTAGACTTAAGGCGAAGCTGAAAAGAAGAGAAATAGGATATTACACAGTTCTTTAATGTTTTTTTTTTCTTTTCTGTTTATAAAGTGGGATCATAATAATCTCTATGTGCATATAAATAACTCCATGAAAATCACAAATACAATTGCAACTAAAAAGGGCTCTCCAAACTCTAGCAGAAATGTGTGTGTGCCATGAAAGTTAGCAATTTTGGTATCTGTTGAATCGAGTACAAAACCCAAAATCAGCTATGAAAGCTACTCCCAATAGAAAACACCTTATCATCAGATTTTGACCATGCAGATCTAAGATTTGTAATAGAGAACTTCCTAGCTAATCAGACTGTTAGGATTGAATACAGAAAAATAAGTGGCCCATCTTAAAAAAGTCAGAACCAGAATCACACTTTATACGTCAGGCTTTATAAATAAAAAATCTGTACCCGGAAACAATTTGGAAGCCAGTGTAGTCTTTGGAGCATTGGTCTGTGGAACATTCTTTCCATGGAAAGACTTTTATTGACTTCAGTAGAAGTAGATCAGGCCCGAAGAGCAAAATACTGTTCATTTGGCACCTTTACTGTAGGCTCCCAGAAGTTCCTGTAAAATCTTCAGCTAGAGCACATGGAAGTAATCCGGGCTGGAAAAGCCAAATGTCTGGAGACAAGTTTATGCCAAAAGACCATACATTGAGTTCATGTACATGGGTGAAAACTAGAAACAATTCCAATGAAATGGATGAAGTTATTCCACATTACAGAGACAAGATTAGAATTGTATATGATAAAGTAGGAGGTATGGTGTCGTAATTGAAGTATAAAGCCCAGTAATTTTTGTTTTGTTTTGTTTTTTATTTTCTCTCTTTCTTTCTGGGATGTGTAGCTCACTGAACCCTGCCTCAGCCTTCACTGTCCCACTTCCCCTCTCAAAAAAAAATAAGCATGTTTTGAATGAATAAATCCAAGACATTGATCTCTGTCTCAGCATTTTGTAATGTTAGTTGCTCAATTTACTCCTCTGTTTAATGCAGCTGAATTCTCTTCAAGACATGGTGAGTATAATTCATCGGGTTTTTTTAATGCTCTCTCTTTTCATTCCAAGCCTACCCAATGTTTCCCATGATGCAGCACAAGCCATAAGGGAAATGACAATTATAGTAGATAGCAAGATTGGAGGGATTTGTTCAGCATAGTTTGCATCAGTTTTAAACAGCTTCTTGCGGCTCCAATTTTTAAGAAATGTGTGCTTATCTCTGCGAGTGAACAGAAGATTTGTGTAAACTGTATGATTCACAAAAGATCTCAATAACAGACACCCAGTACTGGAGGAGTTGAAATTTAAAATGGGGACTTTTACTGGAAAAAGGGTTTGTGGCAGTTCATATCAAAGTGAAGTTGACATTTTATTTCTCCTCCTTTCATTACTTTCTAGTACAGTTTCACAGCAAACCATTAGAAAATAGTATCTTAAAGGTCAGCTCAATGTGCGTTATTATCAATAGCTCACATAACTAGAATGTTTACAAACTGTCCTTAAAAAATCCATTTCCAGCTAAATACGATTAGTCATTTAAGTGTGTATAAAAAACAACAAAAAACACCCCAACTTTGCACATTGTTTACAAAAATTGCTAGATGGTGCCCCGTTTCCATTTAATCAAAAGATCTGTTAGCTAGATCTGGAAGCTGTACCTTCTGTAGACCGCATATGGAGTACCTGAAGACTCTTTTTGGAAGCAGCCTACTATAGACTGACCTATTCAGAAATAATGTCAGGATATTTCAGCACCATGTGTCATGATAAATACACAGGCTCATTCCTAAGCCACTAGCAATGTTGGAGTGATCATGCTGCAATGGCAGTCTCAGCAGGGATTTTGGATTCTTGGCCAGAAATCCTCAAGAGACAAGGAAAGCTCATGTTAAGAGATGCAGCTCTACCACTGAGTGAAAGGTTGTGTTATATACCATCTACGCTGCCAAACTATTCCAGCTCTGCTGTTCAGTGCATTTGAGACAGGGCTTTGCTCTCACCCCAACTCAACTCTTAGCAATCTCAGGAACCTACTGCCACCAAGGTTGTCTTTAGACTTGGAGCTAGGGGAGTGATTCCCAGCTCACATGGACATATTCTCACTAGTTGTCATTGAGCAAGTGCGCTAAAATAATAGTGTAAAGATGGTAGCACAGGCAGTGGCAAGCAGCAGCATGAGCTAGCCTTCCCAAGGATGTACCCACAGAACCCAAGCAGGCAGCTAGATCCTGTCTCTGCTGGCCAGTGCCCATACCATCGTGGGTAGATTATTATTTTTAGCATGCTAGCTCAATGAGAGCTAGCATGAGTATGTATACTTGAGCTAGGGCTCACACCCATAGCTCCAAGTGCAGACGTAGCCCAACAGTCCCAAGCAGTAAATGTGCCTCTATTTCCCTGTTGGTGTATGGCTATCTCCTGTACATAGGAGAGGCATCAGGGCTTCTTACATCCTCTCCACACCCACCTCTGAGACACTTTGTTCAGCCACTACCTATCCCATAGCACATCTTTCCGGGACTAACTTGTGAATGAGAGAGCATAAATGACTGACTGGATTAGTGAAGAAATGAACGGCTCTTAATTAAAAATAAGCATGTACAATATGACTTTATCTGTTGCAGTAGGCAGAGAATGTTAAATATAGGTTTTATTATGGTATTCGCCTTGATCGCCTTGATCGATCGGTCCTTCAGCCCTCGTATAGATTACTCCAATCACAACATGTCTTCCATTCTTCTCATATCCTGACCTTCCTTCTCCATGTGTGGCCAGGTCTTTTCACGATAAAATCTTCATTGATGGACAGTTGCTGCTCCTCTGTCATCATCAGAATGGTATTACCCTACTTAATGCTCCAGTTAATGGTAATGGTCAGCGTTTCTATTAAATACCTTATTTCCAAGGGTTTATTTACTATCTTATAAAATCTGCCTTAGGCTAAAATCAGACTTAGGAGCTCCTGAGACACCTTTCTCGCTACCAATTTTATTACTGTTTAAAGAATTGTTTGACAGCTTCACAAAGGGAATGTTTTAAAGAAAATCAGAAATTTTGTTTTTGGATTCCATGGCTGTGTGCCAAACTCCTTTCTGTGGAAGCTGAGCTGATCATATATTTTCACTGAAATAGGCCATCATGTTCTGACTGAAACATTTCTATCTTATTGCAGAAATACAAACAGAAATTTTACATGACCTAGAGGAGGTTCATTCAGTTAAATCTGCAAACACTAATAGAAGAAAACTGCACCCAAGAAGCTTGAATCCAACTAATTTGTATGAAAATTGTGTCAAGATCAGTGATAGGTAAAATTATTGCAAATTCACATAATGAACATTAGCATGATCTTTGTCTTTAACCTCTAAATGGGTCATTACATCAATCTTAATGTTTTAAAGACTTCTAACAATGTCACTGGAACTGGTTTTTCTATAGTACTCTTTAAGGACAGTAATTTATATATTTTTTCATGACAAATTCAAATTCACTTGAAAAAGTTTAGATTGCTTACAGTATTTAATATTATTGTTAAATAGCAATTGTTAAATAAAAAAGGTTAAACTATATGTTTGTTATTGTTCACATGCAGCTCTCTTATTTTATTCCTTGGGAATAAAACAAAATCAACCAACCAACAAAAAAATCCTCTTTTGAATGATAAACTTGATCTCATATAAATCAATAGCAAAAGTCCCATTAACAGAATGGGAGCAGGACAAACTCTTTAATCCAAGAATGTAGTCAAAGCATATGTGGCATTTCATCTCAAGCATACCCATTAGTGGAATTTTTCTTTTGACTTTCTAGTATTAATTTTGGCAATCTCATTATTAAAATAAAAACATGTAAAAATAGTTTTAATCTAATAGGAAAGCAAGGGAAACATTATCTGAAAATAAATTACATTCAAATATAGTCGTAATTGTCTGTATAGTAGCTATTTCTGCATTTGGGGACAACCTACACAGCAGGTAAAGTCCACACAATAAAACTGAAATTGCAATATAATCTCAAGTCTCTTTTCTTCAGGGTCCCATTATACAATAAAGAGTACTCAGTCTTTTAGGGCACAGCATGTCACTTATTGTCTATGACAACACCATCAGGACCAACTTGTTGTAAATCTACCTAAATTATGGATTACAGGCACTAATTTTAATTTTCCACCCTGTTTGCTTATTTTCCTCTTGATCCTATGAGAGAGATGCTTCTTTTTGATTGTACTACTTTGCCCACTGTAATATTCTGCAATTTTTATGTACCCCAGGTATGCTTGTGCTGAAGTTGCAATGCAGTATACAATTTTCCCTGTGACTATGATACAAGTGTATTGTTTCTTTATCTTTTTAGTGCTCTTTGAACTCTTAGGCTCATGTCAGGAAAAGTGGTACTTATGATACGTATCATAAATATTTTTAAAAATTTGTTGTAGAAATATTGGTCCCAAGTATTAGAGAGGCAAGGTGGGTGGGGTAATATATTTTACTGGAAAAAAAGAGCTCTTCCTCAGGTCTGGGAAAGGTATTCAGAGTGTCACAGCTAATTAGAAGTTTGAACAGATATATTAGCATATATTCCAAGGGCCACTTCACCTTGAATGGTCCCTTAGTTTAGCATAAGTAGTTAGCAGATATTCAGCGGTTCTCAAACTCGTTCGGACGGCGACCCTTTTTTGCTTTGCCACATCCTGTTGCGGCCCGGGGGTATGTCTGCCAAAAAGCCGCCCAAGTGAACACGTCCACTTTCAGTGGCATTTTGGCAGATACACAGAGTTCATCTCTGTGTCCACCGAAATGCCACTGGCAGCGCAAACTTTCACTATGGCGGCTTTTCGGCAGACACAGTCCCGCGTTTGGAGCTGCCGCTGAAGACATCAGCAGCTCGCAACCCCCCTGGAATCACGCCGCGACCCCCAGTTTGAGAACCGCTGTTCTACCTTTGGGACTCTGTATTTAGCTGTGTCACTCTGAGTACCTTTGCTGGACCTGAAGAAGAGCTCTGTGTCACTCAGAATCTTGTCTCTCTCACCAACAGAAGTTGGTCTAATAAAATATATTGCCTCACCCACCTTGTCTCTCTAATCAATCTTTTTATTCTATTAAATTTGTGTGCAGTGTGAAATCTCATGCTCCCAAAGTGCACCACCACACTGGAGCTAGGATTACTTTTGGTATTAAAGTGTATTGCCAGTTATTGGAAAAAACTCCTGAAAAATTGAAAATAAATGTTCACGCTGACATTTTTCTTGGAACAAAGGCACAGCCTACTGCCATGTAAAAAGAAACTGAAAGAGTCTGATGCTTTGCTTATGTCACTGCATGGGAATAAAAGAATAGAACAGAAATTTACATATAACCTTATAGGTCAGTATATTAGTGATCATTTAAATGCTTCCTTGTTCATTACTCTTTATACAGGAATGTGAAATGAAATATTTGCAATTTTGCCAAATTATTGGCTGAGTGGCAAATAAGCCCGTAAATATAAGCCCTTGTGAGTGTGCAAAGATATTTTGGATCCTGATTCGGGAATGTACTTAAACACATGCTTTTTACTTTAAGCATGTGTTTAAATATCTTTCTGAATATGGGTGTTTCCTTGAATCAGGGCCTTGATTAATAGAGCCTGTCCTTTTTTGGGGGGCGGAGGGGAAGGAATATGAATCAGTCTCCTTAGAATAGAAGCCATTAACGTCTTCAAAGATAAGTAGAAGGGAAGAGCTGAAAAATATGAAAAATGAAAATCTGCTTAACAATAGCCTTATCAGTGGCTATTAGACAAGCACTACAGCTTAATTCACTTCCTAAATTAAAAAAAAACAACAACCTTGAACATATGTTGAAAAGTTGAGAAAGCAGGTATAATGCCACCTGAGATGCAGCATATAAAAGCATATACTAAAGGTGTATACTCAACATTTCCAAGAGACTACTGGGGAAATGAAGAAGTTGCAGAGTGAGAATAAAGTGCTCTCATGGATTAGACATTGACTCAGGGTGACAATATTTCCCTATGCTGAATATGGGACACCTGGTAAAATTATCCATATTCAAGTGAGTTCAACAGCAATCAGTCACAACTAGGTGGTAGAAACATTCAAATTAATGACAAGTTGACTGAGCCCTTGTTAAAAAGAAATACTGTGAGTTGGATTTTTTTTATATGCCTTCTTATCTTTAAGGTTTCACATGGGGAGGGGTGACACACACACACTGTTACTCCCTTCTGCCCCCCGCCCACCCCCGTGCAACATGTGGCAGAAGTGACACACATCCCCGTACCCTTCTTTCACACAGTGGGGGCAACTGTCCAACTCGACCCTCGCTGCCTGGTGCTCTCCACCTTCCATCCCTGACTGGGCTCCCGGGATGGACCTGACTCTCTCAGTATCCCAAGGCAACACATTGCGGGGCACGTGGGGTCACATGCCAGGGTTTCTGCCAGGGTTCACTGCAGAATGTTACCAGCAGCAGCCTTTTGGCACTGTGTGGAAGGGAAGGCACGGGAGCTGCTTCCAGATACAGGGGAGTGGAGGGAAAGGGATCACCTTGCCCATGTCTTTGCAGAACTCATCCCGTTCCTCCTGCCCCCACCCTCCACTCCTCTGTGACTGGAAGTAGCCTGTCCCTTCCTGCCCGCACAGTGTCTTACACAGGGTATAGAACGTGGTGATGTTTTAGAGTTGCATGGGGTTTTAGCATGGTAGCTAAATCATTGCATAGTGTTTTAAATGTAGGATTCTAGATGTTTAACATAAGGATTACAGTTTGAACACAGCAGACGAGAACACAATTTTTAAGAGTCATTTGTTTCAAGTTCAAAATGTATTATTCAGTATTCTACTTTTTCATAGCATTGAATGCATGCAGGAATTTAAAAATTTTGGTATAAACAACTACTTCAGTAGTAGATCAAAATGGGGTAGATCATGTCTTACTGAGGAAATAAATTGCATTGCCACTGGTATGGAATGAGTTAAATTAGTCTACCTTTTATTTCAAAAGCAACAGACAATTTTTTGGACAGCCAACTAGTTCTAAATGTAAACTGGTACAATGTTTTCAACATTCTACATATTTTTGTACACCTTTATTTTGCAATAGAGTAGTTTCCTATGAACTGTGTTCACAAAACAGGGAGTGGAGGAGAGAATATGTGTGTTATATTTGGTTGCCTGAGTTTGGGTCATTCAGACAATCTTATCATTTGATGAACAAATACTGCAATGCAGCAGAGTCCTAAGCTTAATTCTGTTTTATTTTAATTATTGGGTGCATGCAAAACATTGTGATACTCTTAGAATAAAAGGCAAGTACAGTATCAGCACCCAAAATGGTTGTTACAAAGAAGTAAAAAGTGGAAAAAAATCTGTAGCATATCATTTTACCAAAATTACATTAATAAAAAGATTGCGTAAATGAGCTCAAATGAAAACAAACACATTTTAATTACAATAGTGATTGTTACATTTCAGAAACATGTAAATATCCTTTAAATTTTGTCAAAACCTATTTAAAAATACAGTTTCATTATTTGTGATTGGGTCCTTCTTGAAATACAAGTAGGTTTTATTATATAGATAAATGAATTAAAATGTTCCAGACGTTGGCAACTCTATTATTTATCTACATTTCACCAACCCAGCATATTACCGGTGTTCGGGAGACGTGAAATTTACTTCCAATAACATCGTCTCCTGATTTTAAGAATGTTTGTTTTTAAAATCTCTGTGAGCTAGGACGTTCATTGTATATTCTCATGACATATTTTCCAGTAGTCTCCCTACAGTCTTCAGAATAAGGGTAGTCATTAGTTCTACTACATATTACCAAATATTCCCCACCTATATCCTCATGCATCACTATGATTAAACAGCTCTTCACTAGTGATCTAAGAGGGTCTGGAGGAAAGCAGTACTTCTCAGTATGGTGGCTTGATGCAGAAACGATATGCAGATATTCCCCTATGATTTACTGCAGTCTATTGGGTCCCTGTGGGAAATACACAGTCTAAATTCAAGTGTTTAAGCTTACTGAGTTATAGAGAGTATATAGCTAATCTCATCGCCCAAACTTGACAGACACATTTAGCCCTGAACCAGAATATAAGGCTAGGGAATATATCCTTAGCTGGTATAAATTTCTACCACATGAGGATCTCCCTTTGGGAATTTTTCAGAGATGCTTGTCTTTCATGGAATTTGTTTCTGTTTGAAATTAGGCATTCAACTTTTCTCACTACTTCTGAGTCTAAAGTGAAGAATTATCTGTAACCTGATTCAGTATTGGATTCTCTGGTTTTTTTGTGATTCACCTTTGCATAGCAGATATTGAGCATTGCACCTGAATAACATTGTGTATATTTCTCCTTTTCAAATTTTCACAGGGATGGCTATTGTATTCTTCATAGATATTGATCACTCTCTTCTTCTCTGTTATGTAAATAACACAGTTTTACACAGAAATAAACACTGTATTGGACTGCATTGTATCTTTTTCTCTTGTAAACGATATCAACATGATAAGAAGGAAAGATGTCACTTGGAAGCTTCCTATTGATATGCCTTTTCTGGATATGCACTCCTAATTTCATTCCAGGCATGCAGGAGTGAAATTAGGAAGGCCAAATCACATTTGGAGTTACAGCTAGCAAGATATATTAAGAGTAACAAGAAGGGTTTCTTCAGCTATGTTAGCAACAAAAAGAAAGTCAAAGAAAGTGTGGGCTCGTTGCTGAATAAGGGAGGCAACCTAGTGTCAGAGGCTGTGGAGAAAGATATTGTACTTAATGCTTTTTTTGTCTCTGTCTTCAAAAACAAGATCAGCTCCCAGTCTACTGTACTGCGCAGCATGGTAATGGGAGGAGGTGACTAGCCCAGTGTGGAGAAAGAAGTGGTTCAGGACTATTTAGAAAAGCTGGATGAGCACAAGTCTAAGGGGCTGGATACACTGCATTCGAGGGTGCTACAGGAATTGGCAGATGTGATTGCAGAACCATTGGTCATTATCTTTGAAAACTCATGGTGATCGGGGGAGGTTCCGGGTGACTGGAAAAAAGTTAATGTAGTGCCCATCTTTTAAAAAGTAAAGAAGAAGGATCCAGGGAACTATAAGCCAGTCAGTCTCACCTCAGTCCCTGGAAAAATCATGGAGCAGGTCCTCAAGGAATCAATTCTGAAACATTTAAAGGGGAGGAAAGTGATCAGGAACAATCAGCATGGATTCACCAAAGGCAAGTCATGCCTGAGTAACCTAATTGACTTCTATCACGTGGTAACTGGGCTCTGTGGAACAGGGAAAGGCAGTGGACATGTTATTCCTTGATTTTAGTAAAGCTTTTAATATGGTCTCCAATAGTATTCTTGCCAACAAGTTAAAGAAGTATGGGCTGGATGAATGGACTATAAGTTGGATAGAAAGTTGGCTAAATCGTCAGGGCAATGAGTAGTAATCAATAGCACCATGTCTAGCTGGCAGCTGGTATCAAGTGAAATGCCCCAAGGGTTGGTCCTGGGGCTGGTTTTATTCAATATCTTCATTATTGATCTGGAAGATGGTGTGGACTGCACCCTCAGCATGTTTGCAGATGATACTAAACTGGGAGGAGTGGTAGATACGTTGGAGGGTAGGGATAGGATACAGAGGGACCTAGACAAATTAGATGATTGGGCCAAAAGAAATCTCATGAGGTTCAACAAGGACAAATGCAGAGTCCTGTACTTAGGATGGAAGAATCCCATGCACTGCTACAGACTAGGGACTGAGTGGCTGGGCAGCGATGAACCAGTGATGATATGGCTGATCTGGTTAGAACCTGTGATGGTATTGCTGATGTAGATATGTGGGCAGAGTTGGCATCGAGGTTTCTTGCATAGATTGGTTCCTGAGTTAGAGTTATGGCGCAGTGTGCTGTTGCTGGTGATAATATGCTTGAGGTTGGCAGGTTGTCTGTGGGCCAGGACTGGCCTGCCTCCCAAGGCCTGTGAAAGAGAGGGATTGTTGTCCAGGTTGGGTTGTAGATCACTGATGATGCATTGGAGAGGTTTTAACTGAGGACTGTAGGTGATGACCAGTGGTGATGACCACTGGTTTAAAACAACAGAACACCACTGGTCATCACCTACAACCAGCAATATTACCATAAACCAGCAGTATTTACCAATATTACCATAAACCAGCAATATTACAACAAGCAATACCATCACAGGACCTAACCAGATCATCCATACCATCACTGGTTCATTCACCTGCACATCTACCAATGTAATATATGTTATTATGTGCCAGCAATGCCCCTCTGCTATGTACATCGGTCAAACTGGACAGTCCCTACGAAAAAGGATAAATGGACACAAATCAGGTATCAGGAATGGCAATATACAAAAACCTGTAGGAGAACACTTCAATCTCCCTGCACGCACCATGAAAGACTTAAAGGTCAGCATTTTGCAGCAAAAAAACTTTAAGACCAGACTGCAAAGAGAAACTGCAGAGTTGCAATTCATTTGCAAATTTGACACAATCAATTTGGGACTGAATAGAGATTTTGAATGGCTAGCTAACTACAAGAGCAGCTTCTCTTCTCTCGCTGTTCACACCTCCAATTCAGCTGCTAGAGGAATACCTCACCCTCCCTGATTAGAGATAACAGCTGGTTCAGCCTCATTGGACCCACCCTGTTATCTTTAACCTGGTTCTTGCCTACCTATTTATACCTGCCCCTGGATACTTCCACTGCATGCATCCGACAAAGTGGGTATTAGCCCACGAAAGCTTATGCTCTAATACTTTAGTTAGTCTTTAAGGTGCCACAGGACTCTTTGTCACTTCTGCAATTCCAGACTAACACGGCTACCCCTCTGATTTCAGAGAGCAAAGTTAAAGATGAAGAAAAGTGATTCTGTGTTCAGGAATGTGGATGAGAGCGGAGAATCTGGGTTTGCTGCAGATGCGCTGTCTGGTTTGAATAATCCACTTAGTTTCTTCTTACCCATATGTCAGGATTGCCTCCCCACTCTGAACTCTAGGGTACAGATGTGGAGACCCGCATGAAAAAAGAAATAACCCCCCTAAGCTTATTTTACCAGCTTGGGTTAAAATGTTTTTCCCCAGAACACAACTTCTTCTGTATCTGGACCTGGTACGCTGCGAACCACCAAACTAGGGCTAGGGTAGTTTGGGACTCTTCTTTCCCTTTCCACTAACCCTCCAAACTTCTTCCTTCCCTGGAAAGCTTGAGAGAATAAAAAAAACAAACCTCGCCTGATCCTGCGAGAAGTGCCCGATCCAAAACCAGGGTCTTACACAATGGAAAACAAGCAGTCAGCTTCTTAAAAGAAAGATTTTAATAAAAGAAAAAAAGAAAGGAATAAATCCCTTATAACCATCAATAGAACAGCATCTACCATAATCAACAAAAGGATTCAGAAACCAAACCTCTCCCCCGAGGCAACTTTCTCCCACTGTTGATATCTCTGCTGAAGCTTACAATATCAAGAAGCACCCAGCCAACACTCACCACTGAGAACCCTCCAAGTGATAAAAAGAAGGTAAACTTACTGACTACAGTACTTGATAGAATCTATAGTTACAGTGAAAGACCTAGCTGTGTTCATCCCATAGCCGAGGTGAACAGAGAGAGACCCAGAGAGAAACTGAAACTTAAAATCCTTTGTCTCCTGAGGAATTTCTCATTGGTCAGTTGTCCACCTCTCAGGTTACCTTTAGCTTAACCCCTTACAAGTAAACAATAATTCTAGGCTACTTCACACTTACGACACCATATATAAAATGGGGATAATTATATATTGAAAGTGCTTTGAGATGCTCTGGTACTATGTAAATCTTAAATATTTTTATTTTAAAGATATCTCAGAATAATGGGCACCACAGAGTTAGGCTCACTCTATTTACGACAGGCTAGGGCTTGGAAATGCAGGTTGTTGTTTTAGATAAAGAGGAGGGTGATTTTTGTTTTTTCTTGGTTACGAAATTGCTGGAAAATGCAATTACACTGTGAGAAAAACTATTTATGAATTTGGGTAACATTTGGAAAATAGTTTCAGCAGAATAAAAAATAAAAAATGAGAAAATACATTTTGAATAAGCCAAAACAGTTCAGTTTTTCAAAATTAAAGTTTTGTTTTGAAACTTTCATTTTGAAACGTTGAGTAAAAATTGATGTCTTGTTTCAAAATGTCAATTCAAATCAAACCAAACCATATTTGCAGAAATTCAGGGTCACTTTAATACAACCTAGTTTATTTTTAATTTTAGTTTTTGTTCAGCTACCAAACTGAAAAATCAATTGGCTGAGTGCTTGATTTACTTTTACTGATGCAGAGGATGGGAAGCTGGGAACAGCTGCATCTGATGGGAAAGGGCAAGCCAAGTTTGTATAACCAACCTCCTTTGGGATTTGGCCACAGAAGAGCAGCTTTACATGTGTCCAGGTTTCTCTACTCTATTTATTTTCTTATGCTATCTGTAACATTGGCAGACAAGGCACCAGTTCATGCCAATGCTCTTAGGTCTCAACTGAACATTGACAAATTCATAATTGGAATCAGTCTGGCCCACCTGCAGGGGTGTGCACAAGAGAGGCTAATGGGGCACTGCCACGCCCAATAACCATTGGAGCACAGAACTCCTCTGGCTCTGAGGCTCTGGGAAAAGAGCAAGATCCTCTGGCTCTGGGGCTGCAGCTAGAGCCGTGGTGGGGCATGCCCTTCCAAAAGTGGCCAAATTTATATTCCTCTGCATGTCACTGCTCACCTGTTTGTTAGTGTTATGAAAACAGACATTAGTTACAAAAATGTGTTTAGTATTTGGACTTTATGTTGTAAATTGTTGTAAGCATTAATCTCACTTATAATATCTGTATCCCACATTATAAAGGCTTTATTTATTTGTTTGTTTTGTTTTTAGTGTTTGCTCTGTTACTGTAAATCACTGGACAGGAGAAAAGCATAAACAAGTGTGAAATGCTTGTTTATAATGCGAGGTGTTAGTTCTTGCCCAACATAAGGAAGTCCACAGGGGTGAAAGTAAAATACAGCTCTTACTGGTACGGGGCCACTCCCCACACCGCCCCGGAAGAGGCAGGGCCTCAGGCGGAAGGGGCAGGGCCAGGTGGAAGTAAGTTACATTTTTTATCCGTACAGTCCAAGCACAAGCAACCTACCTCTCCTATATACGTCCTGAATCCCTCTCATTGCATGACTGTCTGTAATAAAACTTTACCACTGGAATAAGCCTGAAAAAGTGAAAACTCACTGTCACATGTTTGTTGTTTCTCTTCCTCTCCTCCTCCAGCCAGGCTGCCAACGCGGCTAGGCTCTGCATTTCCCCAACCCTTCCTCTCAGCAGGGGGTGCAGCAGCAGCTCCCCTCTAGCTTATAGCAGGAAGCGAGGGCTGTCTGAGGCAGAAGCCTCCCCAGGTAGCCTACTGCTTGCATAGGAACAGTTTAAACTTAGCTGTTCACTAGCAGTCTGATCAGGGGCTATTTCTGGAATCTTTGTTAATTTCACTCATAGTTGGTGGGGGGTGAGACCAAGGCAGGAGCAGAATAGAATAGGCATTTGGCTGCACAACTTAAATCCAGAGCAAATAAAAGCCAGTGGAAGGGGAATAGTCACTGTCACATTGGTTTCTCTTCTCCCTCCTCCTCTAGTCAGGCTGCCGACATGGCTAGGCTCCCTGCTTTCCCCAACCCCCGCACTCAGCAGGGGCTGCAACGCCTCCCCTCTAGCTTGCAACAGGGAGTTGGAGACTGGCTGAGGGAGAAGCCTGCCCAGGTAACCTGATGCTTGCATAGGAAGAGTTTAATCTTGCTGCTCCTTCCGTGGTTCAGATGGGGATTCGGGGCCATTTCTGGCATCCTTGTTAATTTCACTCACAGTTGTTGGGGTTGAGGGAGGGGAGTGATCTAGGGTGATCAGAGAGCAAATGTGAAAAATTGGGACAGGGGTGGGGGGTAATAGGAGCCTATATAAGAAAAAGACCCAAAAATCGGGACTGTCCCTATAAAATTGGGACATCTGGTCACCCTAGAGTGACCAAAGCAGGGAAAGTTCTTTTCTGCCCCCAGATGAGGCAATCCCCAATAGTATAATATACAAAAAATACAATTAAAATCAGGAATCGTTTCCAAGTTCAAATCTATCCTATTCCCTCCCCAGCAGAGGATCATGGTAGTGATGTCCAAACTGCTTGCAGATTCTCTTTAAAATGTTACTGTTTAAAAAAAAATGAAGACTATGGTGGGAAGATGTGTCCTGATGATCAGGGTTTATTCTGGGCAAAGCAATTTTGCTGAAACAACTAAAGATTCACTGGGAAAGCAAATAGCCCCATAGACAAAACTACAAAGGCATTGCAGGGGAAAACTGGATATTCAGGCAAATTATTGTGCCTCCTTGGAAAGAAATAATAGTTTTCATTCCACCTTCTTTATATATAAAATTAAACACCTGAAATATCCTTAGGACATAGGGGCTCAGATTTCTTTTTCTTGTGTCGGTGTCCTGCAGAGTGCGGAGACTGAAATTGACAAAACTTTCTCTAAGCATTTTGTATATTTCATGCAGGCTATTCTAGTTGTCCTTCTTTCACCCCTGCCTTCCCCTACTAACAGCCACCCATTGGTGCGCCCTCTGCACTCTTGCAGCTAACACCTCAGGAACTTCTGCTTAATGTGTGTTGCTTAATGGCGTCTTGCGCCTGGGGGGCTGTTGGTCCAATTCCTATACTGAAGAGATATCTTTTTTGAGAGATCCATCCATACTGTACATATACATTTAGAACATACCTGGATCTGAGTAGATTTAGATCTGTCAAGAAAGACAAGAAGATTTTATTTTCAGAAGACATTCATGTGGATGTTCCAAATTTAGCTTTTGAGTGCCATCCCGCCACATGGTAATTGCGCAGGCTTGCTTCTTATTGGCCAAATCTTGTCAGGAGCACTATTAACAGCAGGAGGACAGTATGTGGGCGGGTGAAAATGCCGCCTAAGACGATATATGTTCAACAGACCCTAACAGGTATGTTTAAATGTAAAAGTGAGGAAAAGAACAGCAACAAATGAAGAAGCTGTAACTAGTCATCCACAGGGAAAATATGCTGACACTTTTACACCTTTGTCATGTGGTGAGCTGCAGCCACCACAAAGAGAGGAGACAAATGAAACTGCTGAATTGCCCTGTAAAAAAACTGATACTCCACCACCATACTCTGTTGTGTGGTCAAAAATGCAATCTGAGGAGTTGAAAAAGAAAAACTACTGGCTTTTTGCTTCAGGTGGTAACCTTGGGTGCACAGTATGTCATGATGTTTCTGACTTGAAGTTCCATTCTGCAAGAGGGGGTTAACATTTCTCCAAACTGGGCCTCTCATGAAATATCCTCACATGGAAAGAATAAAGAGACAGAGTTGTCCTCCCTTCTCAAAGAAATAAATGAACATAAGAAATCTGCAGCTCACATGGAGGCTGAAAAAATTCAAGCCATGGCCAAAAAAGAAACTCTTCTTAATCTGAATGCTAAAAGTGAAGAAGCAGCGTTTGAAACTACTGCTCGTGTATTCCAAACAGCCTACTATATTGCCAAAACAAATCGATGACTCAGTGACCATGAGAGCCTCATTGACCTACAGCAAATCAATGGAATTGAAATGGGGCGTTTGTTACATAGTAGAACAGTTTGTGTATACATTATGAATCATATAGCCGCTGAAATGAAAAAGAGAATTGTCAACAAAGTCATCAACAATAAGGCAAAAATTAAAATACTTGTGGATGAATCGACTACTCTCGCTGGAAACTCTACTCTCATAATTTTTTTGAAGGCCAGTTTAGATGGAATTATGAGGCCGCTTATGTTTCCTCTGGAATTGATAGAGCTACAAAGCAGAACAGCAGCAGCCATTAAAGGAGAAATTTTGAAAAGCTTACTGCGTTGTGGGTTCACTAACAAACTATTATTGGAAGTGTTGATCAGCTTTTGTAGTGATGGTGCAAATGTGATGTTAGGAGTCAAAGCTGGTGTTGGAAAACTACTACAAATGGACTTTCCTAATGTGATATTGTGGCATTGCCTCAACCATAGACTGGAACTTGCTGTTGATGACTCTTTAGAAGTCACCGGAGGTGCAAATGACTTTAAGGTTTTTTTGGATGTATTATATTCCTTGTATAGTCAATCACCAAAAAAATCTCATGAACTGAGTGCTCATGCCAATGAATTACACATTGTACTTCAAAAAATAGGCAAAATATTCAATGTGAGGTGGGTGGCAACAACAAGGAGAACAGTCAATGCAGTGTGGCAAACATACCCTGCTTTGGCAAAACACTTTGAGACAGCCTCACAAGATGTGCCAAGAGTCGGAAGTGAACGTATTAAATTTCAAGGACTACACTCAAAGCTGTGTTCAGTAAATTTCATCAGAAACCTTTCGTTAATAATGAATGTTCTGACAGAACTGAAGAACTTGTCCAAGATGTTACAAGAACGAGACATGACCATTCCAAATGCAGACAACCTAATGCAAATATACATCAAGAGAATCGAAAGTCTAAAAACAGACCCTGGAATTCACTCTGAAGAAGCTCAGAAGGCTGAACAATCCATGATGTTCAAAACCATCAAATTAAACAGCACTGGAAAAAGCCCCAGAATCAATTCTTCTCAATTCATTCAAGCAGTCATTGACAACATGAGGACAAAACTCTTCACAACTGCCTCAAACAAAGCTGATTAAAGCACACGTGACGAAAGGGCTTCCAATTATAAGAACTTAATTAACAATTTGTCAGTTCTGAATCTTGAAAAATGGCAAGAGAATCCAGGGAATTCCCACTTTGGAGAAAAAGAAATAAGAGCATTAGCTGATCAACTGAGAATCAATCAATAGGAAACACACTTGGGATTTGTATAATTCAAGGCTTCTTGAGGAGAAAACATTCCTGGTAAACTTAAAAAAACCTCATCCTTGCAGTGGACACCCTTGCTGCAAGCAATGCTGACTGCGAAAGGGGATTCAGTGCGATGAACAACATCATTACAGTGAAACGGACTGCACTTACCACTCGTCATGTAGTGGACTTGCTATTCATTTCATGTGTGGGACCTCCTTATCCTGAGTGGAATCCCATACCATACGTGAAATTGTGGCTTGGAAAGGGCAGACGTGCAGCACATTCATCTCGAGGCATGGCACAACAACTGGGAGACCAGCGAGACCAGCTGTATGGCCCAATGTGGGAGTTTCTATAAGGATGCTTTTGCTCCATCCAGTCCTTCCCAGGGATGCCCCTTTTTTCCCCATTGGCTAGCCAACTCACACCTTCCATGTGCCAGGACTGAGCCAGGGACTGGGGCGGCTTTGCTGTGGGTAGTGGTTCCCCTTCGAGCTGCAGTCCCCACCTGCCACTCCCTATTGCTTATGGTGATGTTGCTGCTGCATGCCCCACGGACCTCTGTCTCCTCCCCTTGGCTCCCTCCTGCAACCTGGCAGAGTAGCAGCTGCTGAGGCTGGAAGTTTTCCTGTGAACACCATTAAGCAGCAACCCAAAAGCTGGGTTCCCACAGATGCATTGACAGTACCCAGCCAGACCTTGCCTCTTGCAGAAGTTCCTGAGGTGTTAGCTGCAGAAACACTGTCTCCCTTATCCCCCCCCCCCCGCCCACACTCCTCAAAAGGTCATTTGTGCCCTCCCCACAGGCTGCACACCTGGAGAATGTGCCTCACTGCTGAAATGGGTGGCTGCTTGCTTGCACAAGGACAGCAATACGTACAGTATGTATGTGTATGAATGTGTCACAAACAATGCAGCTGCATTCTGTCACTGACCAACAGCAACCCCAGCAACCAGCCCCTGCTGGCTCCTGCCTTCAGAGAGCCAGCAGGTGCCACTGGGCAGGGTCTTCCAAGGAGTAAGTAACCAGGGCAAAAATCACAGCCAGCCAGCCACTGCGCCATGCCCACCAGTTCCCCACTTTCTCTAGATGCTCCTCATTTCCTAGCAAGTTGGATATCAAGGACTGTTTAATCTCCCTTCCAGGCACTTAAAAGTGTGCAGGAGGGCACATCAATGGGTGGCTATTAGTAGGGGAAGGCAGGGGTGAAAGAAGGACAACTAGAATAGCCTGCATGAAATATACAAAATGCTTAGAGAAAGTTTTGTCAATTTTAGTCTCCGCACTCTGCAGGACACCGACACAAGAAAAAGAAATCTGAGCCCCTATGTCCTAAGGATATTTCAGGTGTTTAATTTTATATATAAAGAAGGTGGAATGAAAACTATTATTTCTTTCCAAGGAGGCACAATAATTTGCCTGAATATCCAGTTTTCCCCTGCAATGCCTTTGTAGTTTTGTCTATGGGGCTATTTGCTTTCCCAGTGAATCTTTAGTTGTTTCAGCAAAATTGCTTTACCCAGAATAAACCCTGATCATCAGGACACATCTTCCCACCATGTTCTTCATTTTTTTTAAAGCTATTCCTATGCAAGCAGTAGGCTACCTGGGGAGGCTTCTCCCTCAGACAGCCCTCGCTTCCTGCTATAAGCTAGAGGGGAGCTGCTGCTGCACCCCCCGCTAAGTGGAAGGGTCGGGTAATGCAGAGCCTAGCCGCGTCAGCAGCCTGGCTGGAGGAGGAGAGGAAGAGAAACAACAAACTTGTGCCAGTGAGTTTTCCCCTTCCACTGGCTTTTATTAGCTTTGAGTTTAAACTGTTTGTTGTGCAGTTGAAAGTGAAAGTAAGCAATAACCGAAGGCTCTACTTATTTGCCAGTACGCTGCTGCACCTTTTCTTACCCGTACGGAGAACCGGGCCATACCGGCTTACTTTCACCTCTGGAAGTCCATCAACACAAGATGAATCATGTGGAACGTCAGAGGACAAAAATATTTTGTTGATTGCTTATGAGTCGTGCAACAGAATTGCTCCCAGCAGCTGAGTTATCAGCTAGAACCAGAAGAGGGGAAAGAATGCAATGCCCTAAAAAGGATGAACTGTATTTTTTATACTACTTGGACTCTGAGGAATAAGGATTACTAAACATAAGCAAAAGATCCCCAGTGCTTGCCCAGGGTTAGCCCTAAAGCTTCTATTACTTCTTGAAACAAAAGATTAGGACTAATTTCTGTGTCTATGTTTACCTGATTTAATCTTGTAAATAATTCCCTTATTTCCTTTTACTAGTTACTAAATCTTTGTGCTATTTATTATAGGATTGGCTACAAGCATTGTCTTTGGTGTGAGATCTAAGATGCAATTGAGCTGGGGTAAGTGACTGGTCCTTTGGGACTGGTAGTAACCTGAATATTGCTGTGATTTGTGGTATAAGGGACCATCTATCACAAAAGTATGTTCACATGGATAGTGAGATAGATTGGAGTGCCCACGGGAACTGTTTGTGACTCAGTGTTCAGGCTGTTATACTGCTCGAGGAGGTTACACTTGATAATTGGTTGGTAACATGTAAATATAGAACCCAGGGGTTTGTCCTCTGCTTCTTAACAGTCTGCCCTACGGTTGGTATTCATGCTTTGAGCCACTGCGGTACAGCTTGATATTACACTTATCATCATAGTCTCTGAGTGTCTTCTAGCAGTACATTAAGCAATGTGACTAACATCTGTCAGTGTGGTTTGTTCTATCTCTCGTCCTCTCCGGAGGGGGGAAACTGTATGTAGCATAGCGATTTGGTTTTTTGTTCGTTTCTTTTCAATATGTGCATATTGCTCTGTCTTTTTTTTAGAGAAGGCAAGGTCAAAGAACTGCACTTTGCACCTGGAGTGGGAAGATGATGAGATTTGTGATGGTCTTTAAGTCTAGTTGGAGTTTGTTTCACAATCTCAGACAATCTTCCAACAAATCGACTCTCCTATGTGACTTTACCTTAAGTTGAAAGTTCCCTTGTTCCTGAGAGGCAGCAGCATTGCTGGCCCAGTCATTATCCTAGAGCTTTCGGGCAATCCTTTAGATCTTCTGTGCCCAGGCTATTGAGTACTTTGAAGATAAGGACCAAGATCTTAAACTCAATTTGATATTCTGTGCGGGAATGAATACAAAGAGCAGAAGTCTTGCTAGTGGTGTCTAGTCTTTGTGGCACTGTAGCAAGCTTCACTCTAGGGCGAGCATGTCTAGTGGTCAGACCACAGCCAAACAGGTTCTCCAAGCTCTTCCAGGCCATCTGAGGTGGACTCAGAAGCCAAGGCACAGTTCATTACTCCCACCAGATCCTCTGGGATCTCTCAGGTGGCAAGAGGAAGGAGGGAATGGCTGAGGGACCCAGGAACCTCTCTCACTACTGGATACCAGCCCAAAACACCAGGGGAGAGGGGCAAGGGGTAGCTCAGTCCCTCTTGGCTTCTTCTTTAGATCAGCCTCCCCTGGGCCACTTCTTTCATTCCCTATTTTCTCTTCCATTTGGGCCATGACCCCTCCTTCTCCTTGTACTGTGTCAGTGGTTCAGAGCCCCAGCAGGCAGAAGTAGGGGTGGGGGTAAGCTTGTCCCCCCAGTCAGGGAGAAGGAGAAAAAGGGGCACAATTAGGCCTTCAGTCTCCTGGTTGAAACTTACATTCCCAATCTTCCCTCTGTAGATTGGTTTACTTCAGCAGCTACCACCTATCTGCCTTCTAACAGCCACTCTCTTTTTCCTGCCTAAGTGCAGGAGCTCCCTTTTAAGCTGGTCCTCCATAGAGAGTATGCCCAGCAGCTGCGGCTGGGTGGACTCTTCTTCTCCCTATACTGTTCATTTAACCTTAGTATGGGCACTATAAACCCCATCACAGGCACCTTTACCATCCCCACTTCTGGCTAATGTTGTTCACTTTTTAATCTCTACTGGCTGGCAGAGGTACTGCTGGCATAGAATGGATTCTAGTTTTTTTGCAACTTAATTAATCTTCTTAATATGTGTAACTCTCACTGAGACGTGAAAAGGAGGTAAAGTTTGAAAATTGTATTTCCTCTATTCTGAGGTTGTATTCTATATACAGTAATGTTATACAAGACCTTTCAATTTGAATTACAAGAGCTAGTCAGAAAAAAAAGGAAAATGCATACCTTTTATTTGTCAGGAGAAAAATTTTTTCAACAAAATCTGAGAAAAAAAAATCTTTTTGTCAGTGAAGAATTTTGAAATGTGATTTTGTTTTACCAGCTCTATTTATAACCTTACAAAGACAGATCATAGTTTAAGTGCAGAGTCAAGGTTGGATTCACCTTCCAACAGATTTTGGTTTTGAATTTTCAAGTCAGCTGAATTTATTTTTTGAAACATTTTTCAAGCACTGTCCAAAATATATAGCATTAAAATCTCCTGACTTTTAAATCTTTGTAAAGTCCCATCCCTTTAAAATTCTTTCTAGAAAGGAAGCTTGTGCCATTTTTACAGGAACAGTTTATTCAATGGAATTGACTCTAAAAGGTAGGAAATCCCTTGCAGTATGAGAAGGAATTTAAATGAATTGGTGTTGCATGCTATTTGCATTTGAAATAACTGCACGGTTATTCTTAAGGAATTCTATTAATATATCATTCATTTCATTATTTATTTACATAATTAAAGTACACTACAGTATAATTTAAAGGATTTATTCTGGATGTAATCTACATGGGGTGAATTAGAGCTGCACAAAACCTTGAGGGTTTCATTTGAAGACGGTATAAGAACATAAGAACATAAGAAAGGCCATACTGGGTCAGACCAAAGGTCCATCTAGTCCAGTATCCTGTCTACCGACAGTGGCCAATACCAGGTGCTCCGGAGTGAATGAACCTAACAGGTAAAGATCAAGTGATCTCTCTCCTGCCATCCATCACCCCCCTCTGACAAAGAGAGGCGAGGGACACCATTCCTTACCCAGACAGGCTAATAGACATTAATGGACTTAACCTCCATGAGTTTATCCAGTTCTCTTTTAAACCCTGTTATACTCCTAGCCTTCACAGCCTCCTCAGGCAAGGAGTTCCACTGGTTGACTGTGTGCTGTGTGAAGAACTTCCTTTTATTTGTTTTAAACCTGCTGCCCACTAATTTTATTGGGTGGCCCCTAGTTCTTCTATTATGAGAACAAATACATAACTTTTCCTTATTCACTTTCTCCACACCATTCATAATTTTATATACCTCTATCATATCCCCCCTTAGTCTCCTCTTTTCCAAGCTAAAAAGTCCTAGTTTCTTTAATGTCTCATCATATGGGACCGGTTCCAATCCCCTAATCATTTTAGTTGCCCTTCTCTGAACCTTTTCTAATGTCAGTATATCCTTTTTGAGATGAGGAGACCACATTAGTACACAGCATTCAAGATGTGGGCGCACCATGGATTTGTATAAGGGCAATAAGATATTCTCCATCTTATTCTCTATCCCTCTTTTAATGATTCTTAACATCCTGTTTGCATTTTTGACTGCCGCTGCACACTGCATGGACGTCTTCAGAGAACTATCCACGATGACTCCAAGATCTTTTTCCTGATTAGTTGTAGCTAAATTAGCCCCCATCATATTGTATGTATAGGTGGGGTTACTTTTTCCAATGTACATTACTTTACATTTATCCATATTAAATTTCATTTACCATTTCGTTGCCCAATCATTTAGTTTCGTGAGATCTTTTTGAAGCTCTTCACAGTCTGCTTGGGTCTTAACTATTTTGAGTAGTTTAGTATCATCTGCAAACTTTGCCACCTCACTATTTACCCCTTCCTCCAAATCACTGATGAATAAGTTGAATAGGATTGGTCCTAGGACTGACCCTTGGGGAACACCACTAGTGACCCCTCTCCATTCTGGAAATTTACCATTTATTCCTACCCTTTGTTCCCTGTCTTTTAACCAGTTCTCAGTCCATGAAAGGATCTTCCCTCTTATCCCATGGTAACTTAATTTACGTAAGAGTCTTTGGTGAGGGACCTTGTCAAAAGCTTTCTGGAAGTCTAAGTACACTACATCCACTGGATCCCCCTTGTCCACATGTTTGTTGACCCCTTCAAAGTCCTCTAATAGATTAGTAAGACATGATTTCCCTTTACAGAAACCATGTTGACTTTTGCCCAACAATTTATGTTTTTCTATGTGCCTGACAATTTTATTCTTTACTATTGTTTCAACTAAGTTGCCCGGTACGGATGTTAGACTTACTGGTCTGTAAT
This sequence comes from Dermatemys mawii, assembly GCA_007922305.1. Lineage (NCBI taxonomy): Eukaryota > Metazoa > Chordata > Testudines > Dermatemydidae > Dermatemys > Dermatemys mawii. Next base: position 42,166,480 of record ML677348.1, read on the forward strand.
TGCTGGAATCACCTCTAGATCCTGGCAATTACACCTTTAGTATATGAACCTAACCTGCAAAATCCACTTGAAGATTTGCTGGATGCCTCAATAAGCACTGTAGGTTGGCTTGGAGTTTCATGTTCTACAAAGAGTGTCCTAGCTATCATTCAAAGCCATGTGGTAAATTACTTTGCATATGACTTACTGGTTCAGCAGCTGTAGCAGAAGCTGGAATGTTTCTCCTTTCCTACTGGGGAGTTAGGCACTTCCTATTCCATTTTAACATTTGCATGATTGGAAGAACTGTAACACTGATTAGAATCACCCCCAAAATAGAAGCTGAGAAGACCATTAAAGACCTCATTACAAAAATGTGGTAAGGCCACTATCTTCTTGAAAATAATAAAGGCAAGATTGGGAAGTATTTTTATGGTGGATTCTGGGATATATCAGCCCAAATCCATAAATATTCATTAACAAGAGTTAATAGTTTCTGAACTGGGCTAGAATCAGAACCCAATATAATTGCAACTGGGTTCTGGTAATACCATTCACATTGGTATCTTCTCTTTTCCAATATTAGTGTAATTGTGAAGGAGTACAATGTATCCTGGAAAATTTCTCAGAAAAGTAATTATTTTCCAACTCCAATAATATAAACAGAAAGTGATATTACTATAAAGTGCTCATGGAATAAAGGGAATAAAAGTATTTGGGGCTTTTATCTGTTAAAAAAAGTTGAAAGGGGTTTTGACATTTTTGCTATTTTGTGTGGGTCACAATATTTTTAATTCAGTATACCTGAAAGGTACATCATATCAGATCAAAGTCAAAAAAAGTATTTGAAATAGCAGAGAACAATGCAATATTTAGTTCTATATTGATAACAGTTTAATAATCATTATCTATGTGATATATAACATGCTAATCACCTTCAACATAGATTTTTGTCATTTAAATTCTCGATGTTAGATTTTGCTTTGACTGCAATACTACAAAATACAAAAATAGATTAAAAATGTAGGGTGAAATTCTGCTCTTGGTTACCCATGGCATAAACCCACAATTACTCACTTGACATCAGTTGAGATATCCTAGTTTTAGTCCAGTTTAACTGAGATCAGAATTTGGCCTCCATGAATACTAATATGATGTAGACCTTAGAGATTGTTTTGCAGACTAATCCAAAGAAATTGAACTAATTTGCTAGCAAACCCAACTAGTATAAACTTATAAGTAATAGTGTGCATTTTGATAAAGCTGTAGGAAAATGTAATGGTCACCAAATGGCAAAAATAATTGGAAATATTAGTAAATCAGATGGACTCTGAAAATATGTGAATGTCACCATGAATAGCTCAGTGAAGATGTGTGACCGTTGTGTAATGGCAGTTTAAAAAAAGAAATAGGATGGCTAAGTGGTTTTCAGCCTGTGGTAGAAGTCTTCAGACCATGTCTAAAGGGTCTGGAAAGGTTTTTGTCACCAGAGAATAGTAGTTTTCAACCTGTTGTCCATGGATCCCTGGGGATCTTCAGACTGTGTTGAAGATTTCCAGTGGGGTTTGCACCTCTTTTTGAAAATTTGTAGGGGTCCACAAATGAAAAAAAGGTTGAAAATCATTGATATGTTATAAAGACATTAAACCAAAGTCTTAGCTACTGCAAATTGACTCCATTGTTTTAAACCAAATACTTCAACCATTTTCAGACAGTTCTGTGTTCAGTTTTTTCCCTCTCCCTTTAAACATATACAGTAGCACAGATTGAAAAGAAAACAACAAGGGCAACAAAGATGGGTAGAAATCTGAGGAAGGATTGCAAAAACTAGCCCTTTAGCTTTGAAATCTGGTCAATTAGAGACTTAATTGAGGTGTTTAGGTTATTAAATATATTACATCTATTAATTCAATCTCATAACATTATCTCATAATAGAAGAACAAGAGGTCACTCATTTTGTTATAACAAACCAAAAGAAACACTTCTTCACACAGCATGAAATCAATGCTCATGGATATCATAGATTCAAATATTGTACCCTAACTTGAATTAAGGAGTTGAATAATTTTATAACCACTGATAAATTAAATGGTGAACAAACTTCATGATTAAAGGCTTCATTCAGTTGATAAACTCACAAGTTCAGGATGGATTTCCCCAACTCCATCTCTCATGTATAACATTGGCATAGTGCAGGAATCGGCAACGTTGGAACGCGGGACCGCAGGGTAAGCACCCTTAGTGGGCCCCACTGCTTTCTTTACCTGGTGTTTCGCCAACTGTGTCTCCCACTGGTTACGGTTCGCCATCCCGGTCCAATGGGGGCTGCGGGAAATGGTGACCAGCATCGCACTGCTTCCCGCAGCCCGCATTGGACCGGGACGGCAAACCGTGGCCAGTGGGAGCCACGATCGGTGAACTGCCAGGTAAATAAAGCAGTGGGGCCCGCTAAGGGTGCTTACCCTGCGGTCCCGCATGCCAACGTTGCCGATCCTTGGCCTAGTGCATTGCGAATTAGTTTTCATCTTCTTTTGAAACTTCGGGTATTGTAGTAGCTGTTCCATTGCAAAGATTTAGGACAAATGGTGGTCTGATCCAGGATGGCAAATCCTAAGTCCCTCTTCATTTTAAATTACAACACCTATTGAAAATATGCATATATAATACAATCATTTTATTTTTTTTTTAAAAAAAATCTTTGTAAGCCCACCTTTAAATAGCTGCTTTCATGCTGAGCACTTATGGCCCAGTCCTGCCCCCTTTGAAGTCCAATGGCAAAACTCTCATTCACTTCAATGAGAACAGGGACAGCTGCATATTTTATTTTGCTCATTATTCTCTTTGTTCTTCTTTAAATTGTTTAAGATATTTAGGTCTATATGTGATTGTAAATCAAGAATGATCTCTCTCACAGCCCTGCTTCTCTTTCTGCTTCTTTATGCAGTTAAGTCATCAAAGCAACGTACTGTAAATACTATATTTATGAGAGTCTGTTACCATGGGAATGCTGGTGATGTCAGAAATGCAATATTAGTATGACTTCATGCTACAATCAAGCTGCAGAAAAGAATTGTCTGTGATGAAGATAAAGGAAATCTTTACTTGACTACACACTTACTTGACAGCCTAATAAAAAAGCTAGAGAAAACTCTGATAATCATGTGAAAGGAGAATGGAGATAAGTAATATACACTGTGTCAGAACATCTTCTGCAATTTGACAGTTCTGTATGCTAATTTCTGTTCTGGTTGAATTACCTGACATGGTGACAGTAGGAGGTTGAAGTGTATAGCTACTAAGCACCCATCCTATCCTCTGGATGTAGGTACCCACATATCTGGAGATAAGCAAACCTTTTAGAACTGGTTCACCTCACCTCTAAATTCTCTGACAATAATAGCCAGTTTTCTAAATCATTTTCATGCATCAGTAAGGATCCTTTCAGCATAACTGACAAACAATACAGTAAAATATAATTAAAATATGGAAGTCAATGGCTCTTGGAAGAGTTTCTGTTTATCCGTATTAAATGCTTCTAATCCAAAAGACAAATATTGTAAGTGTGTGTGTTTGTCAGATAAGAATTTTGTATAATTAGTGCTCATAGGATTAACATGAAGGGGCCTAAAGGTATACCGCCTTTCCTTCTACAAATTCCAAGTCAAGAGAATGAAATAAAGAACAACATAAATCCCAAACAAAATAAACCATAGTAAAATAAAATAAGACAATTAAATTAAATGGACTTTGATTTCAGTTAAAGTAATTTTAAAAGAAAACAATTTCTGGGTTTTCATTTTAATATATCAAAACCACATTACATTTCTCAAAATAAAGAAAAATAAACACACACAAAAACAATACTAATTCACATCATCATTTTTTTTGTCAGTGTGCAGTGCTGTTACTTATATGATGTGGTAAGAGTCTTTATACAACAAATGTGTTTTTAATAGATGAGGCTCACATCTGTTTTACATATATATTCCTCATTTTATAATGACTTCTTTTTTTAAAAAAAAAAGGAGTTTGGGATGAGTAGTGGTTAATAAGGTGTAAATACATTAATAGCATTCTATAAAATCGTTACACTTGTTTTTCTCCTACATTAAGTACAAGAATAGATTTAAAAAATAAAATGTGGGTTATTCAAATGATTTATCATATGAGAAAGTCAGTTCAACCCCAAGTATTAGAAGATCATGAGACTAGTTTAAAAATCATGAATTAAAAATTATGCATGGGGCTCTTATTTTTTTTTCTTTTAGTTTGCACGTGCTTCATATTTTCAGGGCTTCTCTGAAAACATAAGGTCTGGACACTTGTTTTTATTTTTAATGAAAGCTGAGATAAGCACTTGAGTGTGTATGTCAATGATATGGGGCATTAAGAAAAAAATAGCAAATATAATAAAATTCCTTCCTCTCCAATTCTCTGTCTCTTCCCCATCACAAAAACACATAGAGTTCAAATGATCTTTCCCCCCTGCCTTTAGTTATGTAATTTCTTTTCTTTTGATCAATTTTTTTTAAAAAAAAATATTGATGGCTATTGTTACTGTAAAAGACTGTAGCCATACTTTATTTCATGTGTGTCATAATGAGAAAGTATACTTTCATAAAGTTGTAACTAATCATGTCAAGGTGTTATATATGGTTGTGGTCAAATCATATGTAATCAATGAGTGATGAACAGATTTAAGTGTAGGAATGAGTAGGATAGCATTGTGGGGGTGCAGGATTGATAATCATATATTAGTGGCAAGAGTGTGTAAGGGACATAAATAAGGTAAGGCTCTAAAGAAAGATCTACAGGCCTAAGGCCTGTAGAATTTCAGCTTCAACCATATCAAGCCTTAGACCTGAAAGACTACTTAACCCAGAGGTAATCCAGTACCAGTAAAGATGCAAAATTATTGTAAAAGATGTCTTAATGGGTGATGCTTGCATAAATATGCCACAATAATTCCCTATTGTAACATCATGGGAAATTCTGCAATGACTGCAAGTTACCATAGGGACTTGTTGACATAAATCTTAATGGAGATAAGGAGAAAAAGAAGAACATACTCTGAAAGTGAAACAACCCAACACTTATGGGGTATGGAAGTACAGATAAGGAAAAAGGGGTCGTAATCCTATTGCATATGAATAAGGGTTTTGGGTATGGGTATAACATAAGATAAAAGGGGTTCCCCAGCATGACTAAGAAAGAATCCATGAGGAGACAATCCACAAATAAGAACATAAGAATGGCCATACTGGGACAGACTTAAGGTCCATCTAGCCTAGTAACCTGTCTTCCAACAGTGGACAATGTCAGTTGCTCCAGAAGGAATGAACAGAACAGGTAATCATCAAGTGATCCATCCCATGTTGCCCATTCCCAGCTCCTGGCAAACAGAAGCTAAAGACACCATTCCTCTCCATCCTAGCTAATAGCCATCAATGGACCTATCCTCCAAGAACTTATCTAGTTCTTTTTTGAACCCTTTTATCATCTGGGCCTTCACAACATCCCCTGGAAAGCATTTCCACATGTTGACTGTGCATTCTATGAAGAAATACTTTATTTCCTGCCTATTAATTTCATTTGGTGACACTTAGTTCTTGTGTTATGAGAAGCAGTAAATGACATTTCCTTTTTTACCTTCTTCACACCAGTCATGATTTTCTAGACCTCTCTGATATCTCTTTTAGTCTTCTCCAAGATAAAAAGTCTATGTCTCATTAATTTCTCCTATAGAAGCTGCTCCATACTCCTAATTATTTTCTTCCTTTTTTGGTATTTTTTCCAATTCTAGTACATCTTTTTTTGCTATTGGGAGACCACATCTGAACACAGTATTCAAGATGTGGGTGTACCATGGATTTCTTTACAGGCAATATGGCATGTTCTATGTTATTATCTATCCCTTTCCAAATGATTCCCAACATTCTTTTCACTTTTCTGACTGTCGCTGAACCTTGAATGGATGTTTTCAGAGAACTATCCACAATGATTACAAGATCTCTTTTATGAGTGTTAACCGCTAATTGACCCCATCATTTTATATGTATAGTTGGGATTATATTTTCCAATGTACATTACTTTGCATTTATCATCATAAAATTTCATCTGCCATTTTGTTGCCCAGTCACTTAGTTTTGTGAGATCCCTTTGTAACTCTTTAGAGACTGCTTTAGACTTAACTATCTTCAATAGTTTTGTATCATCTGCAAATTTTGCCACCTCACTATATACCTCTATTCCCATATATTTTTTTTGAATATGTTGAAAAGCATTGCTTCCAGCACAGACCCCTGTGAAATGGCACTATGTACCTCTCTCCATTTTGAAAACTGACCATTTATTCATACACTGTGTTTCCAATCTTTTAACCAATAACTGATCCACGAAAGCTCACTTTGCACAAGAGCCTTTGATGAGGGACCTTGTGAAAAGCTTTCTGAAAATCTAAGTATATTATATCCACTGGATCACCATTGTTCACATGCTTGTTGACCCCTTCAAAAACATCTAGTAGATTGCTGAGGCATGCTTTCCCTTTACAAAAAACATGTTGACTCTTCCCCAATAAATCATGTTCATATATATGTCTGATAATTCTGTTCTTTGCTATAGTTTCAACCGGTTTGCCTGGTACTGATGTTAGGCTTACTGGTGTATAATTGGTGGGGTTGCCTCTGGAGCCTTTTATAAGAAACGTTATCACATTAGCTATTCTCCAATCATCTGACACAGAAGCTGATTTAAATGTAGGTTACATACCACAGTTAGTAGTTCTGCAATTTCACATTTCAGTTCTTTCATAACACTTGAGTGAATACCATCTGGTCCTGGTGACTTGTTACTGTTTAGTTATCAATTTGTTCCAAAACCTCCTTTAATGACCTCAGTCTGGGACTGTTCCTCAGATTCATCATCTAAATGAATGGTTCAGGTTTGGGAATCTCCCTCAGATCCTCAGCCATGAAGGCTGATGAAAAGAATTCATTTAGTTTCTCCACAATGGCCTCATTGTTAAGGCTACTATTTAGTCATTGATATTTTTAGTAAAAGTCATGGACAGTTCATGGGCAATAAACAAAGAATCACAGCGAGTGACCTGTTTGCAACATTAACTAAAAAGAACCCTAACTAAATCTTAGATGCTGGGGGAGATGGGCTCTCCAGTGGATGCTGCTGCTGGAGGAGGGCCTTTAATAGTCACTGGAGAGTTGGCCTGGGGCCCTGTTGCTGCTGCTTTTGTGCTAGGCATTTTGTGGCCCCACTGCTGCTTTGGGGCAGTGCTTGGGACCAGTTGGCTGGGGCTGCCGGAGCAGCAGTTGGTGCGGCTTGGGCGGCCCTGGGATCAGCCATACCAGCCAGTGCAGCTGCAGAAATCATGAAGGCCTCAGAATGTCACGGATTATGTAACTTACATGACCTCCATGAAAGACTTGCAGCCTTACTTATCATCCTTGAGTGCTCCTTTAGCATCTCAATTGTTCATTTGTCCCACTGGTTCTGTAGCGGGTTGTGTCGGGATCCCTCGGGTGTTGACTGGGACTAGGGGACCACTGAGCCCCCTTAACTTTGTGGCATGAGCTGTCTCTCACAATGCTTTGCTAATAACAATCAGCAAGCCCTTCTACGTGCTGTTGTCACTTAGCACAACTACATGTGGAGCCCCACACCCAGCTGAATTGCATGAATGCTCCCAGAGCCACTAATGAATCACACAGAGAAAGGCAGCAGTCAAATCCCCTCAGCTCCCAGCCTGGTACTTCAGGAATATTCTGTCTTGCACTGATTAAGATAAGCAGTGCAAATTTATTAATTGGTTTACTGCTTCTTGAATGGAAAGTGGATATACACCAACCTTTGTAAACCTTACCAGGTTTAACAAATACTTCCAGCAAACTCACTGGTAAAGATAAACAGTAAAACGGGTTTATTGACTACAAAAGATAGATTTTAAGTCATTATAAGTGATAGGCAAAAACTCAGAGTTAGTTATCAAAATAAAATAAAATAAAATATAAATATGCAATCTAAACTCTCAGTCCTATAAGACTGGGCAACACCTAGATTAAGCGGTTTTTCTCTCCCCACTAGATATTGCAGTTTATAGAACACAGGATTCATCCTCAAACCCTGGTCCAGATCTCTTCATTGAATTCTTCAGTCTCCTGGGTGTCCTTTTGCTTACAGAATAGGTGGGGAAAGTAGAAAAGCCAAGCATTGGATCATTCTGTTCTGTTTTATATACTTAGTCCATGTGCTTGGAGAATACAAGTCCAGCCATATCCGGTGGATATTGCTGAGTCCCCAGGCAAGGTTGAGCAATTCCCCTGGTGTGGCCTTATGCATGTGGTTAGTTTCCTTGCTGTTGTCTCTGGGGAGCAAATATCTGGCTGATTCCCTAACTTTTACATCATGTTTTAGTGACAACCATACAGCACAATCTCATAACTTCGTATACATTAATGATATACATATTTAGATAGAACAGTGACTTTCCGCAGATCATAACCTTTCCCTCTAATACCGTACATGGCATGCTTTATATGCAAGATCACAATTATATATATGAGGAATATGGGGGTTACAGGTTGCTCCTGCAAGGTATAGAATGTCACACAGGTTTCTGGCTTCTGATGTACTTTATTTTTTTGCTATTATTTTTTGAGTCTTTGGTTATCTTCTCCAAATACTTTTTTTGGCCTTCATTATTATATTTTTACACCTCACTTGCCAGAGATTATGCTCCTCTCTACTTTTGTCAATAGGATTTAACTTCCATTTTTTTTAACGATGATCACCTGTTGAGTGAAACATCCATCTCCATCATGCCCTGGGGGATGTGAGTATGAAATCTTTGATGTTAAATGTTTTATGGTTTTTTTCTATCTCTGTGTATGTCTCAGTTTGATTTTGTCAAGCTGCTTAATGAAATTGTTAAAAGGAAAATTGATAACTTATGAATGTTGTTGTGGTCATTGCTATTATTCTTCAGTTGCTCCAAGAGCCTCTAAGCCTAATTGTATTTCTAATAGTGTTTCTCACCATGCTAATTCTGATACTACAGCCCTTAGGGAGCACAAAACTTTGGCACAGGTTTAAGATACAATTGGCAATACTACTCCATTAGTATTTTAACATTAGTTTAAAGTGAGGTTCTACACCGAGAAGTGACTATGGAAAGGGTACTTTCTTACTAAAGAAATATGTTTCCTGTATGTATTCAGAGTGTGTGTTTGCTTAAAGACTGAAATACATTTATCTTTTTTCTCCTGTTACCTCTGCAGAGCCAACACAGTGGGGAAAAGTTGGATTCTATTCTTTCTTGTCCACCAGCAACGTTCTTTCAAGTCAGTTTTATTCACGTACTTCTTCAGAGTATTCTGAGCTCTTTCCATAATGCCACTGTAAACTGGTCCACACTTGTACTTGCTTATATTCAAGTGTATTTTGACTTCCACATCCATATTATTTCTTCCTCTCTCATTCTCTCAGTTTATTCAGCCACATACATAATCTGATAACCACAGACTCATTTGTTTCTTTGTGAGCCAAGTAGTTTCACATTTATTGTTGGCGTGCTGTGTTTCCCCCAGACTAATACCATATGAGAGACATAGAGGAATGATTAAAAAACAAACAGAATACTTCAGCAAAAAATGTCTTATCAATTCTAAACTTGGTTGAAAGAATATTCAGAGCTGCTTGATTTTTTAAAATAAAACTACAGCTTATCCAATCTCCTAAAATTTAATGTTTTACATACTCCCCAAAAAACAGAAACTACAGCACTATGCTCAAAAGTCACTTCATAAGATATCATGATTACATTTTTTAAAAATTTGAATCACATTCCTGGGTCAATATGCTTTCATGCAATCCTGCTAAGAATTATCATAACTCAGAAATTCCAAGACTTGCACCATCTTTGCTGAGGTGCCTAAGCTGCTCCTTGTACACTAGTCAGTATTGGCCTGATCACAAAGTAGCTCCCAAGGAACTTCAGTCTGCTGTTTGTTAGTGTTCAGTTCAGCTCATTTAGTCCTAAGGCACCTGCTCCCTGCTATTAGATCCCACTGTTGTTAAAATCTGTTTTAAATCTTCTTCTTTCAGATATGCTATTAATTAGGCAATAAACAGCAGCCATTATGAAATATCCTGTAGCTGTTGCTTTTGAAAATGAGACTTTTTTCATACAGTTAGTGGTAGTTTTGTAGATATATCAAGCTAGAAGAGCCAGAGACACACAGACAAACATATTCCTCTGTTATACAGTGCTATCTGAATGCTTGTGCATACTTTGCCTCACTATACATGCTCCTGCTGCACACCACTGTTTGTCTGAAAAAAGATCCAGTAATTGGCTTCTCAGTCAAGACTAATTAAATCTCCTCCCATGAACATAAGAGCATAAAAATGGCCATATTGGGTCAGACCAAAGATCCATCAAGCTCAGTCTCCTGTTCTCTGACAGTGGCCAATGGCAGGTGCCCCAAAGGGAATGAACAGACAGGTTATCATCAAGTGATCCATGCTCTATCACCCAATCCCAGCTTCTGGCAAACAAAGGCTAGGGACACCATTCCTGCCCATCTGGGCTAATAGCCATTGATGGACCTATCTTCCATGAATCTAACTCCCTTTTGAACCTTGTTATAGTATTGGCCTTCACAACACCCTCTGGCAAGGAGTTCCAGAGGTTGACAGTACGTTGCATGAAAAAATATTTTCTTATGTTTGTTTTAAACCTGCTACCTATTAATTTCATTTGGTGGCCCCTTGTTCTTGTATTATGAGAAGGAGTAAATAACACTCCCTTATTTACTTTATATCACTCATGATTTTTTAAATTTAAATTTGGCTTCCTAATAGAATCCAAGCTGTTTTTCCTAAGAAACAATACAGTCGTGAATGAACTGAAGAAGCTTAAAATGGACAACAATAGTTTCTAAAAGTGATACTGGGATAAAGTCAACTGGTAACAGAATCTGTCTTTGACCACTTGGTCGAGGCAACAGCATAAGAAGTGATTCCCAGATACTATCATCTGGCAGTATAAGCATGGGGAAAGTTAGCAGACCATGAGGAATGGCTGAAATAGGGAAAATGGGAGTGACAAGTTCTATATCAGGGATAGGCAACGCTGGCACACGGGACCGCAGGGTAAGTACCCTTAGTGGGCCCTGCTGCTTTGTTTACCTGGCGTTTTGCTGACTGCAGCTCCCACTGGCCGCAGTTCTCTGTCCCAGTCCAATGGGGGCTGCGGGAAGTGGCGCGGTGCTGGCCGCTGCTTCCCACAGCCCCCATTGGACCCTGGACGGCGAACCGCGGCCAGTGGGAGCCACAGTCGGTGAAATGGCAGGTAAACAAAGCAGCGGGGCCCGCTAAGGGTGCTTATCCTGTGGTCCCACGTGCCAACGTTGCTGATCCCTGTTCTATATTTATAAAGATTTGCTCTGAACATGACAAGGTTAGACAATACAAATGTATACAAAATGATACCAGGAAGAAATTAAGATTTATATCTCGAAGATTGAATCTTATCTGAGAGTCTTTCCTTGATCATTATCTGAACATCTGGTTCTATGCTGTTCTGTCCATTGTGAAACAAATAGCAGGAGTCATGGCTCAAATTTTTAAAGTTATTTAAAACCTAGGCCCTTTTGAAAATGGCACTAGGAGACTATCTTTAAGATTAGCAGCCATGTAAATAAGACGAGGAAGACTTGTGGCACCTGAGAGACTAACCAGTTTATTTCAGCATAAGCTTTTGTGGGCTATAGCCCACTTCATCGAATGCATATAATGAAACAGAAGTAAGATGCATTTATATGCACAGAAAGAAAAAAAAAAGGTTGTACATTAGCGTACCAATTCTAATAGGCTGTATAATTTGGATGGGCCATTATCAGCAGGAGAAAAAAGTACCTTTTGAAATGGATGTCAGGAGATAACAACTATTGAAGGTAAATTAACTAGGGAAATGCAATCAATTAGTGTAATGAGTGAACCATTCTCAAGTTCTATTCATTCCTTGGTTTATTGTGTCCAGTTTGAAAATTAATTCCAGTTCCTCAGTTTCTCGTTGGAGTCTGTTTTGGAAGTTTTTCTGTTTCAGAACTGACATCATCAAGTCTTTAATGGAGTAGACAGGAAGATTGAAGTGTTCTCCTACTGGTTTTTGAATGTTATGATTCCTGATGTCAGATTTGTGTCCATTTATTCTTTTGCGTAGGGACTGGTTGATTTGGCCAATGTACATAGCAGAGGGGCATTGCTGGCACATGATGGCGTATATCACATTGGTCGATGTGCAGGTGAATGAGCCTCTAATGGTGTGGCTGATGGGATTAGGTCCTATGATGGTGTCAGTTGAATGGATATGAGGACAGAGTTGGCATCGGGCTTTGTTACAAGGATAGGTACCTGGGTTAGTGTGTTTGTTGTGTGGTGTGCGGTTGCTGGTGAGTATTTGTTTCAGGTTGGGGGGCTGTCTGTAAGTGAGGACTGGTCTGTCTCCCAAGATCTGTGAGAGTGAGGGATCATTTTTCAGGCTAGGTTGTAGGTCTTTGATGATGCGTTGGGGAGGCTTGAGTTGGGGGCTGAAAGTGATGGCTAATGGTGTTCTGTTTTTGTCTTTGTTGGGCCTGTCCTGTAGTAGGTGGCTTCTGGCTACTCGTCTGGCTCTGTCAATGTGTTTTTTCACTTCCCCAGGTGGGTATTGTAGTTTTAAGAATGCTTGGTAGAGATCTTATAGGTGTTTGTCTCTATCTGAGGGATTGGAGCAAATGTGGTTGTATCTTAGAGCTTGATTGTAGGGAATGGATCGAGTGGTGTGTCCTGGATGGAAGCTGGAGGCATGTAGGTAAGTGTAGCAGTCAGTAGGTTTCCAGTATAGGGTGTGTTTGTGCCCATCAATTATTAGCACAGTTGTGTCTAGGAAATGGACTGCTTGTGTGGACTGGACCAGGCTGAGGGTGATGGTGGGATGGAAATTGTTGAAATCATGGTGGAATTCCTCAAGAGCTTCTTTTCCATGGGTCCAGATGATGAAGATGTCATCAATTTACCACAAGTAGAGTAGGGGCATCAGGGAACGAGAGTTAAGGAAGCGTTGTTCTACATCTGCCATAAAAATGTTGGCATACTGTGGGGCCATGCGGGTACCCATAGCAGTTCCACTGACTTGAAGGTATATACCAGTTGTCTCCAAATGTGAAGTAGTTATGAGTGAGAACAAAGTCACAAAGTTCAACCACCAGGTTTGCTGTGACAGTGTCTGGGATACTATTCTTGATAGCTTGTAGTTCATCTTTGTGTGGAATGTTGGTGTAGAGGGCTTCTACATCCATAGTGGCCAGGATAGTGTTTTCTGGAAGATCACCAATGGATTGTAGTTTCCTCAAGAAATCAGTGGTGTCTCGAATATAGCTGGGAGTGCTGGTAGCGTAGGGTCTGAGGAGAGAGTCCACATAGCCAGATAATCCTGCTGTTAGGGTGCCAATGCATGAGACGATGGGGCATCCAGGATTTCCAGGTTTGTGGATCTTGGGTAGTAAATAGAACGTCCCTGGTCGGGGTTCTAGGCATGTGTCTGTATAGATCTGTTTCTGTGCTTTTTCAGGGAGTTTCTTGAGCAGATGGTGTAATTTCTTTTGATAATTCTCAGTGGGATCAGAGGATAATGGCCTGTAGAATGTGGAGTCAGAGAGCTGTCTAGCAGCCTCTTGTTCATATTCCAACTTATTCATGATGACAACAGCACCTCCTTTGTCAGCTCATTCACCTGCACATCGACCAATGTGATATATGACATCATGTGCCAGCAATGTCCCTCTGCTATGTACATTGGCCAAACCAGCCAGTCTCTACGCAAAAGAATAAATGGACACAAATCTGACATCAGGAATCATAACATTCAAAAACCAATAGGAGAACACTTCAATCTTCCTGGCCATTCCATTAAAGACTTGATGGTGTCAGTTCTGAAATAGAAAAACTTCCAGAACAGACTCCAACGAGAAACTGAGGAACTGGAATTGATTTTCAAACTGGACACAACAAACGAAGGAATGAATAGAACTTGCGAATGGTTCACTCATTACACTAATTGATTGCATTTCCCTAGTTAATTTACCTTCAATAGTTGTTATCTCCTGACATCCATTTCAAAAGGTACTTTTTTCTCCTGCTGATAATGGTCCATCCAAATTATACAGCCTTAGAATTGGTATGCTAATGTACAACTTTTTTTCTTTTTTTGCTTTCTGTGTATATAAATACATCTTACTTCTGTTCCATTCTATGCATTCGATGAAGTGGGCTACAGCCCACAAAAGCTTATGCTGAAATAAACTGGTTAGTCTCTAGGTGCTACAAAGTCTTCCTCGTCTTATTTAGGAGAGTTGACAAAGAGTCCTGTGGCACCTTAAAGACTAACTAAAGTATTAGAGCATAAGCTTTTGTGGGCTAATGCCCACTAATAGTGGGCATTAGCCCATGAAAGCTTATGCTCTAATACTAATACTTTAGTTAGTCTTTAAGGTGCCACAGGACTCTTTGTCACTTCAGCAATTCCAGACTAACACGGCTTCCCCTCTGACTCTTATTTAGGAGACTATCTTCATCTTTAGGAATCTAAATACCTTTAAAAGCCTAGCACTTAAACATTTTTTTTTCAGTGTGGGGTTGACTCAAAATCAGGAAAGGAGCCTGTTTATGTTTTTATGAGATTTATGATATGAGAGTTAGGGATTTAAATCATATTTCAAACAGCTTTCCAAGTGTATACAACAACAAAACTGTACAAAACAGATATTTTGAATTTACCATAGATTTTAAACTAATGATCCCCTCTAGCAAACTTCTTCAATCCTTTCTAAGAATGACAATATCTAGCTCTTTCTTCACAGTTGCTTATTCATTTTGAATTTTGGGGGAGAGGGGAGGAATACAATTAATTAATATATTTCAACAATGAATGTATGCCTGTTTGGCTCATCAGTCAGAAAACTCTAGAGAAGACTCAAGTACAGAAGGATTCAATGTGTTTCATCTAAATGAAAATTTTCTTTAATTTGATCTATGGAAATAGTGTCAGCATTGAATGCTGGAGCTCATAAGAATTTCTACACACTAACATTCATTTTAGAATTCTTATATCAACGCTCTTTGAACATGAAATGTCAGCAGTTTTTTTGCGGGGAAGGGGTTAATTTTAAAACTTCACTAACAATCTCTAAGAGATTAATATTTATCTCTAATAATATATTAAATATTAATCTCTAATAATTGTTTATGCCTGTGGTTTGTCTTAAGAATATATATATTGAATATGATCTTTTAAGGGCAAATAGGGGTCTTTTTATGACTTTATGGACTTGTAGGTTAGTGCCTACTTGCCTGTTAGTTTAGAAGGGAGTTCTCAAAGAGGCAATGATGTGAAAGTGAACAGGAGGCACCAGTCCATCTCCTTTTAACGATAGAAGCAGAACAGAGATGCTGAACCAGATCTTCCAAACAGTGTAGCTCCATCCACATAAGTGGAGTTATGTTGATTTATAGCAGCTGAGGGTCTGACCAAATCTTTAGCTTATGGCTTATCTCTTGCATAGGAGAGAATGGGGAAAGTTCCACTGTTTGATTAAGGGCTACTCTGCATATTAGCTTGATATTTCTGCTAACGTCTTGCCTGTAACTTACTCAATGTTGACATTTAAATATAACTAAATGTCAGTATTCACACCTTATTAAGATATATTTATGTGGATTTGAAAAGCACTAAGCATAGTAAAGTCTGTTGTTCTATTGCAATATAAATATTAATTAAGAATATTGGAGACTCAGACGCATGTCACTGCATCTTTTTTACCTTTGCTTCATGTTTCAAAGATTTTCTTCCAAACAGTCAGAATGAAAGACTTAAAAGAAATGAAAGTTTAGATGTGGGAGCAGAAGTAAGTGGCAAATTATGACTAATCCACTGTTTTCATGGGAAATTAGGTACCATTTAACGCATTATATCAAGGGCCCTGACAATAGAATACAGAAACTAACATGACTGAGGATGGATTTTAGGTGAACCTGGGATATAAGAATAATTATTGGTGAAAAGTTTTGAAATGTTATGTATGAATAAAATAAGTTGTATGCCTGTGATTCACTCCCTGATCTGAAAGAAACTGGAAATGATATAGAAGATGTTGGGGCTGCAGGAAGAGATTATAGGAATGTTTTGTTCCACTCAATAGCAATTCCAAGTACTGATCAGGGAATTATATTGGTGTACTTTAGAAGAACAGTATCTATAACATGGAAGTGTTGCAGACTAGCTGGCCTTTTCAGACAAGATGGTTTCTGCCACATCCATGATTTAGAAGCTATCCCTAAGCCCCACTGATGAACTAGCAACATAGGACTAATTAGTGACCTCTGCTAGGGATGATGGAACTTAATCAGAAGCCTGACCCAGTTTTGAAGGATCACAAACTGCACTACCTAAACAGAGCTGGGAACTCAGCTGAAGAGAGAGTATGGAGGAAGCAGGACTTTCCTGAAAGGAAAGCCCAGAACCTGGAGCAGAGCTAACTTCTATGGTGGGCCACGGTGTCTTGGGAGGCAATTCTGGGGTTGGTGTCCTGGAAAGGGAACAGGAACAGAAGAAACCCAAAGAGATATGGAACTTAAGAGGTGATGTGGCTAGAGAGCCAGGCCATAGAATATTCGGAGAGAGACTGGCCATTGCAGAGCTGAAGAAGTGGCCACCAGGGAGTGCCGAAGATGAAGTCACTTACATTGTTGCATCCAGAGAGGAGGGAGTACCCTAAAAGTGAGAGTGCACTCTGACAGGGTGTCACAGGGTGCCTTCATTGCTATCTGGTAAACCTCACTGTCTGGCCAGGCCAGTTCAGATGGTTTCAAAGTCACAAAATCACACTAGGCTGATTATCTTACACCAAGGGGTGTATTTATTTCCCTCATACAGAGTAATACTGTGCAATACAGGCTTACAGCAAAGATAAGCTTCCCTGTAGCTCTCACTCCCCAGCCTTGGCTCTTTCTCTGAGCTTCCTTCTGCGTTCATCTCCTTATATTCTCCCCAGTTACCTTGTTAGCCAGTGATTGTCACCCAGGTGCTCACAATCCCTCACCAGAAAGTGTGTAATTGCCCTC
Source organism: Dermatemys mawii (assembly GCA_007922305.1). Taxonomy (NCBI): domain Eukaryota; kingdom Metazoa; phylum Chordata; order Testudines; family Dermatemydidae; genus Dermatemys; species Dermatemys mawii. The sequence continues at coordinate 42,183,638 of ML677348.1, forward strand.
AGCTGGGCCTGTAGCTTCCTCCAATCTGCAGTAATGTTAATGATCAGTGTGCTGCTGATAGCAACCTGACACAGAAGGACTAACACATTTTCAGAACTTGCATGTATACAAAGTAAATGCACCTGCTGCTACTGTTATTCAGTGTGTGCCGCACACACTTCACCGTATAACCAGACAGCTCTGGTGTGGAGAAGTATAGGTTCATACCCTCTGTCCCTCCCCATCCTTTGGTTTAACTAGTGCCTTAGGTGTTGCTAAAAGGAAGGTGCAAGCAATGCCATTTTAGATAGGCCTTCCACAAGTTACAAGAAGGAAAGCTCCTATAACCCTCTCTTAACTGATGACAGGTTTCAGAGTGGTAGCTGTGTTAGTCTGTATCTTGAAAAAGAATGAGGAGTACTTGCGGCACCTTAGAGACTAACACATTTATTTGGGCATAAGCTTTCGTGGGCTAGAACCCACTTCATCAGATGCATAGAGTGCAACACTCCTTGCATCTGATGAAGTGGATTCTAGCCCAGGAAAGCTTGTGCCCAAATAATATTTTTTAGTCTCTAAGGTGTTACAAGTACTCCTCTCTTAATTGTGCATCTTCTCAAAGGCCAGCCACACTCTACCCCCTTGAATATATACTCCTAAGGAATAGAGACTGTCTTGCACAGCACCAGCCACACACTTCATTAACATTTTAAAAATTTGCATATGTAAAATCAAGGGAAATAAATTAATACATTCAAACCTTCTGATCTTCAGACTAAAGATGTTGACCACGTTGAATGAAATACACATTCAGTATACTTTTGGAGCCATTACTGTTAACCTTATTTCCAGAGGCAAGTGATCCATATATTTCCAGAGAAGTGTAATCAGTATATTGATTAGTTCTATCTCTCATGAAAGAATTTAGGGCTTGTGATAACCATGTTAATAAAGGCTTTTCTCATAGTCTGTGCTGGTGGAGTCAATTAGGTTCCGGTATATTCCCTCTTCTTCATCCCCAACTCTGACTGTCAGAAGCTGGGACTGGACAACTGGGGGATAGATCACTGGATAATTGCCCTTTTCTGTTCACTCCCTCAGAAGCATCCCCCATCAGCCACTGTCAGAATACAGGATAATGGGATAGGTGGACTTTTATTCTGTCCCAGTATGGCCATTCTTATTTTCTCATGGTTTGAACTTCACTGAATTACTAAAGAGAACTGCAGATTATGTATTGTATATTAAGCCTAAATAAGTTTTTTTTCATTTTGTTTTGTTTTATTTTGTTTACCAAAACTTGTATTAGAGATGCCTTGCTACCCAAATAGTTTCTCTGTTAAAAACAGTGCTTCTGTAGTTGCAGCATGATGTCTTACATTATATATCATTACATGAAGAAATGTGATATAAGCAGGCAGCAAAAACAAAACAACAACGACCAGCCATATGCAAGGTCAAGTAACCAGGAAGAAATATTGAAAGCTTAATTTATAGCATGAGGGACTATATATTGCAAAGCAGTGACTCTTAAATAGATGTATAGATCATGGTTGATAATGAATTTGAATGAACTCCAAGTAAGGTACAGTGACTCGAAGGCCTTATATAATCCTTGACTATGTAAGCATGGGAGTATCAAGTAGATGTAGGGATATGGTTGTGATGAATTGTCACCCAGGGGGTGCTGTTGGGGAGCTGTGGGAACTGCTGCACTCCTCTATCCACCTACCTGGGCTGGCACTGCCAACACCACATTGCTCGTGATTCAGCCTCTCCCAGCCTTGTAATCACACAACATAACAGCAGGTGGTGCCACACCCCCAAACTGAGCTACTTGAGTGCTGTACGAAAGGCACTGAAAGGCAGGTAGGAGACAACAGCCAATTTCCCAGATCCTCCCCCTTGCACCCTTTCTGGAGTATACACCCAGAATTATGCCCTCCTGCACTGCACAGGGATCTGTACAATGTAAGCTCATTGATAAAATTCTCATTTCCTCAATGTGGAAAAGATATGCAATGGCCTTTGTTCACAGAGCTAAGATCTTCCCCAGACACTTAACTTAAAGGAACACTGGTTTAGATAACCCATAAAATAAATTTATTAACTACCAAAAATAGATTTTAAGTGACCATAAATTATAGCAAAAGATCACAGCAGATTACCTAGTAAATAAACAAAACACAAACTAAGCCTAACATACTAGATAGATTGGATGTGAATTAGAAATTTCTCACCCTGGTTGATGACACAAGCAGTCCACCAGGTTACCATGCATAGGCCTGAGTCTAGCACTTCCCCCAGTTCAGTCTTTGTTCCTCAGGTGTTTCCAGGAGTTCTCCTGCATAGAGCGCGAGGCCTTTAGATGATGTGCTCCCTTCCCTCCCGCACCCTGCATACAGATTTACCATATGGCAAGAACCCTTTGTTCCACACTTCTAGTCCAGTTTGTGGAAAAAATGCAGGTATCAAAATGGAGTTCAGTATCATGTGGTCTGATCACATGCCCTTGCATGTCCTGCTAAGTCATAGCAGTCATTACTTACAAGCTGGTTGAAATATTTACAGGAAGGCTCAGCTCTTCCATAGTCCACTATCTTTGCTTATGGGCTATCAGCACTGTCTATCTTCTTCACTGTTGCATCTGAAAGTCTAGCTGTAGGTGTTTTCCAGAGTAAGCCCATTTGAAATACAAATACATAGTCAATACACATAACTGCAAATACAAAAATGATATGTGCATACAAATACAATATTCATATCTAGCAAATCATAACTTTTCCAATGACACCTTACATGACCCATTTTATTCAGAATTCACCATAATGATGTCATAATTATTTTATAATCATAAAACTATAAAGAATATGGAGTGCAGTTTTGCAGTGATCTTACCACTATATATGGCAGTATAGAGGCCATTCCTGGAATGTGATGTCCAGATTTCAAAAGATGTTGAAAAAGTTTCACAGAAGGACTACAAGAATAATTGTACATCTGGAAATGCTATCATGGAGCTGTGTGTGGCATGGAAGCTTGTCTCTCTCAAAAAACAGAAGTTGGTCCAATAAAAGATATTATCTCGCCCACCTTATCTCTCTATTTATCTCTGGGACTGACATGACTACAACTACACTGCAAAGACTCTTAGTGAGAGACTAAAGAAGTTAAATCTATTTAGAAAAGTGTAAGAGGTAATTAGATTGGTCTGCAAGTACCTACTTGGGGAAACGATTTCTGATAATTGAGGACTCTTTAATCTAGAAGATAAAGGCTTAACAAGATCTAGGGCCTAGAATCAGAAACTATACAAATGCATGTTAGAAATAAGGCATAAATTCTTAACAGTAGTGAGAGTAATGAACACTGCAACAACTTACCAAGCACTGTAGTGGATTTTCCATCACTGGAAGTTTTAAAGTCCAGATTGGATTTTCTTTTCTGTAAAAAGTTGTATCTCAACTAGAAGTTATAGGCATGATACAGGAAACATCTGGAGAAATTCTATGACTAATATTACTCAGAAGTTCACACCAGGAGATCATAATTATCACTTCTGGCTATAAAATACTTGCAAAGAAATGGTATACCAGCCTTATCAAGCCCACTAAGAGAAACAAGATACTGAGTAAGATGTACCATTACAAAATATGTACCTCCTCCCACAAAAATAAGCACTCCTGAAATCATTCAATTAAAACAAGAAACAGGAGAAACCAGAACACTCAATATGAATACTTTCAAATTTCTAAGTGTCAGAAGATGGATTTGAATTACACGATCCAAGTCTCTCCTTATGGTTAAATCCAAGTTAAATCAAAACCAATAATAAACCTATTTTCTGATTGCTGTTCAAATGTGGCTGAAATCTCATTAAAATGTATGTTCACACATGACAAAATCTGAGCTTCCTTGAATAGAGAAGGAATAGCAAATGGCCAGAACAGATGAAGTAGCCACTGAAAGTTGAGGATGGTCCAGTGGAAAGCTCTGATGAAAGGGCAGGATTTGGATATGGGTTTGTTTATACTTTTAACAAAGTAGGTTTTGCTTTCAGGTTTTTCTTAGGGGATTCCAAGGAGGCCCTTGAAAGAAAGATGTGCCAAGAGAGGTTGTGGAGGAGAGGCCTGAGAAAGGACCCTATAGGAAGAATATCAGAGAAGCAGCAGCAAGCCATCTGAAGAAGCAGATCTTGGCTGCTGGTTATAGGCCCCCTGGAACCAGTGTAAAGGGAGGGTCCTGGTTCCCCTGTTACCAGTCACAGGTAAGGTAGCATGAGTCCAGAGAAGGGAACAAGGACAACAGGGAGCCCTGATAGAGGGATATGAGGACAACAGCACCCAGATATGGGTCTGATAGCCTTGCCGTAAGAGCATTAGATTGTTTATTTGTGGGATTTTGTTACCCTGGAAGGGTAGACTAAATTGTGACCTGGACGGAGGGCTGTAGTGGGGCAGTTCCCCCAGTCCTGGAAAACAAGGGTTAAAAGCAGCCCTGGAGAGGGCTGCAGCTGTGAAAGGCTAGGTTGATTGGGGAAGCAGCTACAGCTGTGGCCGGCTCTATCAGGGCTTAGCTTGCCCTATAAAAGGGCTGTGAGCCAAAAGCTGAGGAGTCTCTCTCCAGCCCTTAAGGGAGAGGACCTAGGTGCGTGAGAGTAAGGTACTTGAAGTAGAGCAGAGCTGGGGGAAGGCAAGAGGAGCTGGGGAGCTCCAGCCTGGTAAATCCTCAAGCTGAAGGCTTTGATGAAGGCCTATAAAAAGGTACTGGGGCTAGAGCAGTGCATCCTGGGAATAGGCAGAGGAAGCTGTTCCTAGCCCCTTGCCAATGATGAGTGTTCATTACAGACTGCAGTCTGCCCCAGTGAGCAGGGGCTAGCTAGATGATTGGCAGAAGCCACTGAGGCAAGGTGGGTTTAGAGGGTTGGGGGTTTCCTGGGAGAGGAGATCCAGAGTGTGGGGGTACTGCTGGGGCAGAACCCCAGGGCAAAGGGCACCAGGGCCTGGGGGGACACAAAGGCCAGCAGACACCAGTCAGCAGAGGGCACTCCAAGTGCTGAAGTGCTCATTTCCAAGATTACTAACAGGATGTGCTGCGCCAGTGAGTTCTCGCATCTCTATGAGGGCCAAGTCAGAGGGAGAGGTGGACCACCGGAGGACCAAAACAGCTGTTGGAAGGGGATACAGACTGAGAGAAAGTTGCTATGCCATGTCTGGGCTTGTCGAGGCATACTTGCAGTGAGCCCACCCTTTTACACCTGTGTCCTCCAAGAACACTGCCTATGTGAGGATCTCAAACACTTTACAGGGCTAAGGGAAATCCATCTCCCTTCCTCGTGCATCCAACAGCAGACAAAGGGAAATAAAATTAATTACAGTCAGTTCCCACTACCTTGATTTGCTCCTGCTGCTCCCTTTGTATCAGACCTGCCCAACACCCAAGCTTGCAACCTCTATTATCCCTTTATCCTACTATGTTCTCCCAGACATGTCCAGTCTGTGATTAAATTCTTTCTATTCTCTATCCCTTCCTTATACCCCACCTCCTCCCACACTAAACCCTGCTCCCTTTGTCATATCTCCTGATGCTTGTAGATGCATCCTTTGACCTTGCTGCCTTTCAGCCCAGCCAAAGGGCTGCTGCTAAAATTATCTTCCTCTCATGCCACTCTGCTTTTATCTCTCACTTCTTCAGCTCTCTGCACTACTCTCACCATGCTTGTCACATCAAAATCAAATTTCTCCTTGCCTGTGAGGTGATAACCAGCTCCATTCCCACCTGTATATCCTCTTGTTTCCCCTTGCTCAGCCCAAACCTCTCCTCTTACCACCTATGGGTATTCTTCTCACTGTTACCTTTAAACTGCCTTTCATGCCCCATCCAGTTATGTGAGGAACATATTCTCCCGATGAGTAATGAGACTCCCTGCTCTTCCTTCATATCCCCTCCTGTGCTCACTCTTCCCAGCAGTGAGATCCCAGAACTCAGCCCCTTATGAATTCTGTACACCCATAGAGGGGAGTGTAGGTCCTTGCTTCATTCAAACAATAATTTAACAGCATTTAATTTCATAGCTTGATCTTGTGGAGGTTTAACAAAAGAACATCTTGGATCCCATAATCCCATCCTTCATGATGCAGCAAGAGCCAGTGCAAGCTGAGTGTGTTCAGCATTTAGCAACTCACAGGTTTGAGTGCTTTGCCAGTATAATATGTCTTTATGTCTGGGAGAAGGGAACAGTGGTCTAGAATATTCACTGCACTGCTAGATCATATTTACAGCAATAACAGGAGAACTGGCTTTTATTCATCAATGGTCAAATTAGAGACAGATCAGTCAAAAATATTAAGTATTATGTTTTCAAAAGAACAGCTTAGTGTTTATTCCGGCTTTTTAATTCTCTGTGTAAAGGAGTGGTTCGAGAGGGTTATAAATCACTATTAAAATGTTGTTTTTAAATTCTAGCAGCTGACAGAAATATTTCAGGTGCAATCCATCTGAAATCAAGCCTTGCAGCCTGATGTACTAAGTTTTTGATCTGAAATGCTTTCTACATAATTCATCAAAATATATTTTTAAAAACTGATATACATGAGTATGGATAAATTTTAAGTTTCTTTAAGAAAAGCATAATAATAAACTTTCTGTCTTGGTAGATCATAATTTTTTATCATGTTTTATGTTCATTTTTCATTTAGGAAAAGACGTAGTTACAATACAATAGACTTTAAACTTGTAGCATTCAATAGTTTTTCTAACAGAGACTATAGAAATATTACAACAGTCATACTGCAGCTACATGACTACATTCTGCTAATACCAAGTAAGAGAGCTTTCTAATAAAACAAAATATGTATCTCTTATTTAGATTTCCAATGTACAAAAAGAGGTATCTGTCTTGCAATCCAGATGCTTTTGCCATGAATTAAAGGAACAATTATTCACATAAGAAATCCAGTGTATAATCTGTCAGGAGCCTGTAAATCAAGAACCCCTGCCACTTCCTCCTGCCCCAAATCACTCAGCTCCCTCACCATAAGCCTGAGGAAATAATCTTTGTGGTGCTCCCTGAAGGTTAACAGATCTGAATTGTATTTTGGAGGGCAGAAGTTTCAAAAGCTTGCAGTTCACACAGATAAGCTCACAGTAGCAGAACCTTCTGTTTTAATACTAAGAGGTTCCAACTCAAGAACCTCTGCTGATGGTAGCAGGGTAAAAAATATGTCCCAAACCATTTAGGGCTCTATAGATGAAAACTAACTTGTTAAATTCAACCAGCTACCTATACAGATCCATAGCACAGTATTCCTGTCAGGAGGTACTGATTAATAAATGGACTGCTGAGTTCTGTACTAGCTTAAGTTTCTGAATTGTCTCTGGGTGTCTTATTGTAAGAGTCTAATTTGGGTGACAAAGGAATGAATCATAGGGAAAAGGTCTGCATCTAGAAGAAATGGCCTGTGTTGTAATCAGACAGGTGGGAAAAGGCTATATGATCATTTAACGGCACGGTTGGGTTTGCTTGGTTTGCGCATTAGCCTGCTAAACCCAGAGTTGTGAGCTCAATCTTTGAGGAGGCCATTTAGGGATATGGGGCAAAAAATTTGATTGGTCCTGCTTTGAGCAATGGGTTAGACTAGATGATCTCCTGAGATCCCTTCCAACTATGATCTGGGGCCCCAGAAATACCCTAAATGACAGATACACACTCTTGTTAAAAAGAGCAGAAATAGTCTTCCCTATGCCAAATCATAGAATAGTAGGACTGGAAAGGATCTTAAGAGGTTTTCTAGTTCAGACTCCTGTACTCAAGGCAGGATTAAGTATTTCTAGACCATCCTTGACAGGTATTTGCCTAACCTGCTTTAAAAAAAACTTCCATGATGGAGATTCCACAACCTCCCTAGGCAATTTATTCCAATGCATAATCCTGATAACTTAACTCACTAATACAATCCTGACAGGATTTTTTTTCCTAATGTCCAACCTAAACTGCTCATGCTGCAATTTAAGCCCACTCCTTCTTGTCCTATTCTCAGAGGTTAACAAGAAGAATGTTTTCATCTTCCTTCTATGGGAGATGGCTTCCCATAAACTAACAATATCATCTTAGTTTTATCTGGATTTGCCTTCAGAAAATTTACTCCTCCCCAGGCCCCATTCTCACCAGACAGGATGAGATAAAATAGACAGTATTTTCATCATGACTAGCAATTTTAGGGTATTTTTTTAAATCTGTTGCATGAAAACATGATGCAAGACTGCCAACTCATGATTTTTCCCTTATTCACAATCTCCATCATCTTCTATTACTATCACTGGGGCTGTCTGTAGAAGTGAGGCTAGCCTTAATAAGTTTGGAAGCCACTGCCCTCTGTTTTCAATGAGATTCAAGTTATGCTCATAATCAAAATGACTGCCACTCAATAGTCCAGAGGACTGGACAGGACACAGGGACTCTGAAGAGCAACAGAGACATTGTGAAAGGTGGATGGGGAGAATGTAGGGGACGATGAGGGGGCTTTAGGGGATGCTGGAGGATGTGGGGGCAACAGGAACAAATGGGGTCTCTGGAGCAGGGGGAAACAAAGGGAGAGTGAGCAGGGGATGTGTGCCCAGTCTCAGGCAGAGAAGGGATAGTCAGGAAAGTGATGTTTCTTGTAAAACGCTCAACAAATCTCATGTTGTTTTACTGTGGCATTTTTGCCTATATACATTTAATATGCTTTAGTATGTATGTCTGTAACTCATCAACCCTAAATGTAATTTAAATTCTGTGTGATAGTGTGAACACTGCCACATTAATGAGGTAAGTGTCTCAAAGGAAATACACTAGGAGTGGGGGACTTAAGACAATAATAGAAAATGTATAGCAGTTTTGCCATCTTAGGGGTGAGGAAACGATAAGTGACTTCATCTGAGCAGCCAGGGAAAGGCATGCATTTTTGTGTGCATTAAAGGTTGGCTTTTCAGTCTTGAAACACACACACGCACACATTAGAAGAGGAATAAAGGGGAGTTAATATGCCAAAATCCAGACTAAAAGCATGATTTGATGGTTCTTTGAATCTCCTGATTTTGGGGAATCCAAATCATGATTTTTGAACTCTCGAGGTTGGCAGTAGTGGATGGAGAGACATTATTTATTTACTGTAGCACCCACAAGCAGAATCAGGGTTTCAGTTGTGCTAGATACTGTGCATATACAGAGGAAGATGTGGCCCTTCCCTGAAGAGATTGAAATATAATGAGAAAAAAAAAGATTCTGGATAAGGTGAAGAGGTACAAGATATACAGAATGGTCATGGTTATAGCAGACTGGAAATATTGTTTTAGGCCATGGTTACACTGGCACTTTATAGCGCTATAAAGCCCCCACGAGCGCTATAACCTCCTCCCCGTCCACACTGGCAAGGCACGTAGAGCGCTATAACTGCTGAGTTATAGCGCTATTGTTAATCTACCTCCGCATGGGGAATAAGGGCTGTAGCTCAGCTGCTGTAGCGCTACAGCAAGGATGTGGATACCCACTGCGCTACAAGTAATCTCTGGAGATGCCTAGAGCCATTTAAGGCAATTGACGTCTCTTCCCTTTGTTTTGAACTCGGCTGGAGGAATGCGGAAGTACCTCTTTAGAGTTTCTTTCTTAACTCGGCAGATAAGCAATGCAAATGTTTAAGGAGGGAGCCTGTGTGAAAACAAAGCCTTCTGTGAACGGAGGCTCACTGACAGGCTTTCAGAAAAACGGAAAAACCACTGTCTCTCTCCCTCCGCATACACACAACGCGTCCCCCCTCACCCCCCTCATTTAAAAAGCACATTGCACCCAGCTGAATGCTGGGATACCTGCCCTAATGCGCTGCTCTTAATGCCGCATTAAGTGCCCCAAATGTGGCCATGCTATATCGCAGGAGCATCTGAGTGTGGACATACAATAGCGCTATACATATTACTGTATAAGGGGACCGCTATAACCTATAGCGCTATAATCTTGTAAGTGTAACCATACCCTTATTTTCATGTCTATATTTAAAAAAATGCGGTTTAAGGGATATGGGGAGTTGAGAGGGGAGGTGGTGACATTTGGAAGTATAGGACAGGAAGGAATTGTGGAAGTATGACAGAGGGAGGATAAGAAGAAAGAGAGCTCTGGGGGAGAGAGGAAGATATGGGTGACAAGTAGAATGGGTAGGAGGGTGAGTTTGGGCAGTGAAGGGTTGCAGAAGTAGGAGAGGAGTAGGATTAAGGGAAACCAGTAGTAATACAGAATATGAGAGACAAATATCCAGGGTGAAATACTGGCCCTTTTGAAGTCAATGGGAGTTTGGACTGGGACCAGGATTTCACTTCTAGGGTCCAAATTTCAAAGTTAGTGAGTGAAGTTATCAGGACACTGTGAGGGCTCCTTCCATTTGCTGCTGTCTCCCATGTACAAGGGGTGGAGAGGCTTCTGAACCTCATGTCCCAAGTCTGTCTAGCCCGTTCAGGGAAAGACAGAAGTTGAAAGACTGGTGTGCACTGCTGACTACACCAACCTTTATATCTGCATTGCACGACCAGTCATTCAGCTGAGATACTGCAATCCATAGTGTCACAAGAGCAGCAAGGCAAGATTACAGTGATAAGGCCATAGACATGGGGCCAGAAAAAGGAATGGGTTACTAAAATGATCGAAAAAGATTGCAGTCTTCACTGGATTTCAAGCATGAGTAGCCCAGTACATTTCAAATCATTGAGGATAACAACATGAACTCTCACTGAGATCAGATGTCTGCCATCAGGTTTGTACTGTTGGTGTAGACACCTGGAGCTTTTATATATATATATTCACCCTATATGGTGCTGACTGTTGATCAGGGAAAGGTAATCCTCCTTTCCTCTCCCTCCTTCTCTTGTTTTAAACAATGGGGTTACAACTAACCATGGAGACTGCTCCTGATTTTGTCTGGAGACTCTAAATGGATCTGCTGTTCCCTGGTTAGTTTTGTATCAGAGACAAACATCTAAGTGAGATATTGCTAGCAGAAAATCTTACAAAACATATGATGTCATATGAAATGCCCATGTCTATTCTTACTACTGTTATGTATTTGTATTATAGAAGCACCTACAGACTCCAACAAAGAAACTTACTTGTCACACAGAGTAAATGACAAAGTCAGGAAGTGAAAAGAGATCTCCCAAATCCTATTCCAAAGCCATTATTACATGACTTTCTTCCCTTGCTTGATTCATTATCACCAGCTATAAACTCCCCATATGCCACCAAGTTATGAGCAAAATAAAACATGATTAGGAGGGATTTTTCAAACTTTCTGAGAAATGTTCCTGTAATCCTGATATACTACCAAATTCTGCTTTCTTTGGCTTTCAAACAATATCCACTAGTGTGTCATTCTTATTTAATATATTTATTTGTTTTAATGTTTTTGTACAAATATTCCTGACTCTAGATTCTTTTGACATTTTTTTAAAAATATACAAATCACTGTAAAATTTCTAACCATATAAAATCTGTTTACCATCATAGACCAAATTAACTAACCAAGGAGATTAATATGATACAATCATGGAGTTTAGTTAGGACTTTGTCTTACACTCAGCTTTAAGACAAATGGCTTGAGGTACTACACAACACAAACAAAAGTGGCAAGCATTCACGGAGATACATAAATGAATTGGTACAGTTACAGAAGGGCATAAGTTTTTCCTTTCTCTCCACCTCTGAAAAAAAGACTTTTTTTTCCTCATTTTGGTTTGCTGTAGTCTGAATGATGAAATCTGTCAGTCAGTTTTGGGCAGAAGAAAAACTAATCAAGAGAGGATGGAAGAAAGTTTCACTTAGGAAAAATGTTGATACGGGAGAGTAAATATTAGAGTAGGTCATTTTGATCAAATCAAGCATTCATTGTTATCTGAGTACATAAAATACAAGACAGATTATTTTTATATATTTGCTGCAGAGAGGTTGTGATGCTTGGAGGAGGAGACTGACATGTTATTTTGTAACTGTATCAATCCATTCAGTTATCTCCTTCAATGCTTACCACTTTTACTGAGTAGGTCTCATCACTTTTTCTGTGGTATCTTTCAGACATCTTTGGCATATGGTCCAATTCATTGCTGTTTCTGTACAATAATCAGCTATCAAAGTAATTTCAGAAGGAAATGTACAATAATTAATGACTATTATTTGGTTAGGCCTCTCACTACACAGCCAGTGGAATTAATCTTTTCATATTCTGCGCAATTTATTAGAAAAGAGAGAAGAGTTTGACTCATTAAATAAAATTAATCAGTCCAATTAAAATGATTCTTCTAAGCTGCAAGTCACTGGCAGTCAGGATTACAATATTTCTCTGGAAGTGGGTGTTTATGATATTAAATAATTTAAATAAAACATTGCACATATCCATAAGATACAAGACAAATGATTTTGAATGTATTGTTTGCTGCAAGGCATGCTGATTCAATGAGATATACAGGAGTCAATTAACCATATAGTTCCTCTCAAAGTTAATGGGAACTGCATGGTTAATGCTCTTCCAATTCTACTGGAAATTTACCATGTAGTGCTTAATTAGAAAAAACACCAAGCACAGAGAGAAGTATGTGCCATAAGCTACAGAGAAATCAGTTGAAAAATGCATGTTTAGGGAGAGTGCAAGCAAATATTAGTAGCATGATCGGATGATCATTTTTACAAAAGTTATATTTAAGCCAGCTATCATGAAAATAACGCTGGCGATAGTGTGACATATGAGACAGAGGGATTATATTTTAAATGAAACTAGCTGAAGCTCTGTCACTTGTCAAACTTAAAACAGGATAAAACACTAGAAACAATATTGTAGAAAATAATCCCACATTAGACTAGATAAACAAATTAATGTGAAATCAGCAACTGCACTGCAATCAGCAGGTTGAAAGAATAGCTCTACTAGCATTTCCTCCACATATTCCAAAATGGGAATCGAGGCGCAGAGCGAAATGCTGGCCTGTCTGAAATGAGTGCACTGTACCTCCCCCAATCTAATGTCCACTCAAGAATAAAGCAGGATATAAAGCCAGGGACTGATCCATCAAGGTGCTAGGTGGTCTTGATTCCTAATAACTTCATTTATCAGCTCTCAGTGCCTTGCAGGCTCAGATGCCTACTGCTCTGTTGAGTGATGGTGATGTGTGTATCTGCTGATATGGATATTGCCATTGACACCAGGCAGTAAAGGGTGATCATGTTGCTTCTTTATACAGTAGTCATAATGCAGTGGACTGTGGAGAATGCGTCTTTGAGCCATTCTGCCCTGCTCAGAGACCCTCGACGTGGGCAGTAACAGCCCGTTACTCCTCTTAGTGCATGATCTCAAAGGTTGGATTTTTAATTATATTTTCCCTGTTCTTTCTCACAAAGCATTGAGGAGGGGAAAAGATAAGGAAAGGTCGCAGGGTGGGGCACTGTGCATCCACAGCCATGCCTCCCAAGAATGGCACAAATTCTGATATGGATCTCTGGGACCTGCAATGTTCAGAGCCCAATCCACAATTCATGAAACAATGTGGAGGGAAGTCTTTGGTGTCTGCATTCCTTTTGCCCCATCTGGTGTGGAATACCATGGGAGGAAGTGAGCCATTCCAAATTCTGAGCATCCTTCTGCACAGCAGGTTATAAATGGTTTTGTACTCTAAAAGAATGCTGATAACTTTTAACTAAGACTGAGGCAACATAATGTTAAAATTCTTGGTGAAGTTCACTGATTTCCCAGTTGGGCTTCTTAAAAGCAATTCACAGTTTACTGTCAAGAAAACCTTTATAGAAGAATAAAAATGTTACAGTAGAAAGAAATTGAAATGGGTAGTTTTAGTTCACTAAATAGTAATTATATTCATCTGTCTAATGATCATATTTGTGTTCCCTTTTTTCTGATGCTTTTTACCATTTTCAAATGACTTTTGCCCTTTCTTTAACTAAGAATAGTAGAGGATGGGGTAGTTCAGTGTTGATTAAAATGTAGTTTAGGATAACTTAACTAACAATAAGAAATCATTATAAAATACACCAGGGGTCAGCAACCTTTCAGAAGTGGTGTGCTGAGTCTTCATTTATTCACTCTAATTTAAGGTTTCATGTGCCAGTAATACATCTTAATGTTTTAAGGTCTCTTTCTATAAGTCTTTAATATATAACTAAACTATTGTTGTATGTAAAGGAAATAAGGTTTTTAAAAAGTTTAAGATGCTTCATTTAAAATTAAATTAAAATGCAAAGCC
>ML677348.1:42205448-42321076 GCA_007922305.1 Dermatemys mawii
TGTGTGTGTGTGTGTGTGTGTGTGTGTGTGTGTGTGTGTGTGGATGGGAGAGGGGGACACTGATTGCACATATCTAGTGATCACCTACCAAGGCATATTGGAACCCATACAGGGTATCATTAAACAGTTACAGTCCATACTTTATGTGGATCATATCCTGAAAGAAATCTTTCCTGAATCCCCTTTGGCCTTAAAAGCAACCCTAAACCTCTCCAAGCTCATCATCAGAAGCTAGCTCCTCACAGACCAGGATACTAATTCAAAGTGGCACAGACCATGCCATAGGAATAGGTGCAAAACCTGCAACCATATCTCCACTGCTACAAAAATGATAAAAGACAAAAACATCCTATGTCCCATGTGTGAACACTTTTCTCAAAATGCTGACTCCAGATCTGACCCTTCAGCTATTGCCACCTGCATGCCACCTTAAAAAAGACAACCCAGGGAGTTTAAATTCATAACACTGATAGTCACAGAAGTCATGGTCTGAATAGAGACGCTGGTTTTATGTCTCATTAAAACAGGGGTGGGCAAACTTTTCGGCCCGAGGGACACAGTGGGGTTCAAAACCAGCCTGGCCTCATCCTCTGTCTGACCCCCACCCACTTCCCACCCCCTGACTGCCCCTCTCAGAACCTCCAACCCATCCAACCACTCCTGCTCTTTGACCCATGATCGCTCCCTCCAGAGACCCCCCAATTCTAACTGCCCCCCCATAACCCCTTATCTAAGCCCCCCTGCTCTTTGTTCCCTGACTCCCCCCTCCCAATACCTCCCACCCTAACCACCACCCCCTGAGACCCCACCACCTATCTAAGTCACCCACTCCCCCGACCCCCGCTTATCATGATAAGCTGGGCGCTCCAGCCCAGGAGCACAGGTCCCTGCGGCTGGCCATGCTCTGTCCGCCTCCTCAGTTGGGGACCGCGGGGCCCCGGGGCTGGCCGCATTCAGTGCCGCAGGCCGGGAGACCAGGGCCACTTGCACTGCTCTCCCGGCCCAAGCTTGCGGGCCAGAGAAAAATGGCCGGCAGGCCGCATATGGCCAGCGGGCCATAGTTTGCCCACCCGCGCATTACAACAGTCTGTAATCACTCACTTTCCTTTGTTCTGTGACAGCAGAGATCTTAATTACCCACTTACTTTTGAATGAGTTAATATGTGTTAACTCCTTATGCTTAACAATCTGTTACACCTTGTATTTCGCTGGGACACTCTGATTACCTTTCTCAGACCTGAGGGAGAACACCGTGGAGCTTAAAACCTTTTCTCTTTCACCAGCAGAAGTTGGTCTAATAAGAGATATTATTTCACTCAACTTGTCTCTCTCATACACTCAGAATATGCAGGTTTGAAGAGTATATAGTCTGTCTGCCTCTGGATGTCTATAATTATTACAGTTGGTGAAATATTCATCACAAAAATATTTTTATCAACATTGACCTGTTTTCACTTTCACAAAATTGAAGCAAATTTTACCAAAGACATTTACTCAGAAAATTTTTTTGCAAAAATTTTCTGATAAATGTTTTCAAATTTCAGACTGGGATGATTCGTTGTGATAAATTACATGATTATCATTCTGGTCCTCAGATCTACTTATTGTGATTAGAAGATTAGCTGAAGCCTTTTTTACTCTTTAAACCAGCAGTGTCCAATACATTCGCCACTAGCCACATGTGGCTAATAGGCTATTGAATTGTAGCAAATGCATGTGCATGAGCTAATGCATGAGCATACCAGATTTCAGGGTTATGGTACAAGAAAAAGAATGTGAAGTGTCACACTGAAGTAATTTTGTTTTCGTAGTACCTGTTAATATCTTTTTGTAATATCTACTTATTTTTGATATTAATAAAAATAATTTTAGCTGCCATTTGCAGTATGTTTTTTAATCCTTTTTTATAATGTGGCAAATAAGAAAAATTTAAAACCACAAATTTCTATTGGACACCACTGCTTTAAACTCTGTTTTCAAAAGGAAGATCTGTGTGTGATACCACAGGTACATCAAATAAACATGATAACATCCAATGACTGGAAGTTGTAGTTAGACAAATTCAGGCTAGAATAAGCATCATATTTCTCAAAGTGGGGGTTATGAATTTTGGAACAGCAAGGAATGTAATGGATTCTGCATCACCTGAAGTCTTTACATCCAAATTGGATGTCTTCTAAAAAGATATTCTTTAGCTCAACTTGAGCTTATGGTCTTGATGTAGGAATCACTGGCTAAAATTCTAAGGCATGTACTATACAGGAGGTCAGACTACATGATAATGCATCTGACGAAGTGGGTATTAACCCACGAAAGCTTATGCTCCAATACATTGATTAGTCTATAAGGTGCCACAGGACTCTGTCGTTTTTGCATGATAATAATAGTCCTTTCTGGCTTTGAAATATATGAATCTATTAATCTTTGGTATGCTTCATAGGGTACTCAGCTTTCTGAGGTCTCCCTCTTGGTAGTTTTAAATGTAGTTTGGCTATGGATAGACTGATAGATTCATGGACTTTAAGGCCAGAAGTGATCATCATGATCATCCAGACTGACCTCTTGCACATTGCAGGTCACAAAACCTTACCCACCTACTCTTGTAATAGATCTATAATTTCTGGTTGAGGTACTGAAGTCCTCGAATCATAATTTAAAGACTCCAAGCTACATAGAGTCCACCAGTTACACTATTTTAAACCTGATAAAGCCCCATGTGCGGAGGAAGGCAACTCTTCCCCCCACCCTCCAAAAAAACCCAAAACAAAACAGTCTCTGGTGAGATAGAGGTCTCAGCTGTACTTCAATTCCAGATGGCACCCAGGTGACAGACCCATTACAGTATATTTATTTAATTAAAAACATTAAAGATGTCTCTATCCATATCCAGATCAGATCTGGGGAGAATGTGGAATACCCCAAGCATTATCCCAGGAGAACCTCAGACAACTTTCTTCCCCAAAGTGATTTTGACCCAAACAAACTTTTATTCATTTCATCACTTTCAATTTCTTTATCATTAATATACAATGCTGCTACATGACCTTTACCTTTATTTGTGTCTTTTTTGAACAGCACATTCCTTTTAATACCTACACTTCAGTCTTGACCACTATTCCATCATGCTTCTGTTCTCTCTATAACAGTAGTTGTAGTTCTTCCATTTTGTTACTCAGGCTCTTTGAATTGTGTACACACATCTTTGTAGGTTATGATTGGCTTCACCCTGATTCCTCACCCAATTAAGTTCAGTCATTCTACTTCAAGTACCACCTATCTTACTGTTAGTGTCATTGGTACTGGAAGTATCTTTCCTCTTAATGTCCAGTCTCCTATCCATTGTTGTTCCTTTCTCCATTGCTATATTCTCTTTTTCTTGATTTTCCTCCTGGCCAATATTAGTATCAGGAATGAAGAGTACATGAGCATCTCCCAAGCTCCTAGTTTAAACTCTTTAAATCAGTTTTGCCAACCTCCATCTCAGAAGTCTATTTCCCTCCCTACTTAGGTGGAGTCCATCCCATGAGAGCAGTTCTGTGTCTGTGAATACCTCCCAATGGTTAAACATCCTATAGCCTCCTTATAGCACCACTGCCTGAGCCATCTGTTTGTCATCACCTTACTTTGCCTTCTTTCTCCTCCTTTAGGGATAGGTAGAATCCCAGTGAAGATCACTTGAACCTCCATCTCTTGAAGCATCCTCCCCAGGCTAACATATTCTCCCTTGAAGTTTTTCAGTGATAATCTAGTAGTATAATTTGTTCCTACATGAAGGACAATCAGTGGATTGTTTCCTGTTCTGATTAGGATTCTCTTCAATCTCAAGTTCACATCCCATATCTGAGCTCCCTGCAGACAGCACTCCCTTTAGTTCTCCAGATCAGTTCTGATGAAAGGCCTTTCTGTTCTTCTTGGTAGTGAGTCATCAGCCACATAGACATGCCTCTTCCTGGTGTTGGTGTGATTGTCTGGCCTTCCTCCCATTCTTTCCGGCTGCAAGTCCTCTTGTCTTCTATTCTCTCTTGCAATGTTCTGTGAGTCATCCTCTTTTTCTTGGGACTCTAAACTCTGGCTATCGCTCCTCTTCCTTTGTCTTTTAAAACTAGCCACTCTTCTTTTCTTCCTTGTCCTCCCACCTTTTCTCACTGCCCACAGTGCCACTTCTTCATTTTCCAACTCAGCAAACCAGTTCCTGAACTTTATTTCTCCTCCACTAGCCATTCCTTCCCTCCACCTTGTTCTTGTAATCACATACTTCCACTAGCAACTTTCCACACTCAGCAGTCTAGCCTCACAATTGTCCAGTCTGACTTGTATCTGTGAGTCTTGATACTTTCCATCAGCCTCCTCTCACCTTCCATCCATCATCTGCTCAACTCCTTTTCAAAATGTAACCATAACTTCCACCTGCATCTCCAAACCTCAGATCTTCTTTTCCATCAGCTCTGTGAGGTGGCACTTCATACAAATGAAGCTCTTTTTGGGTACCTGATCCAAAGTAATGTCCATCCTGCAGCTTCCACAGCTGGTCATCTTCATTGTTTCTTCCACTCTTTGTGTGACTACCACTGCTTCCTCTGTATGTATTATAGCCTTTCCTCTTAAGCTGCTGTCAAGGAAAACAAAAAAACACCTAAAACCCAAACCAACACCACAATAAAACATGAACACCACATATTGCCTCCCCCAGAGTCTCCTTACAAACTCTCCTACTAACTGCTCTGTTTTAAAATCTGCTTTCTGGCCTCTGTGCTTCTGGCTGGCTGTTTCACTGTCTTTATAGGCTCCCAAATCAGGGACGCTGCACCGCCTAATCAGGGCTCTGCTGCGATCAAAGACTCTACTTTTCTCATAGCACATTGCTTATGATATGTATGTACATGTAGCTTGACAATACTAATGCTGGGGTTTGCATGGTTTTAGTTTATTCTTCTTGTAGTAATTGCATGTCAGTTTAATGGATACAATCATACACAGTCTTCTTCAGCTGTTCTTTCTCTATTTCAAAAACAGCAACCCAGAAACATTTATCATACCATGTCTTTTTCAAATCCTTGTCACTTCCACAGAAGATGAATGTGAAAAGTCTGCTGTATGTATCTGAAATCTCTACTTTTATGCTGATTTCACCTTGCCAGGTAAATACTTTGTGTAATATGCTCATCCTTCTTGGTAACTTTAACAGCATTGGTAATGCTGGAATTCAAATGATATTTCACTTGGCTCTGTATTGTACTATTTCCATTCAGAGTTTTTATAGGAAACTCTGGGAATATGTGTCTGTTCAGAGATTTTACTTACCCCATTTTACTAACAGGTTAGTCACCAAAGAAAGATGCTCACTTTGCTAACTGAGTTGTGCCTTTGATGGGGCTGGAAGCAGTGGATACATTCTCAAGCTGTGGAGAGAAGAAATAGGATCTCAGCCAGGAGCAGCTATATGCGAAGATTGTGGCAAACCAGTAAAGTGCCTAATCCACTATTGCTTGTTGCTAGCTAAAAGTAGCCAAGTCAGCAGGTCGTAAATTGGTCATGTAGCCGCCTCAGTGTAACCAAGACAGGAGGGGAGAGCGGGTTGGGTGCCACAGAGAGGGCAGCTTGACTGCGTCATTCCTGCTGAGAATGTTGAAATTACTGATCTATGTATTTTAGAAAAACAGGAAGTCTGACTATATGCGCCCCCAGGAATTTTTGTCAGGGACATTCTGAAAAAAGCAAGAAAACAAAAAGCAAAACATATCTGGTAAATTGATGACTGTAGGAAAATCTCTTGCTGGATCTTTAAAAACTGTTTGCTTAGCAAGTTTTCTCTAAGGGATATGTCATTGTATTACTAATGTATAAATAAGGGGGAAATGTTTGAAGTAATTGGACTTCTCAGGAGGGGCTCTTCAAGGACGCTCCCTCTGGATGCATCTTTGGGTCCCCACCGGCAGATGGAAGCCTGACTAGCTGAAGCCTGTCACAGTGCCGTTCGAAAGCCACGCTCAGCTTCAGTAATTACTGAGTGTTGGGGATATTTTACTAACCTATTGCGGATGTGTGTAAATGCTTGAGACTAAGTAAAGGTTAGCTTTAAGTGAAAGTATTCTTGTGTTGTCCTGTTTGTGCCAGCCATCTATCGGTCAGATGGCCATGTCTCCCTTGATTTATTTCTTGACACCACCTCGCACAGAGTAAAAATTGCCAGGAGATTTGGGTTGAAAGAACCCTGGATAACACAGTTAGGATAGTGTTTGAAGTGCTCCCTCTGCCTCCCCATTCCTCTTTCACTTGTCTTTGGAGCATGTGTGTGTATGGGAGGGGCAGGCTACTTTTTTCTCTTTCCCCTTACACTCCACCTTCTTTTTGCTGCAGGGCTTGGGGAGCAGGGAATGGTACTGAATGCTGAGCCCAGGGACCAGAGGCTGTCCCACCAACCTTTGCAACCATCTTTTATGATAACTTTTGGAGGGTTGGTAACAGTGGAATTCAGATATTTTCTGAATATCATTTTCTGTACATTTCCATTTAAAATCATATGGTCACGTGTAGGTATATGTGTTTGTTGGTAAATTTTACTTATCCCAGTTTTCTAGCTTGTCACTCCAAAAACAAAGTGAGGATTTATTTTTAAAATTACTGCTTTTCATTTTGCTGGCTGATACATCTTTGTACCACCTAAAATCTTATGGAACATGAATGAGTCATTTACCTCACAGCACTGAACTACTGCTAGGCCAACGCATCATAGCACTGCCACAAGGCTGACATTCTTAATACATTGTTGATTGATGTGCATGGATATATGATTTTCTTGAGCTGCCAGAATTTATTAGTACAGAAATGTTATTTCAACCTGATTTTTTCTGATTTCTGATTTTGTATACAATTATGTATTATTTATTTTAAAACAATATTTTCAGACAAAAATTCAAGCATATAGAATTATTTGAAGTATTTTTTCTGTAGTGTTACACATTTTTGATCAAATATCTAGGCTAAAATTTCATTGGAAATGTTTCAACTGTGATCATATGCTAATATGATCATGTGCTAATATTATCATTGTCCTAGGGATGGCGGTTCCATGGCCACCCCTCCCAAGAGGAAAAGATGGGTGGTGATGTTTGGTGCCTCCCTCCTAAAGGGGACAGAGTCATCCATCTGCCAAACAGACCGGAAGACTCGATAAGTGTGCTGCTTGCTTGGAGCTAGAATCCAGGATGTGACAAAGTCTTTGACAAGACTGATCAAGCCCTCAATTTGCTACCCCTTCCTACTTCTCCACGTGGGCATGAATGATACTGCCAAGAATGACCTTGGGCAGATCACTGCAGACTGTGTGGCTCTGGGAAGAAAGATAAAGGAGTTTGAGACACAAGTCATGTTCTCATCCATCCTTACTGTTGAAGGAAAAGGTCCAAATAGGGACTGTCAAATTGTGGAGGTGAATGTGTGGTTACGCAGGTGGTGTTAGCGACAGGGCTTTGGATTTTTTGACCATGGGATGTTGTGCTGTGAAAGAGGATTGCTAGGAAGAGATGAGATCCACCTTACAAAGAGAGGGAAGAGATCTTCCCAGGCAGGCTTGTTAGCCTAGTGAGGAGGGCTTTAAACTAGATTTGCTGGGTGATAGTGACCTAAGCCCAGAGATAAGTGGGGGAGAGGAATACCGGGAGGAAACACAAGGAGAAGAATACAAGACGGGAAGCCTTCTGATTCATACTGAGAAAGTAGGGCAATAGGCTAGTTTTACTAGGTGCATGTACATGAATGCAAGAAGTCTGGGAAACAAGCAGGAAGAATTGGAAGTTCGGGCACAATCAAGGAACTATGATGTGATTGGAGTTGCATTGTATGTTAGAGAATGGTATGATTGCTCAGAGCTCCAGTGTGAAACTGGAGAAAAGCCTGTTGAGAATCTTTAAGTTTAGAGGTGAGAGCAACAAGGGTGATGTTGTGGTAGGTGGAGCGCTTGCAAGTAGAGAGTCCCTGGGTCACAACCCAGAGTAACGGGAGGGTCTGGGTCCCCCCATTTCCCCTTATACTGCACCTGGCCATGGAGGAGTGGCCAAGACAGACCGCAAACCAGCCCTTGAGCAGAGGGGCTAGACTTTGGAGGTTGTGGTTGTTCACTGTGGCAAGTACGAACAGAAGGACTGTTGTTATGCCCTCCCTCCCCCATCCTCCGAAGGGGGTGAGACTGGATTAGGGAACACTGCCAGAGGGCAGTGTCCTGAAGTGGATGATGGTGAGCGGGGAGCAAAGTGGGTCTGGAAAGCGGCAGAGCATACAACGGAGCCATTCTGTTACTGGCATTTGAGGATGCTCAGCATATCACAGGATCAAGCCATCTAGACCAGAGGTGGGCAACCTTTTTCGCCGAGGGCCACATCGGATTTACAAAATTGTATGGAGGGCTGGGTAAGGAAGACCCCACCCCCCAATCTGGCTCCCTCCCACTTCCCGCCCCCGACTGCCCCCTCAGAATCCCGACCCATCCAACCTTGTCCCCTGACTGTCCCGTCCAGAGACCCTAACCACACTCCAGGACCCCACCCCTTACCCAATTCCCCTGTTCCCTGTCCCCTGACTTCCCCAACCCCTATCCACCCTCTTGCCCCCTAACCACCACCTCAGAACCCCACCCCCTATCCAACCCACTCTGCTCCCTAACTACCCCCACAAAGCCCCCACCAACCACCACGCCAGAACCTCCCCATCCCCCCCTTTACCATGGCTGCTCAACACAGCTCTGGAGGAGGCAGGGAGCATGAAGCCCCGACCCCCAGAGCGCTGACTGCATGGCTCGGCTCTGGAGGAAGGGCAGGGGGGAGCGTGCAGCCCTGGTCCTCCACCCCAGTGGCTGCCTGCAGCACAGCTCTGTGGGGGTGGGGTGAGGGGAGAGCTTGCAGCCCCAGCCCCCAGAGCGCTGCCTGTGTGGCGCGGCTTGCCTCTGGGGGAAAGGAGGGGAACACGCAGCCCCGGTCCCCCACTCCAGTGGCTGCCCGCAGGACATGGCTCCGGGGGAGGGGGAACATGCGCAGCCCCAGCCTCGCAGCGGTGCAGGCACAGCGCTCCAGGGAAGGGGCCGCCTTCCCGGCCAGGAGCCCGCGGGCCGTAGTTTGCCCACCTCTGATCTAGACTGTGTCTGCACTACCACTTTTCTTCATATTTCCCACTATTGCACAAGCACTATTTCAGCTCTGAAGGAGGAATCAATGGTATAAATAATAGTGTAGACCCTCTTGATTCATTTTAACTACTGTTCAGGTTGAGCAGATACAATGGTTAAAATTCGAACAGCTGCTGATGCTTTCTAAAGCTATGACAGGTAGAGTTGCACCAATGATAGTGAAATGATGGCACATTCAGAGAAAATGCTCAAGACAAGGCCTATGAGATGAATGAATACAAGTGAATTTTGGATTCTCTTTTCTTCAACTTTTGCAAGATGAGCTCAGGTTCATTACTGTGGCCTCACACTAGCATGTATCACTATATATTTGCAATAAAGTGCAGTATCTTACAAAAATGAAAGTTCTATGCTAATTTTTAAATGTAAATTATTCTTTTTTTATTTCTTCTGTGTATTTTACTTTTTCTAATCTTGCTTGCAGGCTGCTCCCTTTGGTAAAGGGAACATTTTAAATATGTTTAATTATGAACACGCTGGACCAAATTCATTCCTAATGGAATTCCAGTGCAGGAACGAATCTGGCCCTATAGTTTATAATTAGAATGTAATTTAAGGTTACACTAGGTTATTATTGCAAGGATAATTACCATTGACAAACACACTGAGAATTATGTTAATTATAGTTAAATATTATGACATATAACTGTGATCCTTTTCTCATTGTTCAGAGAATTTTAGAAATCTAGGTTATTAAAATTAATGAAGAGTAACTATTTTTGTAACCAAAATTGGTGTGCTGAGTTTTAACCCAAATCTGTTTATTCTTTAAGTCTCAACCAAAACATCCCAAAAACTGGGTCACAGAAAGAGAGAGAGCCAGGGGAGAAAAATTTAAAAACCTCACACATTAAAAATTAATGAATGAGAAAACATGTAGAGGTTATTCCCACTGCCATGCTACTAACAAAACTCAAAAGCTACTTTAGAATGACAAGACTGGGTTATACACAGCATTAAATGAAATAGCTGCTGTTAGCCTCCATAAGCCTTTTCTGTTTTCTCTCTCACACTCCTAAAACAAATTATTATTAGCACATGTGTTTGTTTTGCCTATGGAACCAGTGACTATTTCTTTAGCAACATCAGCATGCAAAAAGTGTCTTGACAAACTGCAAAAGGCTAACATGCATGATGTGTGGAGCAGTCTACATTTGACATGTTCATCATTTAAAGGTTCAGAAATTATTATGTCTTGTGATGTTAACTTCCCTACATCACCACACTACCCAATCTTATTTATTACAGTGAAATAGAAAAGTAGAACTGCTTAGAATTCTGAAAGGGACCACTGACTTGGTGGCATAATAGCCCCATATAAGGTAGGAAATTTAATTCTAAATACTTGGTAAGCCAGTGAGAGCTTAGAAAAATGTTTTTCTTTATAGCTATTGGAATTACCACTTTTAATTTTTAAGTGCCTTTGCACACAGAAATGCATAGTTTGGGGGAAAACCCTGACATTTTTAATTCGATTTTACCTATCAAGCAAACTCCCATTGATTTCAGTAATTTAAAGCAACCATTTTTCAGTGCAAGGGACGGGACCATAAATTCTGCAGTGATGGATTCTTTAGGGCTGTTTCACACTGAAAATGTATATCAGCATAACTGTGTCTCTTGAAGGGGTGAAAAATCCACACCTCTGAGAGACATAGCTATGCTGACCTGACCCCCCCACGTAGATAGTGCTAGGTTGATGGAAGAATTATTCCAAGGATCGGCAACCCTGACACGTGGGACTGCAGGGTAAGCACCCTCAGTGGCCCCGCTGCTTTGTTTACTTGGCGGTTCGCCGATCGCGGCTACCACTGGCCGCGGTTCGCGGTCCAGATCCAATGGGGGCTGCGGGAAGCGGCGGCCAGCACCGCGCCACTTCCCGCAGCCCCCATTGGACCGAGACGGCAAACTGGGGCCAGTGGGAGCTGCAATCAGCGAACCGCCCAGTAAACAAACCACCGGGGCCCGCTAAGGGTGCTTACCCTGCAGTCCTGCGTGCCAAGGTTGCCGATCCCTGAATTATTCTGTTAACCACCTAGATACTGTCTCTCAGAGAAGTGGATTACCTACAGTGATGGAGCATAGGTGCTGACTCCCTGGGTGCTCCAAGAAAAAGTGTTCATTGTACTCGCTTGGCCTTGGTGCTGTTGCAGAAAAAAAGTAGGCTCTCAGCCTGCCCCAACAGGACAGTGTGACTGCAGACAAACAAGAAGGTCAGAAAGATATTGAACAAAGGGGCCAGGATACTGGAGGCTACAGCCACTAATATATCCTTCTACCTGCCCCAACAAGGTGTCCCACTCCAGCAGGGTGACCCACAGAGATCTCAGCAGCTCCAGTCAGCACAGAGTAAAAGCCTGGGTCCATGGACCTTCCTTCCACCCCAGTGCTAGTAAAACAGACCCACAGTGCAGGGGCTGTATATGTGAGTAGGGACCCATGGCAGTATGTGTTCTGTGATCAGGCCACCCATTCCATTCCTCAGGGATCTCAAGAACTGCCAGCAGCATAGAGAAATTAGTTTGCTGCCGTCGTGCCCTCTTTCCTTCACAATGGAGTCACAGTGATTATTTTGTAGTATACATGTTCCTCAAGTAGCCATTTTAGAACAGACTTCTGATATTGCTTTCTTGCTGGCCTTCTTAGAGTCCTCAAAGCAGTGTCCAATGGGGGAAAAAAAAACAACAACACAGGGGCACAGGAGAAAACAGACACAGAGGCTGTTCCTCATCCACTTCCCCCTCCTCTTCTCTGGAGCCCATGCAGAGTGAAAAAAAAAAAAAGAAACCAAAAAGCATTGGCACACAGTCAAGAAGCTGTCCTCCTCTTCCTTCTTTTCCTTTCTCTATGGAATGATCGGACACAGCAGAAGGGTTATAAAGGGTTATAAAGCATAAACATTCCTCGCTGGATTTTTATTACTCCCAATCCTCACCTCTCAGTTCTGCTAGTCCTCCATCTAAGTGAAGTAAGGGTGACTGGGTCTCGGGTGAGCACACTGAGATTGCTCAACCAGGATAAACTACAATGAATGGGGTAGATGTTCTCCAGACCTGGTGCTTAATCTAATAATTAAATTCACCAAGCCAGCAAAAAAGAAAACAAAAACAGCTTCTACAATATCTTACTGGTTACGCAGAAGCCGAAATACAGTTTGCTTAAAGCAATCCAGCCTTGGGCTCCCACCAGACAGCCAAGTCAAATAGGATGAGGTTTACTGAAAATCTTGTTCATCATATGTAAAGTTCTACTAATCCCAAAGGATCAGACACATTACCTCCCAGGTCAATGAATATTTTAGATCTTACCTAAATACACACTTACAGTCAATTTTTATTAACTAAACCAGGGATCGGCAACCTTGGCATGTGGCACTGCAGGGTAAGCACCCTTAATGGTGCTTTGTTTACTTGCCAGTTCACCAACTGCGGCTCCCACTGGCCGTGGTTTGCCATCCGGGTCCAATGGGGGCTGCGGAAAGCAGCGCGATGCTGGCTACAAGTCTACATAATCTATGTCTTTATTCTTTGGAGAAAATAATTTTCTTCTTATATCCACGTCACAATTATTTCCTAAGGACCCCACACAGTGTTTGCATCTGTAAATTAATATCCAAGCTTTTCATTAGTTATATATATGTTTACAACTGTGTTTTCTTGCATGGTCCATCTTCCAAAAAAATGTCAAATAGTATTTTGCTTGGTATCCCCTCCTATTGTTCAATTTTACTCAGTCCATTTAAATCAATTCAGACTGGCTCAGAATGGCATCTCTGTCTATTATCATCTATATTAGTGCTACCATATTTTTTAAAAACGTATAAGCTCCTTAGTTAACTTGTTTACAATAAAAATTATGTTTCAAATGCTACTTTTCAATAAAGCCTAAATGTTTATTTTGCTGCCAGAAGCTTTTTGATTTCCTCCTTCTGCCACGTCCTACTAAAGGCTGAAATTTACATCAAATATTCAGCATGAAATTTTTATTGGCAAATAAAAATACCTCAGACAAAATACTTCAGTGAAAATAATTTGTTTTTCCAGGCACTTTGGGCATTGCCTGCAATGTATTTTCATTGCATGTTACTCATAGTGTAATCCTTTTGTAGTCACACAATTGAACTACAAGAAAAAGAAAACAGGACAATTATTTTTATTTGAATTTTGTTGACTGTACATTTCAGACATTAAATTCATTTTACCACAGTTCATTCCTGTATCTCAATATAACCTTTCTACAACAAGTTACTAATACAAACTTGTAATTTCTTCTTCTTTTTTTGGTTTATTCTCTATTCTTGGGTCTCATCTAATCTTTTCTGAACTGCTATAGGCTTAAAGTAGGGTGACCATATGTCCCATTTTGGCCAGGACAATCCCTTTTTTTAGCCGTCCCCGCCATTTTCAAAAGAGAACATTTGTCCTGTTTGCTTTTGCCAACTGATCAAGTTGGCAAAAGCAAACGAGAGAAATGACCATTTTTGTCAAAAAGTGGGGTGCAGTGCAGAGAAGCATGCGGGGGGTGAGCAAATGCCAACTTTGTGCAGCGTGGGGTGGCTGAGCTATATGTGGGGGAAAAGGGTTTCAGTGTGGTGGGGTAGGAAGGGTTTGAGCAACCAGTGACAGCCTCAAGTGGGATGCCCGCAGGATTCAAGTGTCCAGAGACAGTCACAAACGCGGGGCTGGCAGAGTTTGAGTGACCAGTGACAGTCTGGGGAAGGCACCTTGGACAAACAGCTGGGCCAGCCCCACAGGAGAGGAGCCTTGGGGGAGTGGCTGGTGCCAGCCTTGTGGGGTTGGGGCATTGGGCCAGCCCCATGCGGTATCCCATTTTCCCTTTGGGAAATATGGTCAAAAAGAGGCTTTTTGTTACAGATAAAGCTTAGACTGAAAAATATTGAACATAAGGGGGGGAAAAAGAGAATCAAAAAGTGGGCCACAACTTGGAGTTTCAGGCTTCATTTCCCACTGCCCTGATGCTGCAGCGTCATTAAGTATCATTCAGTTGGGCTGCTCATTGATTCTGAGAAGCAAAGAGCCAAAACCTTGAAACTTTCCTTTTTTCCATTTATGGCTGTGAAGAAAATTGTGCCCCTTCCTATCAAATTTAGATTTGGACAAGGTAATCAATTCATTCCTGGAATGCAGGCTCAATGACCTTATTTCTCCCCACTCAAGAATAAGACTAACAACATAAAACAGAACTTTTCAACTGGTTCAGAACATGACATCCCTTCTGTGCAGCTGCACAGACCCTGAAAAACACATTAACCCCATATTCTACATGTTCTCCTCTGTACACATGGGATACTGGGTTAAATTCAAAGTCCTCATCTATACCCTGCATAGGATTAGCCCAGGGATCGGCAACCTTGGCACATGGCCCCCCAGGGTAAGCACTCTTGGTGGGCCTTCCGGTTCTGGTTTACCTGCCGCATCCACTGGTTCAGCCAATCATGGCTCCCACTGGCACCGCGTTACTTCCCGCAGCCCCCATTGGACTGGAGCGGCAAACCGTGGCCAGTGGGAGCCGCGATCGGCCAAACCTGTGGATGCAGCAATTTCTTCTCAGAATCAATGAGTGGCCCAAATGAATGATACTTAATGATGCTGCAGCATCAGGGCAGTGGGAAATGAAGCCTGAAACTCCAAGTTCTGGCCAACTTTTTGATTCTCTTTTTCCCCCCATTATAAACAAACTGCGTGCCAAGGTTGCCGATTCCTGGGTTAGTCCATGTTAAACTGCCTCACTCTGTGTGATCAACACTGCCCAGGACAGTTATATTCCACATGGACAATGACATTTAAGTGCAAGTCAAGATGACTACAACCCTCAGCACCTTCAAATCAAATATATTGTATTGACCCTCACTTTTTTAAAACACCACATGATAAAGCTGAATAATAAAAACAAAATGAAGTCCAGTCCCAGCTCATGTAAGAGAAGAGAGAGAAATATACTATTCTATGAGATTATTACAGATGCCCAAGATGCCCTGTCATGGATCGGGACACCATTGCTCCATCCTTTGTAAAAAAATACATAACAAAGAGACGGTTTCATGGGTGCACTTCATAATTTTGGGAGTCATTCAGAGTAAACGATGATGGGAGTCTATTAAACTCACAGGACAGTTCTACCTGTGCCTCCTTTTTTGATATTTCAGAGATCAAAGTGGAGACCCACTCTCTCTCCTCACATACACACAACACACTCCCTGTCACACTCACCCCACCCCTCCACATTTAAAAAGCATGTTGCAGCCACTTGAACGCTGGGATAGAAACCCATAATGCACTACCCCCAATGTCACTGTAAGTGCCACAAATGTGGCCACACTAGTATGCTTGCAGCTATCAGTGTGGACAGACTGAAGCGCTTTTCCTACTGTGCTCTCCAAAGGCTGATTTAACTCAAAGTGCTCTACATCTGCAAGTGTAGCCATGCCCTTAGTAATGCTGCACACAGTACCTGACCAGTACTTATTAAAGCATTTTCTTTCATTTTTTTCATTTGTTTTCAGAAAAATTAACATGTATTGCAAGCCTACATTTATAGAGTTGTGTGCCACACATTATGTAGCATACATCCTTTGAGAAACCTGACATGCTTTTCACTCTCTGACTACATTTATAGAGATGCCCAATGTTACAATATATTGTACTCACATTTTACTAAGGACTTTCAATTATGGCAGTGTCTCTGATACATCAGGTTTTCAAAAAGTTAAAATAAAGTTAAGGAATTTGTCTAACTTGTATTATTCATTTATATTGCATTTTACTTGGATTGCTTATTACATTAAAATTACCAATATTTTATTACTCATAATTTTTTTAAAAAAACTTCATAAATAGTGGAGTTTAATCCACTCCTTGGTTTATAGATTCTAGTCCCCCAGAGAGCGTAAGCCACCCACTGTCCCTGAAACAGCAAGACAACCACCTCTCTCAACCGCGCCTTCTGGTTGGATGTGCCTGCAGTCTTTAAACCACCCTGGCCCTCGTACTGAGGTGTACCCCCAGGGCTTCCTCCCTGTGGGAAATGGTTTTTCCCACTCTGGTCTGTTGTGGCACCAATGTGTCCTCTTAACAGTTCAGTTCCCCTTTGTGGGGAGGTATTGCTATCCGCTTGTACTCCTCTTTCCCAGTAGCCCATGGGGTGGTGAAAGGGAAGGATGGGACTGGCCTGCCTACTACTCCAGGTTCCAGCCCAGGAACCCTAAGAATAGCAGTCACATGCCACTATGTTCCTTTAACTAAACTGCTTTCAGTTCCTTTGCCACTTTCTCATGGCCTCAGACTTCACCAAAGGTTTGCCCTTAGCTAGGGCTCTTCTGTGTTCAGACCCAACAGCCCCCCAGCTCTTCCTTGCGCCTGGGTTCCTGCCATCACTGAGCTGTCCATGGTGCTGTAGTTCCCTTTAGCTATTAGCACTCCTCTGGGATGAGGGAACTGTTTCTGGTGCTGCAGTTTCTTTTTATATGGCCCCTTTGGGCTCTGATTGGCTACTTCCAATGCAGCCACTGTAGTTTGTTTGGACGACCTCTACTACTCTTTTCCTGGGCCTAGTCCACCTCATCACAGTCCGCAGCTGCTCACATTTTTTATTTGTATGTCTAAGTTACTTGACAGATGTGTAAATTCACAGGTAGTTCTTTATTGATGATTTATCTGAAGAGGCTCATATTCATTGTTTATTGCAGCAAGTTCATGCTATATTTCACTCATGATAGGTGATCTACATGTACTAGTTTCAGAGTGCAGTGTGCAGATAGCTATAGTTGTTGGCTAAAACTTACTTTCAGAAAATGATGTACAATTTTAGTGATATTTGGGAATCAAACATGAAAAAAGAGCAGGAGAAATCATATATTTTTTTCCACCGGTATGATTTTTTTAAAAAAAGATAATGTGCTTTAATTTTTCCTGCCCCGTACATTCACATTCTGTTGAATGAAGTATATTACTAAAAAAAAGTTGTCTGCAATTGACTTAATATAAATTAAGTGAGATTGTCACTCTGCCACAATAACCACTCTGAAAAAATTCCTCAGAGTGATGTGTGTGAAAGCACAAAAGACACAGTGTACTCAAGTGCACCATGGCTGTATGACCTCACAGTAACTGTTGGAAATAGGAGACCAATGAGAGTCACAGGAGGGAACATCCTAATTTTTTAAAAAAGAATGATTTGACAATGAATCAATTGTCCTTTCTATTTATTCCTTAAATTTCTGTTGCTAGCCAGGAATATTAATAAACCCAAGCTACAGCAGTTATAGATTTCTGAAGCAAGAGATGAGTTTAATCAGACTATAATAAATTATTGAAAGATTGCTGAGTAGAGGATTCTGGGAAACATGTCTGCTACAAATGGAGAACATAGAGGAAAACTAAACTGCTACTGCCACTGAGTATGAGTAAGTCCTATTTTCCTCTATGCACAGATCTGGCATCTGACCTGTGGCTGTTTTAACGTATGCACTATTCTTCACCTGAGGAACTTCTATACTGGAAAAAAGGAGAATATCATTTATTTTTACAGAAGTGGCAATGTTCCATTCTAGAATTTATTTTAGGATTTCATTTCATTACCTATTTTTGATGTGGAATGGACATGGCTTTTTTTATTGATTGCCTACTTCTGTGCTATTTCTTTTAAAACATTAATTTTGCCTCTTTCTCATGACTTACTGGCAATAAACATGGTCTTTGCTATTCTTGTGAGTACGTCTACTTGATTTTGTTTAATTTTGCTCTTACATAAACTCTTATGTTACATTTAGCACACTAAAAAAATCTTCCAGAGTTTACCATGCAGCATTATGCTCACTTAATCACAGAATTTCCCATAGACTAGTAAGACATTGTAGCGTATTCTGATAAGCTGTGTTAACTATATTGACCTAAGTGCAAACTATGGATTCTGTATTCAATTCCTTGCTGAAAGGTGAGAGATATCTTTATATTAACAAGTTTTTTTTTCCTGCAAAAGCATATTGTGCTGGAGAATTGTACTCCCATTCTTCATTCTGGATTGACTTACTGAGTGGAAATGGGTTCCTTGAGCACCTGCTCCATGATTTTTTCCAGTGACTGAAGTGAGGCTGACTGGCTTGTAGTTTCCTGGATGCTTCTTCTTCCCCATTTTTTAAAGGTGGGCATGCCACCTAATATTTGCCACCTTATATGCCATCATCATGGAAACAGCTGGTGCTGGCATTGCAGCAGAGTACCAGAATCAATGTATTCGCTGGGGCTGGAACCAGAATCAATGTTATGGGGTCTCTGACCCCTCTTTGTGGTGCCAGGGAGCAGCTGATGGGACCTGCTCCATCCCACACACCAGTATTTAGACTCTGCCAGTCAGCATTCTTCCTAGGGGAGGCAGACAAGTCCCAGTGTGACCTGGCACAGCTTTGATTGGTCTTATGAGACTCTTTCCTTGGCACACTCAACGAGGAATGACTCCTATGTCACTTTTGAGAAGTGCTAGCTCCAGAGCACAAAGTGGCAGCACTCTCAAACATAAGAGCGACCTGTGATCCACTGTAGGCCTTGGTGCTGAAGTAGGCCACGTGGCCTGTTTTAGCACATGCTGCTATAGACAAAGATACTTTTCCACATGAGTCCATTTCATGAATGGCCTGTAAATCAAATGTTGCTCCTTGATATGGGCTTTGCTTAAACACAGCAAGCACTGCATGTGGGGATGGTAGTTGGTATTCAACCCCCAACACAGTGGACAATGTTTAACCCAGGGAAATACTTAGTTATCTTAAATTTAACACGAAATTTAAGTAACAGTGTACTGAGGGTACTAATTAACTAAATACAACAACAAAAGTCACTAAAAATAGAAATTGTGAGGCTAGGAATCACTCAAAACTCTGACTCCAGCCACAGGCTGTAAGAAGGACCTGGAGGTTGTCGAGGCAGCACCACTTCATATAACCAAGGGAAGGGCTATAAGCACAAAGCAAGCACCCTACTTCCTATGGGTATTGCTAGGTAAAATTCACCTAAATGAAATAAATGTTTGAACCACATCTCATTTTTATACTACAAACAACACACTGTTTTAGTTTAGATAGATAGATAGATAGATAGATAGATAGATAGATAGATAGATAGATAGATAGATAGATAGATAGGTATGTATGTATCATGATGGAGTCAGACCAGACGGATATAGGAGAGTGCTCGAAGGCAAGTATATTCATTTCAGGATGTGCAGGTCCCTGTTCCCTGGATAGCCAAACAAAGGCTATTCCAGGCCAATCAAGACACCTGGGGCCAATTAAGAACCTTCTAGAAAGGAGAAGAAACAGCTAGCCTAATTGGGACACCTGAAGCCAATCAGGGACTGGCTGAATCCAGATAAAAACCTCCCAGTAAGTCAGGTGGCTGTGGGTGACAGGAGCTGTGAGAGGAAGTTGTGCTGTTGGTGAGACTGAGTGGTGGACAACATATACAGAAGGAAGGAGGCCTTGAGGTAGGGGTGAAGTGGAGTTTGAAGAAGCAGGGACTGCTGTGGGGAAGTAGCCCAGGGAATTGTACTGTGTTTTGTGGATAAAAGGTCAGCCATCTTAGCTGATACTATTAGGGTCCCTGGGCTGGAGCCTGGAGTAGAGGGTGGGCCCGGGCTCCCTCCATTTCCATCTTCCATACTGGCCTGTGATGAAGGTAATGCACTAAGCGGTGACTCTTGCCAATTATACTGAGAAAGGGAGGTCACTCTGGGGCCTAGATGAGTTTCTGAGGCCCCTAAATCTGCCAGGAAGCGCAGGACCGACAAGTACAGACTTGGAGCTTTGTCACAGTATATATATATACTGGATATATAGAGTGGATGTAAACTACCTTATGTGTGTTAGCACAAGAGAAAACACATTTGAAATATGGGTACATGGTCAATATTCATAAGTTCAGATACAAAAATGATACCTGCATACAAATAGGATAATAATGTTAAGCAAATCATAGCTTTTCCACTGATACCGCATATAACATATTGTGTATAAGATTTGTTGCAATTATATAACACTGGTGAATATGTGGATGACAAGGTGTTGATTTGGAGAACAGAGCGCCATAGTGTGCTCGTGTGTGTGTTTGTGAGAGTGAGAGAGAGGAAACAGAATATCATACAACATGGAAATGTCATTACAAAGCACTTTTCCTTCATTACATTTCAACAGATGGTGAAACAGTAGTGTTTATAATAACAAATGATTTCTACCATCAACACTTAAATGCTGTAGGAAATTGTCTAGAAAGAATTGATTAGTAGGGTGCATATATGCAAAGGATTGCCTAGAGTCCTCCACTAGTGTTATGTAGCTTAGAGCTGGGCAAATACTGCAAACAATATCCAGACATTTTCATTTGAGATTTTTTTTAATTCACTTTCTCTGGCATTCCAAGACCTTAAGTAGAAGATGAAAAGATCATGTAATACATTTAATCATCTTGTTACATAAGAAGCAATATTTATTATATGTCCCTGTATTTGTTCCCTGTATGCAAAAACTTTACTCCCAAAAAAGTGTACGCCATTTCAGAAAGCCAAAGTTCTAAGGAGCTGAATACATAGGAACTGTTGAATATATTCAGCCTTCATTGATGCTAGCTGTGGGAGGCTGGGTCAATCTGACATTAAGTCTGTCTGGTAATCTTCTAGCAAAAGATACACATGGAAAACCCCTAAACCACAAGTCTGCAGGTGCTGACTGACTAAAGACATCCAAGTGCTCAAAACAGCTCTTTATATGGCAACCAAAGGTCATGGCAGAGGGAAACATAAACAGGAGCTGGGCTGGGTCTGAGACCAGAACTGCCCACCTTGGGAGGGATGATGATTACAATAAAGGAGAAACTTGAAAGGATCTTGGTGCTCACTCCTTGGGATATGGGGGAGGTTAACGGGTGGTACAGCTATGCTTCTGCAGGATGTAGTTGAGCTTCTGCTGCAATAAACTGGGCCATAACCAAATATTCCAGACTCTCTGTGCATTCATTGGTCATGTCTGAAAACATAGGATACTCCAACACTAGCACCTTCACCTTCCTGACAGACTCGTTCTGATGTGTTTCAAACCAAGATTTTTTCCTATTGCTAAAGGTCATGCAATTAAAGGAACTTAATACAAGAGTACATACTGAACTTCTGCCGTGAATGATATTCCCTCTGATATTCCGTATCTATCCATTACGAGGCACTATTTGAAATAATTAAAAAGACGCTTAGAAACAATTATGGCTGGCACTTGCAATATCACCCTAAGACTGGCTTTTGGGAATGTCATCAA
The DNA here is from genome assembly GCA_007922305.1 of Dermatemys mawii. Classification (NCBI taxonomy): domain Eukaryota; kingdom Metazoa; phylum Chordata; order Testudines; family Dermatemydidae; genus Dermatemys; species Dermatemys mawii. The sequence continues at coordinate 42,226,940 of ML677348.1, forward strand.
ATAATGGTGAGTTAGCACAGTAAGGGTCTAGGTATTAGTGAAAACCTGGAGGGGATTATAATAATTAAAAACCCCTACAATTCCTTATAAAATCCTTACAAATCACAGAGTGCACTATTACACCCCTGTGGTTTCATCCAATCTTCCCTGCAAGCCAACACATTTTTCCCTTTAGTGATCCCCCACTTCCCTGCCCTCACATCTACTTTCTCAAGTGAACTACTTAGTTCCTTTTGTGGATGGGCAATAACATTAACCTTCCCATATGAAGAACATTCTCAGAAAATTGTGTACTTTCTACTTTTTTTGTTTAATCTCTGTTTCACGGTATAGACAATATAGACAGTGCCTTATTCTACTCTCATTTAAGTGACTGTTTTACCCACAGGGTAACAATACAATTTTTTCTTATATCAGAATTGAAACAAAAAGATAACATTAAACAGATACTGTAACTTTACTTTGTAGATTAACAATATACATTGTCGTAATTAAAAAGTGAGCATTTACCATCAGTTACCACACAGTATCTAAGATGTTTCAGATTTTCCTCCCCTTATATTTAGAACAAGAAATAATAGAGGAAACTGTTGTATCTGTGCGCAAATGTTGATATTTTAAGGGCAGCTACTAACTTCCATCACAAGCTTCATTTAACATGACAGTTTTAGGACATGTAATCACGAGTGAATTTACAAGTCTTCAGATAGTGTCACCTATTCCTAAATAAATATTCCTGTAATTTCTCTTGAAAACAAATTATTCCAGGAACCAGTTTTCCTTTTCTTTTTATAAAAATATAGACCCTAACTAACAATTTCTTCAGGCATCTTAGTAGCCTTTATGGTCTGCATCTGTCTAATAAATTTGAAGTGTTTTCTGCTCATCACTTAAACCAACCTTTGCCATTTTATTTATAACTTGGCTTTTAAGATACTGACAGCATACCAGACAACATTTATAAAGCATGCCTGGAAGCAATATATTTGTTCTCCTTAACTGAAATCCATTCACCTTGAAAGTATGAGCTCATGAAGGATAAATGACCCAGAAGAGAAGAATGATCTTATTAGCAATGAAAAAAAATTGGCCTCATACAGACGTAAATTAAAGGAAAAGAATATTTATTATTGTAACTTAACTAAATGAATGTAAAACATACTAACTACTCTGGTGTGTGTGAGGTTTTGATGTCCATCTGATTAGGGCTCCCAGAAATAATCCCATTAACCCTTTTATTCTTTGTTTGCTGAGCAAGATTTGTATTCTACCCTTGGCTATATATGAGCTGTTCCTATTGAAGCTGAATAGGAGTTGTGTGCACAAATCTTGTAATAAATGCTTACCCCTAGGGAATTTTACAAAGCTGTTCCTGATTCTTGGGCTGTTTGGTTTTGTTATCAGTTTCCTTCAGCTACTACAGCGGTTCCCAGCCATTAGGGTTAGGCGCCTCCCCTAAGTGTGAGGGATCTACACCTTCACTCCTATGTCCCTATCATCCTTGCTGCATCTCACCAGGTCTTCATCCCTTTTCTCTCCATTGCTGTCCCCTTTCTTGTGTGCATTCTTTTCTTTCTCTTACTTTTTGACTCTCTTTTTCTTTTCTATTCAATTTTCCTTTTTACTTCTCATGCTTCCCCCGCTTTATGGTCTGCGTCTGTCTAATAAATTTGTTTGTTTGTTCCCAGATCACTCCTCCCTTTTCTCTGACTCTCTGTGAGGATCTCTCTTCTTCAGAGCTCCCTCCCCTTCTCCCCTGCCTTCTCCCCAGGCCTGTATCTTCACTCTCCCAATGATCTGCTATATGCATCAGTGATAGGGTGTCCACTCCATACATGCTGTGAATGGGTTAATGTGGGCCAGGAGGGGACAGTTAACCTTGAATACTGCAGCTGGAGGGGAACTGAGCATTGATAGGGCCTTATGGCAGTTGAAGCCCAGCTGGGGAAGAAGCTGGGATAGGTGTATAAAACCATGATGTTCCCTCAGAAATAAGTTGCAGAGATGAGGTCTGCAGTCACCTCTTATAGGGAAAGGGATTTGGTAAGGAACAATTTTACGATCCAGGGGAAGAGAAACCTCTGGGACCTTGTCCTGACCTATGGAGTGTGGCAAGAAGCTAAGGTGGTGAAGTAGACAAAGGGAGCAGAAAATCTCCGATGGTAAACCCAGAGACAAGCAAAAAGACAGACACATAAGGTAGGTGAGGCCACAGAAACAGCAATGTGATTTGAGACTGTTCAGATCTAGGTTCCTAGTGATAGGGTCCCTAGGTCAGAACCTGGATTAGTGGATAGGCCCAGGTTCCCCTTCCAGTCACTGGCAAAATGGCACAAGACCTGGAATTGGAACAGTAGACTGTCTGAGAGTACATATTGGACAGACTGTTTGGTGGGACTTTTTGTTATTTTGAAAAAGGAGGAGGCTAATTCATGAGTATGGATCACCTCAAATTAGAAAGAGAGAGAGAATGGCTATAGTTTGAGTAACCAACAGAAGGGAGTACCAGATGTGGTAAATTCTCAGACCCAGTCACACACATCTACACCTGCAATGTGTGGAACCCCTTTATAGTATCTCAGTAAAAAAAGTGATTCTTTTGGAGAAAAAGGGGTATTATCAGACATAATTCTCTCCATGCCTTTTGACCTTGATTTTGCTTTCTGTAGACCAAGGGTGTGCCTTTATTATCGATTGTTGCCTCTAAGTCCCTGTTGTCTGCACAATAAAATCTTTCACCTGGCCTTGAGGGTGCTTTAAGTCTGGGCTAACAGATACTTCTACGCTTAAGTGGATGTTTTACTTCAGCCTGGGCTGGCAACCTGCCTATTTTGCAGTGAGGATACAGGGTAATAAAACCCAGGCTAATAATCTTTCAGTGCCTTCTACCTGGGGCATATTTTCTTACCCAATCCCTCTCTACCTTTTACTTTTTTTCTATACTGCCTTTGTTTTTAGACCTCATTTTTGTATACAGTATTTCTGATGCAGTTTCAAAGCATTTGAACAAATGTGCCATCTGAGAAACCTTTCTCCCAAGGTATTAGTTGCTGGCCAGAAGTTGACACCAAGCTTTCGGTCACTTTCCCTCACAATTTGGGGAGATGTAACCAGAATCAGTAGTACTGAGGAATTGTCCAAGCACCTAGCAGTGGAGAGGATTCACCAGATGGAATTTCAGTACAGAGAGAAAATAAAAACTCCAAAGGATATGTACAGGATGGCTAAGGATTACAAAACCACACTCAGCAAATCACTGAAAACATGCCCACTCTACTATGAGTTTGCCTGGCTGCTCAGCCCTATCCTGTCCACAGACCCTGCTTTCTTGTTAGATGTGCTGTCTTGAAGAAAGTAGGGGAAGAAGGAGAGGAGCATCTGCAGCAGGCACTGGGGGCAGAGGAAGGAGCAGACATGGAGCTGAGGCTGACCTCTATACAGCATATTGATTTGGGGCACAGCTATGTCTTTCTCTGGCCAGATTCCTAGGGTCACTTCTGGCAAGTGTGTGGGGGAGGAGGTATGTGACAGGCTCAAGAGGAAACAGTGCAGGAACCAGCACAGGGAAGCTGTATGAGGAGCAGGAATGCAAGTTTGTTGTTGAGATGGGGAATGTTACAGATTCGGTTAAAAAGATGGTTTAAACCAGGGGTCTCAAACTCAAATGACCACGAGGGCCGCACGGGGACTAGTGCACTGGCCTGAGGGCTGCATCACTGACATGCCCTCCTTGCTGCCCCTGGCCCCGCCTCCACCCCACCCCTTCCATGAGGTCTTGCTCATGCCCCACCTCTTTCTCTGAGCACACAGCTCCCCACTCCTCCCCGCTCCCTCCTGGAAAGTGCTAAGCACCACCCACAGCTGTTTGGCAGTGGGAAACGCCTGGAGGTAGGCAGGGAAGAGGTGGGGGCGCGGAGAGCTTGGCAGCTACAGAAAACAAAGTAGGGGGAAGGGGAGCTTGGCTTACCGCTCCTGGACGCTGCTGCAGAGAGCTCCTGCAAAGCGCCACCCCAGGCCGCCGCAGCAGTGCCTGGAAGCTGGGGATTTGCTGTAGCCCAGCCACGCAGCAGAGAAGCCTCCACTTCTGGCCTCTCCCTCCCGGAAACGGCTATGCAGGGAAGGGGGGCACCAAGGAGCTTGGCAGGCCACAGGGAAGGGCTTCGTGGGCCACATGTTTGAGACCCCTGGTTTAAACTGATTAGTGTAACAGCTGCTCTCCATGTAAGAAAAATACCTGTGAAAACAGTTGTCTCCAAGACAAAGGCATGTTAAAGGCCACTCAGGGATTCAAATGAATTGGGTGGAAGGAATTTAGCTGGCATTATTTTGGGTAAGTTTGTGTGTGTATATAAAAGAACAGGAGACAACAGAGACAAACAGGCTGGACAAATACAGCATAAGACTCTGGAAGAAGCAAAGGGAGGGGACTTCTTGGTTTGGAAAGGTCACCGAAAATGTTAGTGCTATGTGGAAGGAAACTATACCATGGTTTGGATTCATCTTGTGTTCAGAGAAACAGGTCTTTGACTAGGTAAATGAGTCAAAAGGGATATTGAGATATTGTCAGGAACAACACAGGATTATTGCTCCTGGCACCAGACGACGCCCTCCGAACTACGGCCAGTAAACCGTTATGCTCGGGCACTACTGGTGTGACGCTGGATTGTGATATGGCAGACTATAAAGTATAGACTATGATGGTGTTGTGCGGGGAGGTGGCGCCTTAACCAATCCCGGGGGACAGGTAGGCTGCGATGTTGGGTTGTAGTCTCCCCGAGGTTGTTAGCTCCCAAGGGACGAAGTGCCAAAGTCCGTCCTGTGCCCAAACCTCTAAAGGTATGATGGATGACCAAGATTTAGAGTGAGAACTAGTTTATTGCCTATGACGACCAATCAGTCTGGTCTACAATAGACCCAACTACCACAAGGTTACAATAACATTTTCGACTATGATCACAGACAACACAATGCAACAATGACAACAATTATACATTCAAGATTCTGCATTCATTCTGTACTGCCTCCCTAGAGTTTCTGCCCTGGTGAGGCCTTCGGTCCGCCCGGCCTGACTCTAACGGCTACCGGGTCTCTGTCTGACCAGTTTATGGACGTCCCTATAGGCCCCGTGGTCCTACCGGATGGCGGTTTCAATCCCTTCTCACGTACTCCCATTGACCCGGATCCCTCCCAGCGTGGCTACCGGCCCTGTATGCCCACCCTCCTGTTGGTATTTGATGGATGAGATGAGGTTCCCTTCCTTCGGGTCGTGAGTCCAAGTTCAGGTCCTGAGTCTGCTCTCCTGGCTGATCTCTGGGGCGAGTATGAAATTTGCTGGCCCGTTCCCTGCTATATTTATCTAGGTGCCTACAGGCTTTTGCCTGTTCTGACCTTCTCTCTAATTGGTCCCTTTTTGGTTCCCCCTTTTTGGGCCCTTCTCTAAGTGGTCCCTCTTCTTGGTCCCCTCTCTGACTGGTCCCTTTTGGTTCCCCTTCTTGGTCCCCTCTCTGAGTGGTCCCTTTTTGCTTCCTCTTCCAATGGGGCCTTCTGTGATTGTTCCCTTTTCTAGGCCAGCTATGGCCTGTTCTCTGATTGGTACTTTTCGGGTGGGGTGTCCTGCACTTTTTGTATCTCCTTTCTGATTGAACCTTTTTCTCTGGGTGCTCTGGAGGTTCCAAGTTACCGTGACAACACAACCGCAACTGGCCGACTGCCATCATCATGGTGCGTACATCTCGAGCACACAGACCTCCTATGTATATATTCCTATGCCATTGCTACATACTCTTACACCATTGCTACTACTGCTATATTGCAAAGTTATTAAGCCTTTCATTAAGCTAGCCTATACACCTAATTCCTGGCCTCCGGATCCTGGCCTGGCCTGAACCAGGAGTCACGCCATTCTCCTCACAGATATTACAATATAAGATGGAAGATATTTGCCTGGCTATTACCACTCTCATTACTTATGTTACATTTTGTAGACCATGTTATGCCTGCTAAGCTTCAGCTGGGGGTGGAAGAATCCCCTTTTCCCTGTTTCACCCACCCAGTTATGTATCAGATGAGATGGATTTCAAGTGGGGAAAAGAAATTTAAATATGCAAGCAGTGATTTATTGTGGTAGAGATTTCCAAATCCTTGCAAAAGAAGGATTGTTAGTAACAGTAGAGCAATGCCTGCAAATGTGGGGATGCAGGAAGCACAACCAGGTCGTTTTTATCAGACTGACATTGGCTTTATAGCATTTTCAGAGGCAGCCTACATATTAAGTCCACTGCATAAGCTGCGTGTTAGGTCCAGAGCGCTTTCAAAGTGAAACTGCAGTACCAAGAGATGACAAGTATGTCTACACTGCAGTTAAAATCCCTCAGCTGGCCTATGACAGGTGACTTGGGTTCATGGGGCTCAGAGCAAAGGGGCTGTTTAATCAAGGTGTAGATGTTCAGGCTCGGCTGCAAGGTGGGAGGGTCCTAGAGCTTGGGCTGCAGCCTGAGTCCAAACTGCAACACATCAGTTAAACAGCCTCTTAGCACAAGCTCTACATAGGCCAACTGAGGAGTTTTAATTGCAATGTAGACATATGATGAAGGGCTCAGTTCATTTAAAAAAAACAAAACAAATGTTGGGGAACTAAAAATTCATGAACTTGTCCATGTTACTTTTGACTCATTTACAAAATGCCACTACCTTACTTTTTCCCCACATAGAAGAAAAGATATGACATCAGCCCTACCTTCAGTTTCAGTGTGTTGCATTCATTTTAAGATCTAATTCAAACAAAGAACAGAGAAACAACAACAACAACAGCAGCCAACCCTAAAACTCTCCAGGAATCCTTTTCAGCCTATCTCGGAGTCCTTAGGTCAAATTCTGAGAGTAGAATTTTTCCCTTTGACTTTGTGCTCCATCAATCCTAAAAGTAAATGAGAGAAAATAATTTAGCTAGAATTCTGTATACATAAGGGGCTAAATTCAGTCTGGAACTACTTGAGTTTACATTGGCATTATCACAGGCATAGGGAGTGGGATGCTTTAGTTAGAAAGCCTAGTAGGTTACAACATTTCAAGACACTCATAACCATCTGTCTTCTGAGAGGTAAGCATATAAGTAGTATAGTCGAAAATGTGAGGAGTGCTGGATAGGGAAGAGTCATCCTTTGTTGTTAGTTCCTGGGATATCATATTTTAAAATCCATCTCTTCATCTGCCATTTAAAAAAAAAAGATACAAAAGTATTGGCCTTCTGAATAAGGACAGACTTTAAAAACACACTGAATTTTCCGAAGTATTTGTAAGTTCTTAAATATCTCTGCATCTACAGATACTGGCAAATGGATAGCCTGCAGGGAGGAGGGAGAGAGATAGAAGTTGCCCACTCCTTGAAAGTTTGTTTTATCAGCTACTACTGAAAGAGTGAAAAATAACAAGATTAGGTGACGTGAAACCTCCCCCCTGCCCCTGAAAAACAAACTTTTTTTAATATATCTATAGGCCTATGAGATCTAGGATGTACACATGTGCAATGGTTACAGATGCACTTCGCTCTCATGTACACTTAACACAATTTAACTGGGATCTTGGCCACTGACAATGCAGCTCAGAAAGAGGACAGACAAATAATAATAAAAACCCATAAAGGACACTCTAACAGGTTGGGACTCACCACCATGTGCCTCCTGCCAGACAGTCCAGGAATTAGCTCAGTTCAGTGGCAGAGCACCCTTCTCAGGTGGTGTCCCATCCGTCTCTCACTCTCGGTTGCCCTCATTTAGCATCTGGACACACATGGCTCCTTATGTGAGGCATCCTCTTCAGGGCACTGTCCTCCGGTAGTACCCTGAAGTCCAGACTCACCCCCTTCCGGGGGTGGGCATGTTCACAGTAGTCCTTCAGCCCTCCAGCTGCAGTGGCCAATCACACCCCATGTTGAGCCCCTTCTGGCAGGGGTATGGTGTAGTCCACCAAGGCCACTTCAGCAGCCAGGTGCAATATGGGGAGGAATGGGGGGGGGGGACCCAGGCCCACCCTCTACTGTGGGTCCCAGCCCAGGGACCCTTTGGCAGCAGCCATCCTGCCCTCCTTCTCTCCTCTAGTCTCTTTTGCTCTCCCTGGGCCACTTCCCCTGTTGCCCCTCTACATCTAATGGCCCTTCCCTCAGGGCCAGCAACCTGACAGGTATCCAGACTGGAGTTCCCTTCTGCTCCCCCGGGCCTGCCCAGCACTGCACTGCACGGTCCTTGATGCTGCAGCTCCTCTCTCAGGAGCCAGACCATCCCCTTTGAAGGTCCAGGAGAGACTGACTGCTCCTCTCCAGGGCAGCCTTCTTATACTGCCTAGCCTGTCCCTGATTGGCTGGCTACAAACTAAGCCCTGATTGGCCCGCAGTAGGCCCTTTTCTGATGGACTGCCAATCGCGCAGCTATTCTGGCCTAATCTTAGCCCACTCTGGAATGAGGGTGGGGCAGCCGCCCCACTACAGACACACACAATTAATACCCTTGAAACATGTGGCAGGGTGTCCCTGATATAAATGGGAAAAATGGAGACACTAACTCTGGGTCTGAATTTCACCTGTGCCTATGATTCTAATGTAAATTGGTTAGATTATTTATCTGTACATTTAATAAGTGAGAATCCTATCACCTAAATCTGTCTTAAAATACCGTACAAGCAAATCATTTGTAGTGAGATGTTGCAAATTTAAGCAAATGATTACAGTTTTAAATGGCACAAATGGCCACATGTGAAGCTATATTCTGCCGGAATCTGAGCAGGTATGAGGAGTTCAGCATTGAAAACTCCCACTGAAGAAGACTTTGCAGGAAGCTCTTAGCAACTCACAGGCTCAGGTCTTAATAAAACATGATCACTTACTTGTTTACCAGCCACAAGTTATACCCATTCATTTGCAGAAGTCGTCACAAAATGTTCTCAAGGCTTTTGAAATCACAAGGAGTTTAATAGGTCAGAGATATGCATGGCAACTGTATGTGTAGCTGCTTGTTAATAATGAAAACTCAGCTAAACCAGACATGTCCCTCGGGGAAATGTTCTTCCACTTTATTCAGGAAAAGCCAGCCTAGGTGAACTTAATTGACTTCGGGCTCAGTCCTGCAAGGTGCTGCGTGATGCTTGGGAGATGCTGAATGCCCTCACTTCTCATGGGCTTCTTTGGATATTACTACCACTCAGTATCTCTCAAAAGGTACTCAGCTCTCACAGGACAAGGTCCTAAGGAAACTGCATCCAAATATCATCTAAACTAAATGTAAAACAACATTTATAAATAGTCAGTTCTAGCACTTGTAGCAGCATGTAAGTGATGCATCTCTCAGCAGGCAGCCTCACAGGCGTTTATAGTTCACATGGCAATATTACTCTGAGTAACAGATAATTTTAATGACTTGTCTGAGGACATGAGACAAGACCCCCCAAAGAGTCAACCTGCTATGCCATTTAAGATAAAATAGCCCTATTTTCGTTAGATAATTATGCAGACAATGTTCCAGCTCTGAGCAGAACAATGTAGGAAAGGGCAATTTATAGCCACATATAAGGCTCTCCTCTCATGTTCTGCAGCCCAAAATCTTTATCAAAATCTGGATAGCCTGGCAGGTATACACCAACAAAAATTTGCCACATTAATGTAAATTTGAGTTAAACCAGATCACTTACTAAGTACTTTTTACTGTGAGATAGTAATATCACGTATGTGCTCAAATTATAGCGTTATATTGTAGACCCAAAGTGGGGAGTAGTGCTTGATGTGTGGGAGGACCACACCCATTCCAGAGAATCAGTACCATCCACATACCTAGCATGTTGCTGAAAACTACTGATTTTAATATATTTCTGTGACTTTATTGGAACTAGACAAGCAGACTGAGGCAGTGAAAGGAAAACTCTTCACAACCAGAATCTCAAGTTAGCAGACAAGACAAAGAAAATTCACCAAGCTCTAAACAGCTCAGCTGCATGAGACTTTGTTTCCATTATAATATCTTTAAAGAAACTCTTCTTACCTTCCAGCAACTCTGGGTGCTGCTAGCGGTCAGATTAGACATGAGTCATAGTAGCATGATACATTTTAGCTATGTTGTCTCTGTGCTTAATCCTGTGCTATATTGTGGGAAGTGATGACCAATTAATAGTTTTCAGCATTGTTGGTTTCACATAACGTGACTTGGTGAGCTGTTGCTGTAAACTAAAATGTGGGGGGAATGCTATTATACTACAGACAAATGAAGAACAATTATCAACAACACATCTGAAATGAGACATTGAAGATCAGTTATATTTGTCATCGTAATACATTAATAGTGTCATAACAGCAGGTTTTAGCATTAGGAGAATATGTCATCCATGGTGAAATTTTTTAAAAAGTTCCACTTCCACATTGGATGTTCAGCTTGCCTAGGAATGTAATTTATCTCCTAACTCACAGAGGTGGATGGCTCAGTTAGTAACTTGTGTCATATTCTCATAATTGGCAGATACCCAAATCTTTAGTTTAATCAGATCCATAGAGATTTATATACTGTACTTAACATGATATGTGATTCATTGATTGATTGATTGAAAGACAGAAAAGTAATATTAAGAAATAAAACTAAAGAGTGAGAACATTTAAACCCTCAAACAATGAGAGAGGTTGACCTTGGTCTATGGCACATATTGTTATTAATCTTTTATAGTGTTTCAAATGTGTACATGATTCTAAAGTATTATGAGAGTATCATACAAATAGCAGACCTGTACTCTAATGGAAATGGGAGACCAGAACAAAAACAGGATGCAACATACATACAGTAGAATAAAACCAGGAAATCTTAATATATTCCATGGAAGAGAGTAGCTTTAGTAATTTATTCATGGTAGAGAGGAAGAGAACCTGTCTCTGTTAGAGGAATGCCAATTCCAGAAATTTGGGATGTCATGAAAGAAGGTACAAAGAAGAGTGGATAAAAGAGATGCAACGTGTCATATATAGAGATAATTGTCCAGATTCTTAGTTAGCATAAATCCTTATCTCATTATATCAGTGTATTTCAGGGATCGGCAACCTTGGCACATGAGGCCGCAGGGTAAGCACCTTAGTGGGCCCCACCAGTTTGTTTACTTGCCAGTTCGCCGACCTCGGCTCCCACAAACTGTTTTCCATGGCTTTCTAAATATCTGTTACTAGTATTTTGCAATAATCAGAGCAAAAGAGGGATTTGAAGGAGGAAAGATCAGTGGCCTTATGGACTCCTTTACAGAGGATATTCCATGTGTATGGAGCGGCTTCAAAAAAAAAGCACAATAATTGGGGAAATTTATAGTTGAAGCAGGAAGAAATAAGAGAAAAGAGAAAATAAGTAGGAGAGACACAATAAGCATTTGAACTGTATTTATGACTATAACCTCATTTAATACCCTTTGAGAATATTAAAGGTGCAGACTTATAGCTGAGAATATTGTGTTTGTTTTTTATCTTTAAATTAGTCCTGGAAAATCCCTATCTTTCATAATGTGAGGCATGTTACCCAAGAAATAGGCAGGAGACTGATTGTGTTTTATTGCATGTCAAAGAGATTCCCATTTATGAGGGAAAAAACTCCTGAATCCCAGTGTAATGACATTATCCCCTTCAGTGCCACTATATCTACAGTAGCACAGGTTCTCCTGTTGTAACAGAGGGGCAGCAAGGTCAAATTTGAATTTGAGCTGTCTGGTGTGACATAATGTTGCAGTGTTGCTCAGGTTTGTCCTGGCCACTCATCTGTCACAACCACAAATCTCCCTGAAATTAATTGGAAAATGATGATTAGTATGATAGGCAGGAAAGGAACCCTGCTCACCTGACTCCCAGACCAGTTGCCTAGCCAATAGATCATGTTTCTACCCTGTAAAACTATCAGTTTTCTTTTGGTAGTTAAACTGGGCTGAAAGCAGACTGAAAACTGTTTAATTGTTGTCTTTTGTGATAGAAAATGGCATTGCTTTTAGGCGGTGTAGTGGCTGCCAGACTGGATGAAATGTTTTGCTTTTATATAATGCAGTGACTATAGTGCTAATGAACACAAGGGATTAATAGCACTGTTTCTAGCCAGACATAACAAAGGGAAGTGAAGTACAAGCTTCTATGCTTCAACATGCCAATGGATATTAGTCCTACTTGAAAAAGCAATGCTATTTCAGCTGTGATGGACCCACATTTACTAAAGATACAGTACCAACAGGTCTCCTCTTCCTTTAAATTAGAGTTCTTAGCAATTGCATCATTATACCAAGATGTAGTGATTAGTTACAATATTACAGATTGATCAGTATACATTTACGCTGTACAAATGTGCTATGGTGAAAGAGAACTCGGTTACCACATATACATTTGTATGTAGCTTTGCTACGGCTTGGCTTGTTTTCTTAATGTTTTTATTTGTAGTTTTTCTAGGGTAATGGTCCAGTTTATATGTTTATTTTCTTTTATTACTCTTCTAGTCCTAGCAGCAAGGAAAGATATTTTTAACTGGAAAAGGAACCTGTTATTTCAGGTAGGGACTTGGACTTGTACAAGGGAAAAATTATAACTGGAAACATTTTAAATTCTGTTTTCTTTTAAGAGAAATCTTGTGTTTTCTCTAGCTTTTATGTAGCTGAACTGTTCTGTCTAACTGTTCCTGTGTACTTAGCAATAGTCTTTGCATGAGAGAATGAAAGATACCAATTCTCATTTTGGTTTGTATTACTTAATTAAAACAGAGCTTTGTTATTGCCTGCAACAGAGCTCCACACTGTGCAGGAGAGAATGAGGGTGGGGAATGAGTCAGGGGAGTCAACTCCAGCTGCTTGTTTTGATGGCAAGCTTAACCATTTAGAATTGCTGGAAAAAGGACCCTGAACTAGTGAAGATTTGGTGCTGTGTAGCCCCACAATGCCCTAACACTGATTTTTCTTATTTACTTAAATTAGAGACATTTCTCTCTCTCTCTCTCTCTCACACACACACACATTCACACACACACACACACACACACACACACACATTCTGCATACAATTTTCATGAAGCAAACATAAACTTTTTCCCATTTCCCACAGCTACAAGGAGGCACTATTTTATTATAATAGATTAGCCCCTGTGACAATTGTCACTAGGTTTCTAACTGAACTCCTGTTCCAGAGGTCTGTCATTGTGGTATTGCAGAAAAGCAATGCAATCATTGGTACAGTTCATAATTGCTTACTGTCTGCTGAAGTGATTACCTTTGTATTTGTGAAGTTACAATGAAAATGATAAACATAGTCTGCAAAAAGTCTCAGCAGGCAATACATTTTTGATGGTAGCTCTTTTGATTGAAATTAATTATTGGTAAAAGAACAAGTCATACAAATTTTGCAGTCTACTTTAGGTACGATAGAATATATGTGATTTCATTCCATGCTCCCTAGAAGAACATATTAATTTTCTTTAAAACTCTACTTCTACTGTAGCTGTTTGTCACAGATTTCTTCATTTTACATCTGAGTACATGACACAAGGTGAAATGAGATAGTTTTTCTGTTCAGTCTGTGGTTCATAGGGTTTAAAACTGTTTTATAATGTAGATTTTCCTAAGAATTCACAAACTATTTTACAATATATTCACAAGAATTGAACCTTGGAAGATGATTACTTTTTCTACTAAAGGAAAAATAAACAGGTGTGTGTATGTGTGTGTTAAAAGCCCAATATTTCTCTATATCAGCTTAAAAGTAGCTGTTTCCCCAAATATTTTTTCCACTAAACATATTAACTAGTAGAGAACCTATGGAAAGATGACACAAAAAGGTACATGAATGATGCTGAAGAAAGTCCATTTAAACAACTTGAACTAAGACAGATGGAGAAATATTTGCCATGGGCAGTTATATTGGAAGAGAATAAAAATAGACATTTAGAATTATGGTGCATCTTAACATTAATTTACTACATAAGCATCCTTTAGGCTGTGATGCAGAGTTTTACATTCAACATCTGGAATATCAAACCAAAACAAATCCACCATATCACAAAATCATTCTCATAGCATTCATTAGGTGTAATAAGGTTCAGCCATATATGAATACAATTAATACTAGGAATGGCAGATTTGCAAGGATGTGTTGTGAATGTGGTTTGGATTGACATAATTCTCAAGAGATAACAGAAGATAAAACAACCTCCTTTGTGATTCAATATTCATAGAGACTATACCATTAATGTCAGCTGTCTGTTCTTTATACTAAGGCTCTGTCTACATTGGTGTACACACTCACTTACCTGACTCTGTATACACTTGCACATGTTCCCATATTCTGTGCTGGACAGGGGTATCCCATTTTGTACATGCAAATATCCACATCCACATTGCCACTGTTCATAGATTCATAGATTCCAAGGCCAGAAGGGACCATTGTGATCATCTAGTCTGAGTTCCTGTATAACATAGACCATAAAATTTTCCCAAAATAATTCCAAGAGCATAGCTTTTAGGGGGAAAAAATCAACAACCTTGATTTAATAATTATCAGTGATGGAGAATCCATCCTAACTCTTGGTAAATTGTTCCATTGTTATCTTCTCGTTAAAAAATTATGTTTTATTTCCTGTCTGAATTTGTCTGGCTTCAATTTCCAGCTACTGTATCATGTTTTTATGCAACATTAGCATATACCATTTCAGGGGCATTATCCCAGGGTTCTGTGTGTCACAGAGAGACTCTAGGAACCACTTTGCTGTGTGTTGTTAGTATTGTCCTCTGCCTTCACGTTTGCTGACAACAGATCCTGCTCACATCTCCTTTCTGCTATGCTGGGTGGAAGACATGAAGAAACTGGATGATGATGTAGTTCTTCTCCTGCTTCTTATGGTAGGACAAATGTTTTTGCAGTGGAGTTGGTGATTGGCAAGATACTAGATGGAATTTGGACATAATTTTCAGACATGTCAAAGACATCTGACCTTGAGGGTGAATGACAATTTATTCAGCTCTCATGGTACAGGTATGGTGAATACTAGTATAGCCATAGTGAGACCATCACTTCTGGTCAGGAGAACCAGCATGATGTTATGGGCTCATGTAGTTCTGGAAATCTGGAGCAACCTACAGTGACTTCAGAACTTCTGAATGTGGAAACAGACCTTCATGAAAATATGTGATGAACTTGCACCAGAACACTTGATTCAGGGAACCATACTGTGTACAAAAGTGGGTGGCTATTGACCTGTGGAAGACAGCAGCAGCACTGGTCCATTGCAAATCTCTCTGGGGTTGGCATGTCCACTTTCAGGATCATTGTTATGCAGTTTTGTGAGTTAATTAACACTGTGGTGGTGGCCATAAGAAAAGTTCCAGAAATAATAGCTGAATTTTGTATGATGTGGTTTCCAAACTGTGCAGGGGCCAATGAAGGCATCCACATCCCAAAGCTTATCCCACTAAAAGGGGTGAATGAGTATGTAAGGCATGAAGATTACTATTCACTCATTCTGCAAGGCTTAGTGGACCCCAGTGGCAGATTTATGAATACCAATATGTTGAGGAGACTGGGATTGTACCTGAAGAGGGAAACATAAAAGGGGTACAGTCTTCTCCTGAGCATCCCCTTGTAGCTGAATATGGCTCTGCTGTGTCTTGCTTCAGTTTCCTCCCTCAGTGAGGTCACGTAAACAGCCCAGAGAAGCCAAACACTATACTTTATAGTACTCTATCTGCCTACAATAAAACAGCTTCTGTGCAGTGGTTTAAAGGCTCTCTCCACAGAGCCCAGAGAACATTTGGAAGTCCCAAACCAAAATTTTCTAGGTTTTAGCATCAGCTCTTTCTGCTGAAAGTTCTCAGGGTTCTCTGCCTCCTGCAGAGCTTTTCAGCCTTTCCTCTGCCTGTTTAGGATCTCTCCCAGGTCTCCCTGCCTGGAGAGCTTTTGCCTAGTTTAGACTCCCCAGGAACATCCATCCTCTGGATCTTTCTTTCTCCTCGAGAATCCATTTCTTACTGAGGGCGTTAATCTTTTATCATGCCCAGGTGCTTCTCTGCTTAATTAACTCACCAAGTAACTGAGAGACAGTTATCTACTCCCATGGAATCTGAACTGCCTCATTCCCCCTTGTAGAGCCTGTCAGAAATAGGTTGGGTCCTTAGGTAGCTTCAGAGGGCTAGCTACCATCTGACAAGGAAGAAGGGACTTTGTTCCCTAGGAGCAATATGATTCTGTATGGCGTCTGTGCCCATTGTTGTTTTTGGGAACCCTGTATATCTGCTCCTAACTGGGCTCATGAAACCATACCCCAACAGAACTGACCCTGGAGAAAGGAAATTTAGTTACAAACTCTATAGCTGCAAAATAGTCTTAAAGTGCTTGCTTGATAGGCTGCTTTCAGAGAAGTTATGGAGGATGGTGTACTCCGACCACACATTTAGAAACACCTGACTGTGGTCAGTGGGTATGATGGCTGCTCTTGGAGCAGGGATCCATGTTCACCTGTATTTATCTATAAAGAGTGCAGTTAAAAGTTGTTCTGATATGGTTAGTGCACCCCTCAAGCACGCCAGCTTACTATCCCTCTGCTCGCCTTCAGATATGTTTCTGGGTTTAGATGTGAATAATAAAAGGGGTTGTGGAACAGCCATGCTCATGCACATGTATACGGTTGCTAGGGCAGATGTAGCCACAGGCATCAACAAATGTCACAGTTGATTTGTATCATGCATCTTGCTCTTTTGCGTCACCAAATTCAAATCTCCATATGAAAATGTAAAAGAATTTAGTACAATATTCGTATCTCCCTTTTACAGTAAAGTTTTACAAAACTATAGACTATGATGTACAAAACCAAATACAATGTATATGTAAGCCAGAATCAAATATAAAATGGCATATCAAAAAAGCACATTGTCTTTATGCCAGATTCATAATATTTTTTGTGAATAAGCAGTATTATGGATGCCAAGATTCTCATTTAAAAAAAACCAACAACCAAAAACAGACTGTCCATTGTTAACAAAGTGAATAAGTTCCTTTGGCACTGTTACCATAAGTGCTCATTTCTTGCTGCATCTAAATCTGCATTTCAAGACTGGGAAGATACCAAGTCTAAAAGATTACCCTATAATCAGTTCAACAAACTATATCTGCACAAAAATATATGTGAATGTGCATTGTCACCCTGGGCAACAATAGACCTGGCCACTTTATAATTTATTTGTACTAATGGACATCTCATATTTATCTCTGCAATACAGTACCTTTGAATTGTGTGATTATTCTTTACTGGGCTGATGCTAGCAATGTTTGTGATAAAGAGTGACTGCTCTGCAAGCAAATATTCTGGCCAGTGCTCTGTGGTCCACCTATGCCCAGTACCTGTGAGTGCTAGTCATGAGGCAGGCCCATGGCTGTAGAGATGCTATGTGGCCATATAACCCTATCCTTTCCCTGGTTATGGTGCCCTAAATTTTGCCCAGCGATGGCTGATTATGATGTAGTAACCTTCACAATGAGGTATGAGATCGGGGGCTGGGGGGGAAGTGGCCCCTCTCTTTGTATTCATTTGTGAGGGGCATAGTCTCTATTGTTGACTTAAGTAAGAGAGATACTGAAGAGAGAGAATGATCTCCTGTCTGAGCAGGCCAGTGATGGTAAGTCTTTTTGTTCTATGTTTGCACAGTGCCTGCACCCTGACTATGGCTCCTAGGTGCTATGGTGATACAAATAAATAATAACAATAAAATGTAGATAGGCTGGGCTATGTGGTCTTCAGCAGAGTGGTTGTGAAATCAGTCATACACCATGCAGAACTGGCCATGGGATCACTCCCAATATTCAGAGTTTGGCTATGTGGAAGTAATAAGCTAAATCATCCTTAAAGACAGTCTATTAGTGTTATAATTTAAATAATATATAAAATAGCACCATAAAATAATTAATACTAATAATACATGATATTAACTAGTGAAAATTGTTAACATTTTAATCAAATCCAATCACCATTAGTGCCCTCTCATAATCATTTTATAAGTGCTATAATTATAATTGAGATCAAGAGTTCCTTTAGTAAAGTTCCTCAATCTCCAAAATAAGAAAGTTTTCTCTATCTTTAATCCATTTCAAAGTTATGATAATGCCTCTTTGAGCCAATATAAATGTATTTTGAATATTAATGTTGGAGCTAAACTACTAACAGGTATTTCCATATATGATGATACATGACACTTCCAGGTACACTGTTGTATGCTATTTCCAGATAACTCAATTACATCATGGTACCATAACAATCATTTTATTTTATGATAATATGATAAACTTAATTTTACATATATAGTTAATCTGGAAAATATATAATGCCTATTTTGTGAGTTCCAGACAAAACTAATTGTGTTATGTTAATGTTATGGATCAAGTCTTTGTTTTCTAGTTTAGATTAGAAAAAAATGTCCTCAGTAGGCTAATAAAATTCAGATGTCAAGGTTTTATTGTCAAAAGCTGCGGAGTTCCGAATAGAAATGACTCATTACTATGAAATAGTTTAATATCCGTAAATGTACTGGATAGAAAATTGAAGGGGTAAATATATAATTGCTTAAGTCCCTTTATGTAACCTTGCTTTGATGATCACATAAGGACCACTGACATGGATTATTTCACAAATGCCCTGGGATCTCATAAGAGACATATCATTGCTTGGCTGTGACTATAAGCCATTATTTCCAATGAAAATGGAAATAAGGGCTTGTTACATCATGACCCCATTGTAAGAATCATGATGGTTGTTAAATTCATACCCTGCATCCTGAAGCCATGAAAATTTTTTTAGAAGTCTAAAAATACATCAGTTCTGATCAATGTTCCCTCTAATTTTTTTCACCCATATATGGAATAAATTTTATTATGTGCACCAATATTGAGGTAATGTGCAGATATGTGTCACCAGTAGAAACAAAAAACCTAGATATAATATACATTTTTAAAAAAGTTACCATTGGAATAAGTATCCCAGCCAGGACAGGTTATGCATTTAAGAACTCACTACTCAAAGAATTAAATTTAAGCATAAGAGAGAAATAACAATTATGAAATGTATAGACCAGTAAAAAAAAATAGCACTTTGAAAGCATAAAATTACACAGAATATATGTGCATTGCAAGAAGTATCAAGAAGTAACAATAACAACAATAATACAAGTATGTGTTCGGAGGTGAGTGTGAAAGTCTGTGTGTGTGCGTGTGTGTGAGAGTGTGTATGTGAGAAAGAGACACATGCTGTGTGTATATGACACACACACACACACATACACGTGTCTTTCCCCTCCACAGTCCTGGTGCTAGGGCCTCTGTGAGTTGATGTAAGTCCTGCTGGTGAGGATGCACTCCACCAACACAATGAGCATAGTGGGGAGATGCAGAAATGATTTGCTTAAATTGGAGGGTCAATGGCAATTTACATAAAATCAACCTAATTCTTCTAGTGTAGACATACCCTTAGTGACAGACCACACTTCCCTTCATTGCCCTAACTAAATGAAGGGTACCAACCCCAGGACCTTTCCTCACTGACTTATAATTTTCAAGTACTTCACTAAGCAGGAAGGAACCATAAAAATGCAGATTTTTCCACACGCTGGGGAAGAAATAAGAATCACAGATAGGTACCTCGACAGCGGTACCCCACACTAAGACTGAAGGGGTCAAAGAACCATTCCCAAACCAGAGGACCCCACTCAGCTCCACCTGTAGAGCATGTACTAGATGGAGATGGACCTTAGAAGGAAATTAGCTCAGAAAGGGGTTGGCAAGGCAGGGAGAAGGACCCGTCCAGGGAGATTCTGAGACGGGATGCTGCAGCAGCTTTTCTGGGAAAAGAGGAACCCTACCTGTTGGGTGCAGTCAGGCTGAAGCTGCAGTTGGTACCTTTTATTCATTACCTTTTTGCTACAGCCTGAAAAATTTGGACAATAGAATGGTGGATAGGAAATGGCCTAGGGAGCAGCCTTAAGGTGAACTTGGGTACTGGAGCTTGGATAACTCTCACAGGGCTCTGGATCAGAACTTGGTGGAATGGAAGGGCTGTGCTCCCCTACCAAATCCCCTGCTCATTAAGAGGAGACTGAAACACAACTACTAGGCAACTCTACCAACAAGCGTCACCCATCACATACTGGAATAGGCTTCAAAAGGAGATTGTGAAATTTCCATCACTGGAGGCTCCTGAGAACAGGTAAAAAAATACCTGACAAGAATGGTTTAGGTATACTTGGTTCTGTCTGAGTGAAGTGGGCTAGACTAGATGACCTCTCAAGGTCACTTCCAGTCCTACATTTCTGTAGATCTATGTTTTCCATAGCTGATCTGCCACCTCTATTAGTATCAAACAACAACTAAACATGAACACAGTCCTAATTCCTGTTCCTTTATAATTCTAGTGGACTTTAGACAAAGACATTTTATTAACAATGGATGGTACATTCAAAGTGTCACTATATTCCTGATTACAAATTGCTTTCATCAGAATACCCTTTCTTGTTTTTTTTTCTTTTAATGGTTCTTCTGGAGGTGGGTTCATTCTTTATTTTTCTTATTATCTTCTCCATCACTCCTATTTGCGATCTCAACTCTAGTTCTGGTTTGGGGAGGTAGCTCTTTTTCCTAGACAACAATATTTCTGTTCTGAAGTGTTGCTACTTATCTGCATATTGAAGAGGAGATTAACTATTCAAAGCATGAGCTTTTGCAAATAAATAAATTGGTGTTACAGTTTTCTGTTCAGAAATGCAGTTGAAATCAAAATGCTTTGCAAAATATTGTAAATTTTTCAGAAATTTTGGTTTGGAAGAAATAAGTTTCAGAAATGTCAAAGTATTCACTTTTGATATTGTTGGAAAGAAGCATTTAATTTTTCCTTGCAGAATTATTTTTATTTTATTTTTATTATATATTGTAAAATATAGATTTTTTAAGTTGAAATAAGTGCAGCAATTTCATTACAGTGTTTTGGTTATTCCAAAATTGTTTTTCCAAAATTTTCTTTTGTAGAGAAATTATGAAGTCTTGTCTGAATTGCAACAAAGACAAATTTTGAAATTTCAAAATCTTGAATGAAATTTCCATTCTCCTCAACCTCTACTCAAATATAATATGAATGAAATCTGACCAACAAGCTGTTTGTATGAGGCAAAATTAAGAACTAATGCTTATCTGTTGTATTTGGTAGAGTCACAACTTTGCCTCAAGCTTTCTAATCTATTTAGGGCCTGAACCTTAGTTGGTGTAAATCAATGTAGCTTACAATGTCATTGATGGAGATGCTCCATTTTACACCACATGAGAAGTTGGCCCATAGACACCACTTTTTCAGGAAGAGACTAAACCCACAGACACTTCTGGAATGAATGCAGTCCTTTATGCACTCTAATCACCTTGTAAAAGTTCCATAGAAAACAATACTATACCTGCATCGCAACAGAATGTTTTCTTTAGTGAAGAGAGATCCAAGAACTTAGTGAAGACATCAGTTAATTAAGCATTAATCTCTTCATTTTCTGTGTGCATAACTTAAATACAAAACTAGTTTGAGTAATTTATCATTTATGGAATAAAAAATAAAGCTGCTTAATCATAGTTTAATCAAACAAGCAATTCATCAATTAAATCAGCATATCACACCAGATCTACAGTGCTCTAATTAGGAATGTAAAATTTGCAATTCAGAGTGAGATAACAATGCCTACAATGAAATCTTGGAGCCAAACTTTAATATCCATCTGTATGTTGTGACAACCAATTTACAGCTAAACTGACTAGTCTCTTCCAATACCCTTAACATGCTATTTTCTTTTTTTAAAAGTTACCCAACTATATAGCTTTTGTTCTACATTCCTTTACTTACATTTTAGTTTCCTATTCTGGCTGTGAACAAAGCAGCCATCTGCCTTTAAACACAGCATAAATGTCCAATTTCTCACTACAGAGGTCAAAGCAGGAAGTACTATCAAAGATATACAATCCAATGGTAGCTACTTACAAAAGACTTTTAGATGCTCAGAGATTATGAAGAGTGGCCAGTAGTTTTTCAAATCTTTGATGCCTATACTCATGCTTTCTAGTGCCAACTCTATACTGTTCTAACTCTGAGAAGGACTCTTTAACCGGGCATACAGTGTGGTGATTTATTCAACTACTATGACACGGTATCCATACCCAATGCATAAAAAGTTAAAGGAAAGAAAGTGTTCCCACCACACATATTCAGTGTTACTCGGGATTCTACATAAACTAAGAAGAGAGACCTTGAAAATACTACAAATCTGCCTTTATTACACCTTAAGTGTAATCCAATGATTTTTGTGTGCAGAAACACTGTGCCCCTTCTGAGTCTTATATCTCATGCTATCCCATAGAAATCCATTTAGCCTATGTGTAAAAATAGCAAATATTAGTCAAACTGCAGGACTTAAATTGTATCCTGTAAATGGAACAGTTTAAAATATTGGATGTAAAATACTATTTGTGCTACTAATAGTAACCCACACATATAGTACATATTTTTAACGTGAAGAGTATTATTGATTATGCAGTTTGTGACGGTGCACCCCATAGGGCTTTATGGGGCAATGCTTATAAATGTATATATGATATAACTGAAATATGTTTTATGCTACATATGCCATGTAACATATCTCTGAAAGGTTTTGATATACTGAATCTATTCCTCCTATTTGTATGCATGTATCATTTTTGTGTTCAAAGTTATAAATATTGGCTTTGCACTTGCTTGATTTCTAGGTAGCATTAGCAAAATATCTGGTCAGTTTTCTGAGAAAATAAACTATTCTCAGTAAGTGCCCAATCAAGAACCAATTAAGACAATAATGAACCTGGGGACATCAATCCACATCTGAGCTTTCCTGGCAATGTGGCTTGGCTGGTAACGAACTCAGTCTTGCAGGGACATGTGACTTTCCTACATGTCTCCAAAACTCCATTTTGTAACTGGATTCCACACAAGGAGAGGGAGGGGTGTCCACCCACAAGAGAAAGTCTATTTAAACCCCTGGAAGATGTCTCCATTTTATCTTCAGCTTGCTTAAGAGAGAACCCCTCCACCCCCAAGGATACCTGAATGAAATTGGAACAAAGGACAGTAACTACGGGGGCTGTGAGTGATTGCTGGACCCAGGCTAGAGGGAGTCTGGTCTGTAAAAGGAAGCTCACTGGTGAGGTTTTTATCTGTATTCAGTTTGTATCACTGTATTAGATATAGAATTGCATGTTTTATTTTATTTGGCAATTCATTTTGTTCTGTCTGTTACTACTTGAAACCACTTAAATCTTACCTTCTGTATTTAATAAAATCACTTTTTACTTATTAAATAACCTGGAGTACGTATTAGTACCTGGGGGGGACAGGCAAACAGCTGTGCATATCTCTCTATCAGTGTTATAGATGGCAAACAATAAGTTTACCCCAGGGATCGGCAACCTTGGCACGCGGGACCGCAGGGTAAGTACCCTTAGCGGGCCCCGCCGCTTTATTTACCTGCCGTTTTGCTGACTGTGGCTCCCACTGGCCACAGTTTGCCGTCCCGGTCCAATGTGGGCTGCGGGAAGCAGTGCAGTGCTGGTATAAGTTTTATACAGGGTAAAATGCATTTATTTAGGGTTTTGACCCCATCGGGAGTTGAGCATCTGAGTGCCTAAGACAGGAACACTCCTTAACCTGCTTTTAATTAAATCTACAGCTATTAGGGGATGTGGTTCAGACCTGGGTCTGGGATTGCAGAAGACTAGAGAGTCTGACTCAAACCACACAGGATTCTTGGGTTCCAAACTGGTTAGGGGCAAGGAAGCAGGGGGAAAAGTAGTCTTGTCACATCAGTTGGCAGCCCCAAGGTGGTTTCTGTGATCCAACTCATCACATAGTGTTTTGTGCAGAATTCATGGCCAAGTTGCCAGGAAGATTTTCTTCCACTATCTAAATATCAGAGAATATGTAGAGACAGTTTGTTGTGTGTGTGTGCGTGTGCGTGTATGTGTCTGTGCATGCATATGTGTGTGGGGGGGAGAGAGAGTTCAAATTTAAAGTGCATATTGATGAGAGATTATTCAAAACTTGAGCTGTTTGCAAATAAATAAATTAATGTAACAGTTTTCTGTTCAGATATGCAGTTGAAATCAAAATGGTTTGAAAAACAAAAACAAAACTCTAAAAACTTGAAAATGGTCAAAGGCAAATAGTTGAAGGCACATGGCATTTCTCTTGCATCACTGATTGGTTGAATCTACTCCATGTGCTCAATAAAATCAACAGTCATTTTGACTTATTTTATCCATGAGATTGGCAGCATTAGGGTTTCTCTGAGACAGTCTGAAAAGCACTAGTGTCTCTAACACTTTGCCAGGGTCATGCAGTCTGGGATTACCTAGCAACCATTTACAAGGGCATAATGGATAAGTCTCTGACATAGATCCCAGCAAGTCAGCTTCAGGAGCAGAAATTGGCTCTGTGATGCTCCATGCTATAGTGTGAGAGGGATGATCACTTATTGCCACTTGGATTGGAGGGCAATACCCCAATTTTCAGTTTCCTGTGAAAGCACCAGAAAGGATAGTAAATCTGTCCTCTATCAACGATTCCGGGGCGAATGCCAGGCTGTTAACTCTCCCTGTGAGAAGACACTAGTGGGGGGCGGGGGCAAAGGGGACAGAGTGGGCATGATGTTATAAGAGGCATTCATCCCAGAGCTTGCCGAAAGGTAGAATGATTGTGTAGAGACAGAAGGCCTAGGTGTGGATACTTCAGAAAAGCATCCAAAGTTGTACATGCTTATCTGAAGTGCATAGATCTTCTGTTGTAGTTTTGCTCCGGTGATGCTAACTTAATACATGGTATTACAAGTAGTATCTAATTCATGTAGGAACCATATTATATGTATGATTATATCTGTATGCATATTATATGTATGATAATATGTAGATACCATATTGAATGCTTGCTATGATGACAGAATGCTCCCAATTCCTTTTGAACTCAAAGCAAGTTGGAATGCTTACCCTAAGTCAGGAGTGAGCAAACTATGGCCCACTGGCCACATTCGACCCGCGGGCCCATCCTGTGTGGCCCCTGAGCTCACCAGGGAGGCTCCCTCTGGCCCCTCCCTCACTTTTCCTCCACAGCCATGACGCTGCACGGGTAGCACTGTAGGAGTCAGGGCTGCATGGCAGCATGTCTGGCTCTGGCCGCTGCTGTGAGCAGCGTGGCAAGGGGGCCGTGGCTGGGGCCAGACCCAGGCAGTTGGATAAGGGGCAGCTAGTCCTGGGGGGGCAGTCAGGGGACAGGGATCAGGGGGCAGTTGGATGGGTAGAAGTTTTGGCTGGTGGTGGTCAGGGGATGAGGAATTGGGGGTGGGATGGGGAGTAGGAGTCCTGGGGTTCTGTCAGGGAGCAGGAGTGTGGATAGGCGTCCGTGCAGTCATGGGTCAGAGAGGAGTTGGATAGGGGGTGCAGTCCTGGGGGGATGGTTAGGGGCGGGGGATCTCTGAAGGGGGCAGTCTGGGGACAAGGAGCGGGGGTTGAATAGGTCGGAGGTTCCGAGGGGGCGAGAAGTGGGAGGGGGCAGATAGGGGCAGGGCCAAGCTGTTTGGAGAGGAACAACCTTCCCTACTCAGCCCTCCATACAATTTTGAACCCCAATGTGGCCCTTAGGACAAAAAGTTTGCCCACCCCTACCCTAAGTACTCTTCTTTCTCTCTTACAGAATCAGGCTTCTAGGTTGGTTCTGTGAAAATTAAACTGGGTGATATTTTTTTTCTTCATAATGTAAAAAGAAGGCCTCAAGATGGTTTTGGGTTGTGGATTTTTTTTTTTGTTTATTTTTTGTGAGTAATGAAGAATTAATTAGTAAATTGAGAGGAGAAATGATTTGAAGTCACACTTTTAAAAACTTAGTTTGTGTAAACAGCTATTTAAATCAATGAATGATGTTTTGGAGATATAATTTAAAGATCTCTTTCCCTAATCCCCTCTGTTAAATTGGGAAAATTAACAACATACACCGTCAATCAGCCAACAAGTTCTCTAACAAAGCCTAGGGAGATGAGCTGTTTCTGGCTCTTTTCAAGTCTAAAACTAAAAAGAACAACCCTCATGAGCAAGGGCTGTGGCCAACATTGGCATCACAGTGTATGTAAGCTGTATACCCCACTGTGTACTTGGAGTTTGTGTTATTACAAGTTATGCCTGTCTGGGTATTTCAGGTTTAGTTCACTAATGATTTCACTTTTTGTAACTCCTCTGAAAGCAAGAGAGGCAAATTTTCATCCTACCATCCACCATATCCTGCTAGAACTACCCCTTCCATGGCTTACAAGGCTAAAATATTCACTACAGAAAAGCCAATTTTTGATGCAATAAGAGATAACACAAAACATAATGATGAGCATTTTATTGGAGGAAAAATCAGTGCTTTTGTATGTCTATAGTTTTAAAACACAGTTACAAAGGGGCTTAGTTTATCCTGATTAAGCTGGAAGAATCACTGATATTTTGCTTGAAATATTCATACTATTAGCAAAATGTGAACCTGTAAATACACAGATTCCTGAAATGAAACAATAATACAATACAATATTGTAAATAATTCTGGTAATGTGTCTGAACCCTGGTGCACTCTCTGGAGAGCAGTTGGATACTATTTGTGATGTTAATAATTCACTTTTACTGATGTGTTTTTATTGTTCATTTTTATTGTTTGCTTCCATTGCTTGCAGTGATCTTATTATGCTTCTTTTTTCAATCTGGGAAAATCTGCAGGGCATGCATTGAGCTCCTCAGCCACTTAAAAACCCACCAGTGAACTCCCTTGGGAGACATCATCCTCACCTTGAGGGATAGCCGAAGACTTTTCAATATACTGAACAAAGCTGCTAAAACAGAAGTCGCAGCAATGAAGCTGGATTGATTTACGGCTTGTCTGATAGATGCTGAGAAACCTTACGTTTTTTTTTCTTTTCATTTTCTAACTGCATTATGTGTCTCAATTTCAGTAAATTGAAAGAAAAAGGTGCAAATCTTAATGAGAGAAATGAATGTGTGTTTAGTTTTTACATAACTAACAAAAAAGGGTCAGGTTAAATAATAGTCACTGGAGGCCAGGTCCACAAAGGGATTTAGGTGTTAGTTGCAATGGAACCTAAATACCTATGAGAATCTGGGTCTTAAAGCTTTCTGTTAAAGGTTTACTATGATATAATGCAAATGTAAGGAGATGATACCACCAACACACACACACCAGTCAAAAAAGGGTTTAAGAACTCCTGTGTTCAAAAATTAGTCCCAAACTCATGCACCTGTGAGACTTGTTGGTCCCAGGACTGGGCCTTTAAAAGGGAATGACCCAGCCCAAATGAGGTGGCATCCTGAAATAAGCAGAAATGGAGCTTGGTGTTATGGACAGTGGCTCTTGGTTACTTACAAAAGAATGGCTTGAGAGTGCTACCTGCATGAACCTTCTGAGGAAGGACGATGGTGTGGACTAAGCCATGGTTTTAACTATGCAGGAGAGTAGGAGCTGAGACTTCCTTTGGAGGTCTGAAAAACTACTTCCCCTTCCTTGAGTGATACTGTGGGTGACTTAGCTTCTTGTGCTCTGTGGACATATTTTCCTTTTGGTTTGTATTGTTTTCTACCAGTGGAATCATTGGATCATAGAATATCAGGGCTGGAAGGGATCTAGTTCAAACCCCTGCTTAAAGCAGGACCAACCACAACTAAATCATCACAGCCAGGGCTTTGTCGAGCCTGACCTTAAAAACCTCTAACAAAGGAGATTCTACCACCTCGCTAGGTAACCCATTCCAATGCTTCACCACCCTCCTAGTGAAAAAGATTTTCCTAATATCCAACCTAAACCTCCCCCACTGCAACTCGAGACCATTACTCTTTGTTTTGTCATCTGGTACCACTGAGAACAGCCTAGATCCATCCTCTTTGGAACCCCTTTTCAGGTAGTTGAAAGTAGATATCAAATCCCTCCTCATTCTTCTCTTCTCAGACTAAACAATACCAGTTCCTTCTGCCTCTCCTTATAAGTCATGTGCTCCACCCTCCTAATCATTTTGTTGCCTTCCTCTGGACTTTCCAATTTTTCCACATCTTCCTTGTAGTGTGGGTCCCAAAACTGGACACAGGACTCCAGATGAGTCCTCACCAATGTCGAATAGAGGGGAACGATCACGTCCCTCGATCTGGTGGCAGTGCCCTACTTATCCAATCCAAAATGTCATTAGCCTTCTTGGCAACAAGAGCACACTGTTGACTCATGTCCAGCTTCTCTGTCCAATGTAATCCCTAGGTCCTTTTCTGCAGAACTGCTGCCCAGCCACTCAGTCCCTAGTCTGTAGCAGTGCATGGGATTCTTCCATCCTAAGTGCAGGACTCTGCCCTTGTCCTTGTTGAACCTCATAAGATTTCTTTTGGCCCAATCCTCTAATTTGTCTAGGTCCCTCTGTATCCTATCTCTACCCTCCAGCTTATCTACCAATCCTCCCAGTTTAGTGTCAACTGCAAACTTGCCAAGGGTGCAGTTCCATTCCATCCTCCAGATCATTGATAAAGATATTGAACAAAACCCGCCCCGAGACCCACCCTTGGAGCACTCCACTTGATACCGGCTGCCAACTAGACAGGGAGCCATTGATCACTACCCGTTGAGCCCCACGACCCAGCCAGCTTTCTATCCACTTTATGGTTCATTCATCCAGTCCATACTTCTTTAACTTGTTGGCAAGAATACTGTGGGAGACCGTATCAAAAGCTTTGCGAAAGTCATGGAATAACACATCCACTGCTTTCCCCTCAAGGAAGTGGACCTGTTAACATGTACCCTGGAACCTGTCCACTGGATTTCAGTCATCAGGGAATGATGCAAGAGTTGAGTGAGATGGTTGTTCTCACCCTAAGGAGGAGACTGAGCATTACAACCTATGACAGATGCCTAGATAGGAAAGTAGATTCTGACCTCAAACTGCCTATATCAGATTTTCCTGTATTTTAACATGTTCTATTTAAAGTAAGCAAAATCATTACTCTGCTCTCCACATTTCATATACATATAGCAAAATGTTAATTTTTAGAATTTTCTAGAAGAAGAGGGATGTAAACTGTAAAGAGGTTGCACATGCATTAATGAATTATGCAAACAGGGTCAAATTCAGACATCAAATAAGCATTGATTTCAATGGAGTTGTATTTGCATACATGAATCTGAAAATATACCCTATTTGCCTTTTTTAAAGCCTACAACTAACATATTTAAACTAAATTAAAATCACTAATACACTGGAATTGTTTGTGGCTAAAAGATGGAGATCTGCTATACTCTGCCTTCTTTCCAGAATAATATATTATTTAGGCGTCTACTCAGCTGTAATAACCTGCTGCCTTCCACACCACCGAATCTTTGAAAAGTCATAAATCTTAGCTCTGTTGCTTGCCCTCTTAGTCAACAAAAAGGTCAAACATCCCCTAGTAGCTATTTCCTTTTCTTTAGAAGGTCAGGGTGGCAAAGGTCCATAGAAGAACATCTTTTTGGTAATAAGCCTGCCCCTCCTTTTTCCCACTTTTTCTCTTGATTCTGGAGGGCTGTTGGACACTCCAATCCATTAACTCAGTAAAATTTCAAAAGGTGAAAAAATTAATCCAGTAATAGACAGAATATAAAAACTGGAATAATTGCTTTGAACTACCACATTTGATCAGCTAAACCCATTCAATCAAAATGCAAAATAATTTTTTATTGTAGACTCCTTTTCAGTTTGAAAGAAAGCAAAACACCTGTGTTTGAAAGCTATATTAACTTTAATAATGTTCCTGGCTGAATGTAAATAAGTAGAGATGGACCCAAGTCAGGAATATTCAGTTCTAGATCTAGGTTTCAACTACCCCAGTTCATGCCAGTCATCTGCAAGAGAAATTATCACATAGACTAAGCCAGTATATTACACTGGCATCTTGAATTAATCCCATCGTAATAAGTTGGCCCATATCTTTATTTTGATTCAGATCCAAATTCAGATTTTTAACTTATTCCAGTTCTACAAAACATGGGTTCAGGACCATCTTTAGAAATAACATTAATAAGCAATCAAGTAGTATGAAATGATTATTTACATTTATTTAGGAGCAATGCAGGGAGCTGACCATAACTCATGTAATGATGCCTCACACAATCTTCTCCCATCTCAGTAAGGATTAGGCTTTGAGTTGCTGAACTGCAAGGCTGGTTTTGTAAAGGTGGTTTTGTTTTTTACTGGCTCAAATCTTTGGAAAGCACTGTGTTTTACGTGTAACAGATTTACTTGATATTTATGCCAGTGTACTGAACTGATTCCTAGGATACGGAAAAGGCATCTTATGAAATGCACTTTTTAGCAGACCCAGAACATATGGTTGCCAAGATACTATTGATTTGAACACTTTTGTAACTTACTTTTAACACAGGAAAGCATTTTCCTCAAGACATTCAAATCTAATTGGAAATGACAAACATTGAAGCAGCCTGGAGATAAATTATACCAGGGATCGGCAACATTGGCATGAGGGACCGCAGGGTAAGCACCCTTAACGGGCCCTGCCACTTTGTTTACTTGCCGTTTTGCCAACCACGGCTCCCACTGGCCATGGTTCGCCATCCCGGTCCAATGGGGGCTGCGGTAAGTGGTGCGGTGCTGGCTAAGGGTACTTACCCTGCAGTCCCCCATGCCAACGTTGTCAATCCCTGAATTACACTTTTAAAAGGTTGAAACAATGCAATAACTTATTTTTAAGGATGGCCATACTGGGTCAGACCAATGGTACTTCTAGTGTAGTAGTCTACAGATAGTGGCCAATACCAGGTGCTTCAAAGAGAATGAACAGAACAGAGCAATTATCAAGAGATCTGTTCCCTGTTGTCCACTCCAATCTTCTGGCAGTTAGAAGCTTAGGTCACTCAGAGCATGGGTTGCATCCCTGATCATCTTGTTTAATAGATACATCAAAGGTACTCTATGAACTTTTTTAAGTTCTAAAATTATTTTTTGAACCACAAAATGTTACCATTTTGGCCTTCACAACATCCCCTGACAACGAGTTCCACAGACTGACTATGCATTGTGTCAAGAAGTACTTCTTTTTTTTTCTTTTAAACCTGCTGCCTATTGATTTGATTTGATGATCTCTGGTTCTTGTGTTATGTGAATGGAAAAAAAAGCATCTCCTTATTCACTTTCTCCATATCAGTCATGATTTTATAGACCTTTATTATATCCCTCCTCAGTCATCTCTTTTCCAAGCCGAAAAGTCCCAGACTTTTTAATCTCTCCTCGTATTCCATGTTCCATTCCTCTAATCAACTTGTTGCCATTCTCTGTACCTTTTCCAATTTTAAAATATCTACTTCAAAATGGGGCAACCAGAACTGCAAGCACTATTAAAAGTGTGAGCGTAGTATGGATTTATATGGTGGCATTCTGACATCTTCTGTCTTATTATCTAACCCTTTCCTAATGGAGGCTTCGTTTTGATTATTGATTATATACAGGTGTGGATTTTTCCATAGTTTGCAGCCTTGAGGCCCCAATAGACATTCCTGGGGCACACCCTGCTTTTCTAAAATGCATGCATCGGCAACTTCAACACAATTCTTATCAGGAAGGACCGGGGTCAAGCTGCCTTTTCTGTTGTACCCCAAACCTCTTCCCCTTCTGCCTTCATCAAGCTGAAGCTATGACTTGGCCAATTTACAGCCTGCTGACTTGGCTGCTTTTAGCAATAAACCATAATGGTTTCAGGCACTTTACTGGTTTGCTGACATCACCTCTTACACATAGGTCATGTTTTCTAGACCTTTAATCATTTTTGTTGCTCTTCTCTGGACTTTATCCAATTTGTCCTCTTCTTTCCTGAAATGTGGATCCCAGAACTGAACACAATACTCCAGTTGAGGCCTAATCAGCATGGAGTAGAGCGGAAGAATTACTTCTTGTGTCTTGCTTACAGTACTCGTGCTAATACATCCCAGAATTATGAGGGATTTTTTTGTTGTTGCTGTTGTTTTTTTGCTAGAGTGCTACACTGTTGACTCATATTTAGCTTGTGATCCTCTATGACCCCCAGATCCTATTCTGCAGTACTCCTTCCTAGGCAGTCATTTACCATTTTGTATGTGTGCAACTGATTGTTCCTTCCTAAGTGGAGTACTTTGCATTTGCCCTTATTGAATTTCATCCTATTTACTTGAGGCCATTTCTCCAGTTTGTCCTGATCATTTTGATTTTTTTTTTCCTATCTGACAAAGCACTTTCAACCCCTCCCAGCTTGGTATTGTCCACAAACCTTATAAGAGTACTCTCTATGCTGTTATTTAAATCACTGGTGAAGATATTGAGAAGAACCGGACTCAAAACTGATCACCGTGGAACCTCACTCATACCCTTCCAGTGTAATGGTGATAACTACTCTTTGTGAATGGTTTTCCAACCAGCTTAGCACTCTCCTTATAGTAGCTCCATCTATGCTGTATTTCCCTATTTTGTCTTGTGAGACAGTATTGAAAGCCTTACTAAAGTCAAGATATACCACATCTACCACTCCTCCCCTCCCTCCAAAGTCTTGTTACCCTGTCAAAGAAAGTTATCAGGTTGGTTTGACATGATTTGTTCTTGACAAATTCATGCTGACTGTTATTTATTACCTTATTACCTTCTAGGTGTTTGCACATTGATTGCTTAATTATTTGGTCCATTATCATTCTGGCTCCAGACGTTAAGCTGACTGGTCTGTAATTCCCCGGGTTGTCCTTATTTCCTTTTTTATAGATGAGCACTATATTTTCCCTTTTCCAGTGTTCTGGAATGTCTCCTATTTTTCATGAGTTTTCATATATAATTGCTAATGACTCAGATATCTTCTCAGTCAGCTCTTTGTATATTCTAGCATGAATTTCAACAGGCCTTGGTGATTTGAGGACATCTAACTTGTCTAAGTAATTTTTAACTTGTTCTTTCCCTATTTTAGATTCTGATCCTACCTCATTTTCAATACCGTTCACTATTTTAAATGTCCAATCACCACAAACCTTTTAGGTGAAAACCAAAACAAAAAAGTCATTAATTACCTCTGCCATTTCCACATTTTCTATTATTATCTTTCCCCACTCATTAAGTAATGTACCTACTTTGCCTTGGTCTTCCTCTTATTTCTAATGTATTTGTAGAATATTTTCTTGTTTACTTTTATGTCCCTAGCTAGTTTGATCTCATTTTGTGTCTTGGCTTTTCTAATTTTGTCCCTATATACTTGTGTTATTTATTTATATTTATCTTTTGTAAATTGACTGAGTTTCCACTTTTTGGAGGACTCTTTTTAAATTTTAGATCATTAAAGATCTCCTATATAGGGTTGTATGTTGGGCTGGTCACTTCGTATGTTCTTTGTCTGCCAGGCCACTTGAATAAAATATATCAATCAAACCGATATGCTATTTCCCCAGAGAATAAAACATCAGACTTGTTACTTTCATAAGGGTTTTGCATTAGTTACCTCTCAATGCTTTTAGTTCCTGCATTGAGCCAGGAAAACAATTACTAGCCAGCCCATAAAGGTACACATAAAGTTGATACAAGAGTCTTTGAACAATCCATGTGCCCATCTCTCACAACAAATGCTAATAATCTTTGACTATACAGTGCTTCCAAAGCATTTCATTTTGGATGCTGGGTTTAATGTCTAGTCTTGGTGAGACAAGGAAGACTTTGTAGCACCTTAGAGACCAACCAGTTTATTTCAGCATAAGCTTTCGTGGGCTATAGCCCACTTCATCGGATGCATAGAATGGAACATGCATCCAATGAAGTGGGCTATAGCCCACGAAAACTTATGCTGAAATAAACTGGTTAGTCTCTAAGGTGCTAAAAAGTCTTCCTCATCTTATTTACGGATACAGACTAACACGGCTGCTAATCTTAAACTAGTCTTGGTGAGTGTATTAGAGCTAGTTGTATAAAGGGACACGTTTTTCACTGAAAGGGATGAGGCTGTACTGAGGTCAGTAGGAATTGGGAGCATTCAACACCTCCAGGAGTTGGTCAACACTGAATAAGAATGAGTTCTAAAATTAACACCAAGGGCCTGATCCCAAGCCCACTGAAGCAAGCGGAAAGACTGCCATTGACTTCACTGGGCTTTGGATCAGGCCCCTAAGAATTAAAGTAATCTGATGTGCACAGAAATGACAGATGCTCCCACTGGGGAATCCTGGAGGATTCATTTTTCCTCTTCCTATCCTTCTACACTTTCAAACTTTGACCATCCACTTGAAGTTTCCTTTTTCCTGCATGTTAATTCAATGTTTACTTCTTTGTTACCCTCAAACTTTTTTCTTAATGTTGTTGCACCTGTGGACACAGTCAAGTAAGATAAACTTGTAATACTTTAACATAATGTGCAGTTTACAAATTCATTAAGAAAGCTTAAAGGAATCAATATTTGTAGCTACATTCTTGAATATACTGGCATATGGCAGAAACTACATTAGTTTTACAGAAGTTTCTCACAGGCAATTTAATGAAAGATAAAGCATATTATGAGAGAGAAAACAGTAGCTATTGTTAAAACAATTTTATACCATTATATATGATTTGGATTCATCATAAAAGTATAAGTATATGTCATTTTACAGTGGAGTGCTTATGAATAGTACCTAAATCTAAAATAGGACAGAAATCTTTATCAAGAGCCAAATTCTTCCATCCTTAACTCCTATTGATTAAAACATTATTCAGGAAGTACATCTGAAATCAATGGAAGTATTCAGTGTAAGCAAGGATGGTGGAATGTGGCTCTATGTAGTCATTTTGAGCAAAATGTCTTTTTTGTTTTTGTTTTTTTCTGGTTTGGGGTTTTTTGTTGCTATTTTGTGGTGCATATTGAAATTTTGACTCTTCTATAATCTTCCATTGTCTCTCCCTACTTCAACACCAGCTATTACTGCAAAGCTTTCTATACAGTTAAATCTCTTTGAAAACTCCTGCACTTTCTATTACATTTTTTAGTTAGTCAAAGTTAACAATTTTGTTTATTATTGTTAATTGGGGCCCAATCCTGCTCCTACTGATGGCAGTTTTGGGCCTAATCCTGAACTATTAATATTAATAAGAATTTATTTGCTATTTACTTCACTTGAGAAAAGAGAAAAACAAACAAACAAAAACCAAGCTGTATTAGACCTTTGCAGAGATCTCCAAATGTTATCCAACAATTTGATCATTTTTCTTCCTTAATTAAATGTAAATGGTGTTATAAGTAATTAATCCTCACAGAGCAACCTTAACTGGGTTTTGAAATAAAGTTGTGGCTTCTTATGTGTTTCTCAGTTTTTAGAATACTGATAGTAGGTTACAGAGTTCATCTTCTGGTGTATGAAATAGAATACACAAATACTTTTTAATAAGAGAGGGAGGATTATCCTCTCACTGGAAAAGTGTTTGCAAATATTTGATGCTTGTGCAATCTGGTGTATTGTAAAGGGAAAACCCTTTTCTTCTTCTGAAGTATTTTTTGTGAGCTCAAGGGATAAATCACTTTCGAAAGGTATGATTAAGGTGACGATTATGTCGCGGAGGTCATGGAAGTCATGGAATCCGTGACTTCCAGAGACCTCTGTGACATTCTCGGCTTCAGCCTTAGGACCGTAGCTGGAGCTGTAAGCCAGCAGGGGTCCCAGAGCTTTCAGCTGCTGCAGGTGTTGGCACCCTTGGAAGCTCCAAGCTGCCAGCCCCAGAGCTCTGAGCCATGGTGGGGGATACTGTGGCTCTTAGCCACTGAGCCTGGATCTCCCAGCTGTGCCTTGCGGTGACTGGCCTCTGCAACTCCCAGATGCCACAGGCAGTGGGCGGCACCTGGAGCTCCACGCTGCCATGTGTGGCAGGCAGCTCCTGGAGCTCCGAATCAACATGCATGGCTTCCGCAGCTCCCAGCCACCAGCGCTGAAGCTCTGAGCCTCTGCACAGCTTTCAGCCACCATGGATGGTGGGGGATCCCGCAGCTCTCAGCCTTTGTGAGGAGCAGCAGCAGTGGATGCTGGACTCCCCACTCCTCATTTTGTCATAATTATTTTTAGCAAAAATCATGGATAGGTCACAGGCTTCTGTGATATTTTTGACTTGTCCATGACTTTTACTAAAAATAACTGACACAGAATATTAGCCTTAGGTATGATTTAGCAGCATCTAAACAGTGAACTTCATCAGAAGCTGGAAAGTCATTTAATTCCTCTCTACAGTTTGGCAAGATTTCAAAAAGAGACTCCTCAATACAGATGTGCAAGTAAAACATTTGAAATTCTTCAGATGATTAAAAAATAAAAATGACTTCATTTTGACTGAATGAAATCTTGTGTTCAACCAACAATTTTTCTTTCATTTTCAGGGTTTTTTTTTTTTTAATAAAAGTGAGGTACAATTTGAAACAGAACATTGTTTTCATATTGATTTGAAACATTATCTTGATAATGTCAAAGCAACTCAGCTTTATTTTTATTTTTCATTTTGTTTCAACTAAAACAATTTGTTAAATTTGACACAAATGTAGGAAATATTTAGTTGATCCAAATCAGCATTTTTCAGCAAAAAAATTTTGATCAAAAAATGTTACTCACCTCAAACCTGAATGCTGCATATATAGAATGTCAGAGCTCAGCAACTTGGAATATGTGTCAGATAACTGAATAAGTCACAGAAAATTATGTATATGTAAAACCATAATATTAAGGGGAAGTGATCAATCTTTACTGAACTGGAAAGAACAGTAGCAATTTGCACACTTAGATGGCTGATAAGCAAGACTGAATAAAGGACATAATATTGTCTTTGTGATTGTGACTCAAATCACAAAAGAAGGTAAAAGGAAATAAAAACACCCCCACCACCAATGCTCCTGCACAAGCTATACAGACTTTGGGTCTGGGAGTGCAGGAGTAAGTGAGTTACTCTCCTGACCAGGTGGGCAGGGAGTGGCCTACAATGGGTGGAGCCTTCGATCCAACCCACATCCTTACTTGCTGGTCAGAATAACTGAGCTACCATGCCGAAGACAAAGGGCGATCATTTACTGCTGGTATAGGCCAACAGTAATTTACTGCCATCTGTGAGAAAGTAGAATAAACGAGAGACAGAGATGTGTGAGTTACAGTACCTGCTAAGGCTCCTTGTAGAGTAGTTCAGTTCATGCATCAGATCATTGCTTACATCTGTGCTTCAAATCAAAATCTAGTCCTTTAAAAAGGAACAGGGATAAGAATTTTAATGCTGTGTATAGCTGATTCTTAGACACATTGCCAAACCTGATAGTTTGGTATGCTCCAGATAAAATAAAACAGGACTATTTTATCAAGAATGCCCTCATAATAGTCACATGCCAAAGGACATAGAATTAATGGATAGAGGAAAAAAGTAAATTATTTCATCTCTGAGCTATGCTGTACATATTGCAGATGGGTGCTTATCACTGGGAAAAGTGAACAAATCTGCCATTTCCTGAAAGACCTGAAAATATTCCCTGTGATAAAAAATCTATGACTATGGGGCTGACAGGCAACTATATTAAAAAAAAATCAAGATTTAGATAATGAGCATAGACATGCAAAGTGAAATTAATGCTGGTGCTTTTAGTGCTCATCCAAAATGTCTTGAACAGAAGAGATGATACCGTGACTATTTGTAAGGTTTCCAAATGCAGTCTACTGTGCATTATTCGACCAATGACATAGGAGCTCATTGCATTTTGAAAATCATTACAAGGCTCAATCAAAACTTGACAGACAATAGACAAGCTACTTCCTGCATCACATGCAGAAGATGCAAGGAAATGGCATGCTTTGGAATGCTCTGCATGCTTTGGGGTGTGATGTAAGCATGACACTGCAGCATTATTACAGAAAGACTACTTCTGTGATGTTATCCTTGCTAGCTCTCTTGTTGCTGTTACTTTGGAGCTAGACCTTGGAGACAGCTGCAGAGCAATCCTCTGCACTGTTTTTGCTATGCAAAGGGGTACAGTGAAATTTTCCATCAGCTCACCCATCCCATTGCTTATGATCTCAAAGAGAACTCTCCCTCTGTGCTTCAGATTGAGACTGGTTTTGGGAAGACTCCAGTTCCTGAAGGTGAAAATCTGTCTCCAATCAAGTCAGTACTAAAATTCCCATTGAATTTCATATCTTTAGGATTTCGCCTCTGGTATAATGTCTATACTGTTGTGCTCTCAAATGGTATCTATACAGTAAATGCATTGCAGTAAAAAGGAAAAGCTATTTGGAATTAAGAATCTTCTACAGCTTTCAATATCTTCTGAGACTAGACTTTAAAATCATATTTTTATAGCATAAAATCTTATCATTTTCAAAGCTCATATGAAATGAATGAATTTTATGTCATGCATATTTTATAGTTAATAGAAAATGAATTTAACTGCATATTTAATTTTAAAGCGCATAGTGAAATGAATGATAGACCATAAGAAAATTATGCAGCATAAATATTTTTATAGCTCATTGTAAATTAATTTATACAACTATTTCATAATATAGGACTGAAAATTTTCTTTCTATTTCTAAATTAAATTAAATTTATAGAAATTACAGTTTATCAGTTGATGGGTAAGGATTTTGCTAGTTGAAGTGTGTACTACAAAGTTTTCAACTTCTGCTATAAAATTTCATGTAAACTACAATATAACTGTAATATATTTATCAGAGATTGAGATTATGCAAAACATTTTTTCTATGCTTGTTTTGTGTCTTTGGACACTAGACTTCAGTCAGTAGACACAATACTAATTGGAAAAAACACAATGAATTAGAAGTCCTATAAAAATATCTTTAGACTGAGTAGATCCTGATTTCCTGAGGTTCATCCCTATTTTTAGCACAGTTTCTTGGCATTCTGGCTAGCTAAACCCCAGTTCACCATTGTTCAGACCACTTACTGGAACTAAATTGTTTTTGCTGTCCCTGGATCAAAATGTTTTCATTGTACTAAAAGAAACAAAATTGATTTAAATCTGATTTGATTTTCCTCTGGACACTGAGCCAGTAATTTCACACTGCACAGAGTGTTTACCCATTGACATCAGCCAATCCTGTTGTTTTTTATTGTCATAGTGGGGATGAAGTCTGTCAGAGGTGGGTGTCACTCAAAGGATTTATTCTGCCTACTTCATCTGTTCAGATTTCCCTCTAAATGCCTTCTTCTATCTACAGCCCTATTCATGTTCACCAACAGCCAGTGCTCATTCCCACTCTGTGCATAATCCATGCCACACAGCCCCCAAGCCGACCCTTCATTCTTACAGCACAGAGTTTCTGCAAACAAGAAAGTGTCTCAAGTTACAACTGTTATCTGCCAGGGTCTGGGATCCCTCTCTAGCAGGCATCAGCGCCAGACCTGGCACAGAGAAAGCAATTGTATCTCTACCTGATTACCTCAGACTCTCCACAGACGAGTGTATGTGTGACCTTTTCTGTGTCATTTAGTACTATTGATACTCCTGCCCCACCTCCAAGAAACAGCAGGGGTGAATGGAAGTGTCTTGCGGTGGTCATTTTTCTAAGACTGAACACAAAAGGACATTTTGGGAAACTGTGTTTTCCACTGCTAAGCCTCTCCTCTTGGAGTGCCCGGGGCTATTTTCCCCCATATAGATGAAGTTCTGGAGAGAGCTGTTGAAACATGGTCTGAAGTGCTGGCAGTGCAAATAATACCGAGCTTTACCTCTCTTTAAAAGCACCATCTCCTGTCATTCTCAATGCCTTCCTGAAATCAACACTTGGATGAGGGGCTGCTGGCTAAAGCTCAAGCCAGATCAAACTGACAGGATGCTGTTAGGAAGAGAGAAGTGTTTTGAAGAGCATGCAATGCTTAAAATCTCCACTACTGAGCATATTTGTCCTCAAAATGGTCCCTTCCCTAGGTTCTCAGACTTGGTGTCCTTTTGAATTCAGTGTTATTGGTTGCCCAAATAACCATGCAGCAAAAATTCCCAATTGCTGTATTGCCAGAATAAACCTCTATCAGTGTCAATAAAATTGAGGAATACTCAATGACATATGAGAGACATTCACATTATTTTTCAAATTATGTAACTTAGAAGTAAGATTTCACGTGGTTCCACTTCTGTGAAGAGGAAATTCCATCACAGTATAAGCTGCGGAATATATTATAATGATATTAAGAGTTGTCAAAAGCAAAGCAAAGAGAAGCACGTTCAGTGGTGACTTATTAGGAGGTGAAACCACAATAACATTCTCAGTTATGCTGCATGCAACAGGGCCTCATTACCAAAAGAAACTACCAGAGAGCAAAGAGTTCAGATTGCCAGAGGTCTGAACAGCATAAAATCTTTAATGAGGGTGACTGAATTAATATATACATTCTAAATGTTATGCTAAATCAATAGTGAATTACCTATCTTTTGCCTTATTTTGATGTCAGTCATGAAAAACTAAAAACATACTAGCTTGCAGCATCCCTTTTAACCAAATATCAGAATATTTTCAAAAATAAGCAGTTTTGTAATAAACCATGTGCTTAACTAGATTCACTGACCTATGCCCTCTTTGGACTGCTAGTCATGAAGGAGCAAAGTTTCTACATTTCCATAAGAATGATGGCCTGAAAGTGTTTCCTGTTGCTAAATATACCTATTCCTATGCTAAGACACTTTCAATTTCCAGTCTAAATTTATTTATGGCCAATTTATACCCATTTGTTCTTTTGCTAATATTGTCCTACAGTTTAAATAGCTCTTCTCCCTTACATGATCTATTAGGATAGGTTTTTGTTAGCACTTTTTTAATGGGGCATGGGAAGGAAGGGGTAGGTTTGTGACGCATTATATGGCTTAAAAATAAATACTAAGTGGATAAATTAAACTTTTATTCAGTTTCCATAAACTTTACCTTTC
Source organism: Dermatemys mawii (assembly GCA_007922305.1). Taxonomy (NCBI): domain Eukaryota; kingdom Metazoa; phylum Chordata; order Testudines; family Dermatemydidae; genus Dermatemys; species Dermatemys mawii. The sequence goes on from ML677348.1 coordinate 42,267,933, forward strand.
TTTGAGAGTCCATAACATTAGATCACATATAATTTGAAAAGTAGCTAACAAAACAGCTCATAATATGTGATACATTTAAACTGTTTAAACTTGCCCGCATATTTATTCTTATTGATTACAGATATAAATCTGTATGTGGAAGCAGCAGGGTTGGTGCTAGCCAATAGGCGACCTAGGCAGCTGCCTTTGGGGGGCGGCGGATTGCCTGTCACGATGGCAATTCGGCAGCCCCTTAACGTCGTTGAAGCCGCCGGCAGGAATTTGCCTTTTTTTTTTCTTTCTTTGCCACGTAGGGTGGAAAAAAAGCTGGTGCTGCTCCTATGAACCAGCATTTCCATTAATGTAGCATTGCTATTCACAGCTCAGATAGGTGTTACATAGTCACCTGAAAAGTATTATATTGGCAGTCTGAAAAATATTCAGACTTTAGTTAACACTAAATTATTTACATAGTGTGAGAAAACAAATTAGGAAACAAAGTCTTGGGAAAGGAAAGGACATTTAACTAGTGTAAAATTTTAACACAAGAGAAGAAAAGTGCTTGAAATAAGACAAATAATACAATATAAACAAAAATTAACTTATATTGAAAATGGAACCTATTAATATATGTCACCTCCCTTTACTTATTGGTTATAGATAGTTAAACAAAATCAATTTCCCCATTTTTCTTGAGGCATTTAACTTAAATAAAATTGAGTCGGATACTCTGGAAGTGTGATGCATTCAGACTGGCACTGTACTGATTCAACTCTCACTTGGAGATTTACTTTGATTGAGGACTGGGATAACTTTCATCAATGGATATTCAGAAAACCATTGATGTGAGATAATTTTATATGGACAAATGGCTTTTCCCATCGGCACGAGGTGAACTTTGTTGGTTAAAGTGTATAATACAACCAGAGCCTCAGCCTTCTCAGTATCCTTCTCCCCAAATCCCTCATGCCAGAGAAAAAGTTAACTATTTATGCATTGCACTAAGAGATTTCCCTTGAGGATGCAGGGTGAGGTTAAATTGGAATTGGTGAAGCAGAGTAGAAGGACAGAAACTGAGAGAGCCATTTTTATTGGGGGAAGGTTTTCTTGGGCAGTGTTCAATAACTCAGCCAGAGGTTAAGGACCTATTCCAGGAGTGGGTGGGTGAGGTTCTGTGGCCTGCAATGTGCAGAAGGTCAGACTACATGATCATGGTCTCTTCTGACCTTAAAGTCTTTGAGAAGAGGGATTGCAGTGGGCAGACAAAGAGATTTGCAAAATCACAGTTTTAAGAAATAATCCCTTTATCCTGACCAACTAATTTGAGCCATTTGCCAACCCAAATACAAGTATTTGCATATTTCTGAGATGCAACCATGAGTCATTATGCAAATCAGAGACACTATCAACTAATTAGACTGCTAGGAGTAGCATAACTGAGAAATACCTGTCTAGTAAAGAATGGTATAGCATCCCTATGCTCTGGTTGGGTGGAACCATTCTATCTCTGTACATTTTAAAATAAAGAAACTTAAGAAGCTGCTATTTTTATACAAATCTTGTTTTCTTTCATTTATCTTCCTTTGATTTGTATTGCTTTTTCTGTATGAATTTGCCATTTGTTTGTGAGAATTCCTGACAATATTGGCGGGAGAGTAGGGTTGGTTTCAAAGATTATCCCATTTTTGGATGCTGGAGTTCTTGGAACTAAAGGGAGAAATGCTAAATCATGCCTTTGAACATCAAAACCCTTTAGCTACAGACTATCTCGACAAAAGAAAAAAGTCTTTGGTTCCACTGTATGGACTAAAGCAGATGTCTGGACTATTGCTTTCATTAGTCTTTTGAAGTCATTTTACAGAGCAGTAATTGATTTCTGACATTCCTTTTCATTTTGCTTTATCACATTGAAACTCATTACTTTAGCTTTTAAAATAATTTTCTTTGCTTTCATTACTTATTACATGGTTCTTAAATGGGATTGTTGATAATATGGTGGTGATAAGATGAGAGACAAAAGCAGTTGGTGCCCTTTTTCATCTAATTTCTTATTATTCCTTCAGTACATTGACATCTGTTAAATGAAAAACACCTTGAAAAGCTCTAACTATTGTAAATAATGTAGCTGAAAGTATTTTTAATATTTTTTAAAAGCTCTATCCACTTTAAGTCATATATGTATACTCTACAAGCTTCTGCTCAATTGTTACCTTTCTACTATTCCCATGTAACAGCCTTTACAAAAGAAACTAAACCACTTAATTTTGAAAATTCATTTATGCTGAAAGCCAATTTACATTAAGGTGGTCATAGATAACCAACATTATAATTAAGGTTGTGCTCCAGCTTCAATTCTGGCTTGACTTTTACAGCTGATTATGACTCTCTCCAATAAATTCCATTTCATGTGCAATCTTCCATTTTGTGTTTCATCTTAGCTGAGAGGGGAGCAAGCTGGAAAATTTGAGCAAAATCTCCTCAGATATTTTAAATACACCCATCGTGGAAAAATAAGCAAACTACTCTTTCCCATGTCCCAATCAGCACTTTTTCTCTATGGGTAGCTTATATAGAGCTAAAAGTGGAAATACCATCGTTGACTTTTTGCTTGTTTTCTAACATCATTGAATTCTAAGAAGTGAAATTAGTTTGAAGAAAATTGGTTCTGTAGTTGTGAGCATTTAAAGTGAGAAATTTCATAGAATCATAGAATATCAGGATTATAAGGGGCCTCAGGAGGTCATCTAGTCCAGCCCCCTGCTCAAAGTAGGATCAACCCCAACTAAGTCATCTCATCCAGGGCTTTGTCAAGCCTGACCTTAAAACTTCTAAGGAAGGAGATTCCACCACCTCCATGGGTAACCCATTCCTGTGCTTCACCAGCCTCCCAGTGAAAAGTTTTTTTCCTAATATCCAACCTAAATTTCAGGCATGCAAGGAAAAAATTGTTGTTTACTTCCCTAATTTCCTTTAATTAAGGCTCTTCTACATTTACTGGAGGATCAATGCTGCAGTGATCAATGTATCAGCATTCAATTTAGCGGGTCTAGTGAAGACCTGCTGAATCGCCCACTGATCACTCTCCCATCGAATCCTGCATTCCCCCTGATCAAGAAGAGTAAGGGGAGTAGAGTGAAGAACATCTCCTGTTGACTTTGCATAGTGTGGACCCCTCAGTACATAGGTTTAAGCTAAATTGATTTGAGTTAAGCTATTCATGTAACTCAAATTGTGTAGTTTAGGTTGACTTTTCCCTTTAGGGGGAAGAGCTAAGTATCTTAGAATGCTGAAAGTGCTGCAGAATGATTTTGTTTTATGTTAGGTTGCCTCCGAATTTAGATAAAATTCTGAACTGCCAATACATTTGAACTATCTGGTTTCCTGAGACCTTGGTCAAAAGCAGCTGTGTTCCCAAGCCACCACACCTAACAGCTTTGAATCAAATAACTTAAAAGATTTGGGATCAATTTCCATCCTTCTTATGAATACCAAAAATGACACAAAACAAAAAACAAGCAAATAGCAAAATGAAATTCCACACAGAAAAAAAACTAGTGCTAAGGCAATGTTAAACTTGCAAGAAAATATAGAGCTAAGGTTGAAATTTAAATCTTAATTCTGCTCCCTTACCATTACTGCAACTACCTCCTCTCCGGCATGTCTGATTCTCAGGTCATTCTCTTTGAGGCTATCCGAAATGAGGGTATTAAAATTATCTTCCTTGCCATCAGTCAGACCACATCATTCCCTTCTTTGAATTTAACTAGTGTCCTTCTTATCTAAAACTCCCAATCCATTAAGGGTCATACCATTCTCTACAAACCCATCTTCCTTCTACATGTCATAAGATCTCAAAAGCTAAACAAGCTCATTTTATATCACTGCTTGGATGGGAGACCGCTAAGAGAGGGATCCATGAAAAGACTTAGACACTGGGACAGTGCGCCTCATAGTACATAGAAAAATCACAGGAACAGTATTGTGATTCACAAAGCTTGTTAGGTGCCTATGCTCCCTAAACAATGAATGGGGAGAGATCAAAGCATGTGATCTGTAAAAGCTAGGTGGGAAGCTGCCTAAGGTAGCCAATGGCGGGGTGTATCCTAATCTCCATCCTTCTCCTAGAGATAAGTGACTCTCTGCTGCCCAGATTTAGGAATCTGGAACAGGAACTAGATGCCTAAAGGTGTTTCTTGTGGGAATGAATTAGGCACCTGCCTTTCTCCACACAAAATGGCCCGAGTATATGGCAGTGGTGATGCCAACCTTGTAACGTTTAGAACAATAATTAGAGCTGTCAGGGATTCTCTCCCCACTCTGAATTCTAGTGTACAGATGTGGGGACCTGCATGAAAAAAAATAACTAGGGACAGGGCCACTTGGAGCCCCCTCTCTTTCCAAAATTCCCCCCGCTCCTATCCCTCCAAACCTATACCTCCCTCCCTGGGAAAGGCTGGAGAAAAACTCCTCACCAATTCTGTTAGGTGAGCCTGATTCAAAATCCTGGATCTTACACAATGGAAAACAAAGCAGTCAGATTCTTAAAAGAAGAATTTTAATTAAAGGAAAAAGAAGAAACAAAATCTCTATAGAAATCAGTGGAAAAACACTTTGCAATCACAAAAAGAATCAAAGGAAAACCCATACCACAGAGAAATTCCTCCCCCCTCTGCTGAGTTTCAAAGTTACAGAGAAAACACAGGGATATCTCACAAAAACCAGAGAAATCGTAAGTGAAAAAACAAATATAAGCTACAGCCTTGCCTGGCTAAATTGCTTATTATTTGCTGCTTAGAAAGGTTATAGATAAATGGAGAGAAGAAATGGGTCTGTCTCCTTTGAAATCCAAAAGCGAACAAGAGACACAGACAAAAGCACTTTCCCTCCCCCACAGTTTTGAAAGCATCTTCGGTCCCCATTGGTTCTTCTGGTCAGGTGCCAACCAGGTTTCTTTTAGCTTCTTAACCCCTTACAGGTAAGCAGGAATTCTAGGCTACTTTATGCTTATGACAAAAGCACTCATCTGGGATGCGGAATACTACTGTTCAAATCATTTCTGCCCCACTTACAGAGAAGAGGGAATGGAACCAGATCACTCACATCCCAGGCAATTGGGCTAAAATTGATAAGTAGGCTTGGAAGAATTTCATTATTTTAATGAATTTCAATGGATATCAGTGTTTATTTGGGCACATTTTATTAATTAAAATTTTCACAGTTTCAAAGTTTTCAGGTATCGGACAATACTTATCAAATAATAGTTGCTGTTGAGATTCAAAAAGTTAAAGCTACCCAAATGGCTACCCTGGTCCAGCTCCACTAACATAGCATTACAACACATTTTATACATATCAAAGTGGGATTCTAGTAAGTTCTTAAGAAGCATTTGTCTGTCTATCTGTATATTTTGATTATTATGAATGAAAATGTTTTCATCAGTTTGCATGTGTGCAGTGACATTGATGTTTGACACTCACCAATAAAAAAAATTGGATCCTTCCAAGCTCAGTTATAAGGTGCACAACCATCACTTTCTCCTCTTCAAGCCAGATTTTGAATGGGAACCACACAATCCAGCACATAGTCTCTCAGAAGGCCTATCAGTTCAGATCTGGTGGCTGAAGGCCTCTTTTCCCGCAGATTTGTGAATTGCTCTGAGGCTTAGGCAGAAGATGGACATCTGGATGCCTAGAGGGAGACAGCAGTGCATAAGCTCAGAGGCAAAAACTTAGGCACCGTGGGAACTACTACCCTGAAAAATTAGGTGTTGAGTGAGTTTAAGGAGCTACAGAGTTCACTGGGAGTTTGGTAGCTTGCAGCAGAGCCAAAACTGGGACTTAGATCCCAATACCTTTCTGAATCTGGGCCCAATGTATTACAGGGAGTTGTGTAATTCAGTAATAATAATTAAGTAGATAATAGCACTCTAATCCCTCAGCATTAAGACAAAACTTGATACATTTGCAAAGCATTAGTATCCATATAGATATTAGATTTTGTTAACCACTTCCTAAACATATGTACAGGATGAATTATTTAAATGAGAGACTATTTATTGCTACACTGCTGCTGAATTCTAACCTGTAGGTGGATGATTATAATGTCGGGTGAATTGATCAATATATATATATTCACTTAACTCTCTTACAATGTTGTGTGTGGTTATGACTGATTTCACTCACCTGAGCTGTGCCTCTTGCTGGCCGTCACAGGGATTAGCTCTCAGCCAGTGCACCCTCTTCTGGTGGTGCCTTTCCTGTTGTTGTCTCTACCTGCAGACCCGCTTCAATTCAAGTTCACCATCCTCATCATGATTCAGCCCTCCAGCCATGCTACATGTTTTCCCCCTTCTGGGGGAGGGAGGGAATGAGTATTTCCCAGTTCTACAGTCCAGCCACTTTTCCAATGGTGAGAGACCCACGCCTGCCTACTATTCTGGGGCCTGGCCCAGGGGCCCTGTAGATAGCAGCCTGCTTTTGCCCCACCTTAACTTCTGCACTAGGGCTTCTTAAGTTTTCTTGACCACTTCTCCATGACCCCACCACCTTCTTCACCCTCTTCTCAGGGCCTCCAGCCTACAAGTCTCAGTAGCCAAGTAGGAGCTCCCTCATGCTTCCCTGGTCAGAGCCAGCAACTGCTCTGTCCAAGGTGCTACGTTCCTGCACCCATCCAGACCAACTTGGGATCCTTGCAGCAACTGACCCTGCTCTGCCCTGCAACTCCCATTTATGAGAGCCTGCTAGCCCTGATTGACTGTTTTATGAAACGTATCTTTGAATGGCTATTCTCTGTGTAGCCATCCTCTGCTGCTTTTAATCCCTTCATTTCTGGTATGGGGTGAAAACCCCATCACAGTGATGAAGCTTAATTAGTTACATACTTCATTAGCTAATGTCTGTAAAGCACTTTAGAAGCTTTTAAGATGAACAATGCTGTATTAATGTGAAATATTACATGGGATATCAACATGATTCAGCTCATACTTGTTCCAAAATAACCCATTCATAATAAATTCCACTAAATACTCCATAAATTAATATTGTAAATAGCAGGAACAGCACGATATGACTGAAAATGCTATGGAATTGTCTAATGTGGACTGTGTATTATAGCTGGGTCCATGTCTTTTTAATAGGCTTCAAACTGTTATTAGTAGTCATGAAGGTACAGGTTCATCTTCCTGGCTTTTGTTGACAATGGCATTTTATTTTGAATGTTCATAAGCAAGGAATATTTAACTGGCATAAAAACAAAAGAAACAAGTGTCTATTGTCCCCAAAGGAGATATATCCTGGGGACAGTTCTTGGATTTTTCCCCGAAAGATTATGTTAGCTATATAGAGGATACATCAAGTATATTTTGGTGTGATTTGGGTTTTGTTCATTTATCCTCTACTTTCTTTGTTCATTTTAAAAAAAATGAAATTTCCACTTCCTTACTACTAGAAAACTCAAATTTTCAGTTTATTCTGGAATCTTGTATCAATTCAATAATCCTTCAAGAGGAAAAACAGACTATTTGAACTTTAGATGAAATTTAGATAGACACAAGCATTACGAATGCATGAAAATGACAAAAATGATCATCATGGTCCTGAAAATGTCCTGATTATAACTGGTCCTGATTATTACTGAAAGACTTATTTTATTAGTAATGAAATGGGACTGTATAAAACAGTAACAATAACAACACACCAAGCATACTGGGTGAGCTAAGAGAAGATATTCAACCTGGATGTTGAGCCTTTCTATTAGTATCACTAGTTCTATCCAGTGGAATGATTGTTGTGCACAAGGAGACCCAAATAATGGAAAGGACATAATTCTCTTGAATAATGTGATACTTTCCCTTACTTTTGCTATCCATTGTCAAGCTTTTGTTATCTATCACATTGCTGTTTCTTGAAGAAACTGGCAACTCCACAGACTACAACAGCCACTCCTGATTTATACTGGCATGAGACCAAAATCAGGCCTTCATATTTTTTGTATGCTCATCTCTCCCATGCAGAAGTACATGGATGATTTATGTGACCAAAATCAGAGCTCTTCTTTGAAGGTGACCTGCAAAAGTCAGGGAGGAGGGACAATCACATCCATTTTTCCTATTGCTTCCTATGGGGAAGACAAAGCTCCAACCACATCTGCAGTTGAAAGGGAAGCTAAACCAAGACTGCTGTTGAAAAGTAGGGACAACAAGACAACCAGGAGTTTGTTTCACTCGATGATCCACGTGCACTGTACTTACCCCTAATAAAATACAATCCAATGATGGTCACATACGGTTGCCTTCCCCTTTCTCCCTGGTTTACATCACAGAAAGGGAACACAGACAGCTGTCCACCATTACAGGTAACAAATAGCATGTGGTGTCACATAAATTATGTGGGTTCTCAGTTGTTTTGCATATTATACAAAGTTTTTCCATCTCATTAACTACACAAAAGACTAAGAAACTTTATTCACTTTTACAATTTCTTTTGCAAAAAAGATGTGTTTAAATCATAGTTACCCTACTTAACTTGAAGCCAGACCCCAGTTGGCAAATAGCTTAATCCAACACTTTGCACAGCAAACACTTTTATCATAACTAAACGTTGAACACCTATTGTAAGAGTTGTATAACACTGTTGTTTGATGAGCAGTTGAAGTAGAGGTAATTAATAGTATAGCTAATTGATTTTTACCATTGGCATATAGCGGGAAAAGATTGCACTCTGGCTGAGAGGATTAAACTGTTTTAAAATGTATCTTAAATTTTGAAAACTTTGAAAGACACATGGGGCAGCTGAGTGCTTCATTATGTAAATGTGACTATTCATATCTCACAAGATAAAGAATGGATATCTCTCTAGTATGAAGTAAAATGGCAGGAGGATTATATAGACTTAATTTCTACATGAAATGTGGGATGAAAGGTGAATAACTGCCTAACTGGTACATTGAAGGAGCGATTATGTTAATATTCATAATTGTGATTATGGGTGGTATGCAAATTGAATTGTAAAAAATGACTGAAGATGAAATGTAAGTACATTTCTATGTTTCATGTGTCAGAAACCATTTTAAAAGTAGATCTTAAAGTACTGGAAATATGGCAAGATAAGCGTGGATATAGATTATATAAAAAGAAATTGTTAGAAATTCTTGCTCAGCAGAAAAGTCCACTTGGTTTATTCCTGAGAGCTTTGAGGATTTCCCATCACTAGCTCATGTGGATTTGATGTGAGATATTTTTTGTAAAATATTCTAAATTATAAAGCTAAAAGGCAGAAACTGAAAATCTTATAAGATAGTTACTTAAGTCACAAAAAGTCACTAATACCATTACTGTAAAAATGTGAATGCATTATGATCACCAAATTGTCAGGTCTACTAACAAAGTCAAAATGCACTAAGATTCCTAATTTCAAAAGGCAATTGTTTCAGAGTGCCTCCATGATGAGTATATGAAATCAGCATTAATATTAAAAGCAAAGAGCCATTCAAATGAAAACAAAACAAAACAAAACAGCAAACTGGTACATAATGAATTAGTGCAGAATTCAGGCAACTAAATTCATTTACATGGACCATTGTGACTTATTTACTCTTTACAAGGAGAAAAAGGGCAACCACATTACTCATGTCCAGGAACTGTTAATATATATATATACAAAAATAAAAATTACAAATTATCTACCTGCTGCCAAGCAATGAAAAGCCTTACATCCATATGCCAAATGGTCTGGTATAGCAACCATAAAAATCTAATATACCTAATATAATAAAAAATAAGCTTTCCAGATTAAAAATTCCCTGCAAATAAATAAGTAAGTAAATAAATAAATAAATAAATAAATGAACTTGAGAAAGTTCCTCTCAATTGGAAAACAAAAGGGTTACGTTATCATCTCCATTCCTAAGTCAGGAGAAAACAACACATTCCCAGGCCTCAAAAAAATCTAAGCAATTCTTAGTCTATATATTAACTGATCATTTCAACCCACCGCAAATTCAAAACTAACTCATTTTAATAAGCTATATGCAAATGGATGGATAAAACCACCCTCATCTGGCTTATTACCATTTGTTTGGATTGTCCCTTACCACTTTCTCTTTTTCTCTTCTTCATCACCAAATAACAGCTTGGGCTGGATCCCAAACTTGTTGAACAATGAGGGTCTGGGAACTGTCTTCACTGGGAATCATATACCTGGAATGAAATCTTGGCCCACTGAAGTCAATGTGAGTTTTGCCATTGAAGTCAATAGGACCAGGATTTTTTCACTCCTGCATAGTTTTTTGAGATTAGTTTGGTGTTTTTTTCCCTCTTCTCCACTCTTTACATACACCCATGAGGATGCACATCACCTCAAAAGCAACTGGCCTATCGTGCCCATCGCCAGTCAACACAGTGAGCCTGGTGCATCAGGGGAAGCAGATTGCATCACACACTCCTACCTGTTCTCTGCTCCATTCAGATAAGAAATATGCCTGCCTGAGACACAACTTGCCCCAGAACTCCTCTTGCGAGTGGGAATGTCTCCACGTCACCTCAGTAAGGTTCCATGTCACAGTGGCATAATTTGGGCCTTTGAATATTAATGTTTTGTTCTTAATGCCTATACAATCTGTCCTTCCTGAACAAGTTCTGGCTGCTTCTATGGTAGGTGAGATAAACTAGGATATGTCCTCACTGGCAGAGTTACAACACCACTAAGAGAGCACTGCAGGGAAACTGCTGTTCACACTGTCAGCTTTCTGCACAATAGCATGTTCACAGTTGCGGCACTTGCAGTGGTATTTGGAGCAGTGCACTCTGGGCAACTATTCCAGTTATTCTGAATGGGGAACACCTGATAGGAAGGCTGTCTCCACCCTAGTGAGCCCAGGCCCGTTGGAAAACAGCTGTTGGTATGAATCCAACATCTCTCGGATCTCTGCCTGCTGGGCAGGGGTTAGCTATCAGAGAGGGGAATTGATTCCAGCAGGGAGGCAATTCCTGTCTCAAGGAGGAGACCCACCAGTGGATTTTCCCCACATGTTGTTTGATTTACGAACACTGTCACTGTAGATTAGAAAAAATGCAAAGAAGGTACCTATGTGAGATTTCTAAAAAATAGTTACAGCACTTGACCCAAGATTTAAGAATCTGTAGTGCCATCCAAAATCTGAGAGGTGTGAGGTGTGGACCATGCTTTCAGAAATCTTAAAAAAGCAACACTCCAATGCAGAAACTCTGGAACCCAAACCACCATCTCCAAAGAAACAAACGAACAAACAAAAAAAAAGACAACAAAAACCCAACCTTCTGCTGGTGGCATCTGACTCAGATAATGAACATGTGAATGCCTGTTCTCATTTTCAGGTGACATTGTAAACAATAAGCTGACAGCATTATCTGCTGTAAATGTAACCAAACTTTTTTTGTATGAGCGATTGGAGGAAATGGGACTGAGTGGACTTGTAGGCTCTAAAGTTTTGTATGGCTTTATTTTTGAATGCAGTTATATTTTTGTACATAATTCAACATTTGTAAGTTCCACTTTCATGATAAAGAGATTGCACTACAATACTTGTAATAGGTGAACTGAAAATACTATTACTTTTATTTACAATGCAAATATTTATAATAATAAATCTAAAGTGAGCACTCTACACTTGTATTCTATATTGTAATTGAAATTCATATATTTGAAAATGTAAAAAAATCCAAAAATATTTAAACACACGGTATTCTATTATTGTTTAACAGTGCAATTAATCACAGTTAATTTTTGTAACCGTTTGACAGCCCTAGTTTAAACCATGCATATTGAGGGAGTTGGTGATTCGGTCTGTCCCAGATGAAGGAATGGGCATTTTCTCCTCTGGCCAGCCCAGTTATTAAGGAGAGACAATGAAGATCTATTTACATATTAAGTAAACAAAGTTGTCAAGCTAACAAGTGAGTGGAAGAGACAGCTTCCAGCTGGGAAGAAAAAATTTATCTGGGCTCTAAAGACAGGGCCTCTGAACCTCAAGTGATCAGCAATTGAATCAACTAATTATATACAATGTTACTGTGTTAGAGAAGTTTATTGAGTGAGGTGTTTTATGAAAGGATATGACACACTGATAATCAATATCATTGTAATATATATGGAATTATGGATACTCATGAAAAGTAGACTTTACAGTCTGTGTCTTAATGAAGGAAGAAATAGGATCCTCTCCCAGACAGTATAGAACATTGTAGCTGTCTCCCATGTAAATTAAGCATGGTGGAATCAAACCAATGGAAATCTTATTTACATATAGATGGGAAGCCCACAGGAAGGGAAAAACAGCATGAGGTCATCTTTTCTTATCGTAACGTTTGCAGAAGTGACTCAGGAGAATGTGGAGTCAGGTGGGGGAATGCAGAAAGAATAATCTTGCATTGGCAATCTCATTGACATTTCACAAATTTGGCAAGATGAACTTTGCAACCTTCATAATATTTGAACATCATTTTAAATAGATACGTGTGGGATTTTTTTAAAAAAGAGAAATACATTGTTATGTTGTCACAGACTTGCTGGCCCTTTAAGAGGAGTCAGATTCAGCCTTCTCTGTAATTAGCTGCCCTCCCAGCTGATCCTAATTATCTGGAGATTAGTGGGATTTAGACAATGAGTTGACACAGCTGAGAAAGTGAGGAGGCTGAGTGGACAGCACAAAAGGCTGAGAGAACTAAGCTGTGTGCAGAGCATCTCAAAATGGAGTTTGTACCCTGATGGGACAGGGCAGCAGGGATAAAGGAGATTCCTGAAGCAGGCCTGACAGAAAGTCTATCCACAGGCAGAGGGCCTTGGAAAAACTTAAGTTGAGGATCAAGATTTGGGGAAGGACATCAGGGAAGAAGCCCTGACAATTAGCTGCTTGAGAGGAGCTAGGCTTCCATGGATAAAGCTCTGGCAGGCAGCCCTCTGTATCACCCAGGTTTTCAGAACCAAAAGCAGTGCTTAACTGTTTCACTCTAGGCAGTGCCAGGAGTAAATCAATGGAACATAGCACTTGTGGATGATGAAAGATTGCTACAAGTAATAAAACTGCTATTTATTAGATGTAAGCACACACAGACGTAAGCAATAGGTTTAGAACATCCCAAAGAATTACCTAGAATTTGAGATGGTACTGACTGACTAGCGGCAGGTCAGCAATGCTTAGTCGCTTCTCCGCTGCAGAGTAAAGTGTTAGAACAAAGTATCTGAGGGTAGCTTCAGAGAACTGCTCCAAAGTACACTCTGTTATATAGTCTTTTTATAAATAACTTTTACAAAAGACATAGCTCATAATAACCCCAACTGGGGCATCACTTCTCCTAACTTCAATAAACTATTTATCAACAAAACATTCCTAACAGCCTTAGACATAATAAGCTTCTATATTAGGGACTGGCAATCTTGGAATGCGGGACCAAGGGTAAGCACCCTTAGAGGACCCCGCCAGTTTGTTTACTTGCCGGTTCTCTGACTGTGGCTCCCACTGGCTGCGGTTCACCATCCCAGTCCAATGGGGGCTGCAGGAAGCGACGGCCACTAAAGAAACCAGTGGGGCCCGCTAAGGGTGCTTACCCTGCAGTCCCACGTGCCAAGGTTGCCGATCCCTCTTCTATATCAAAGGTACCCAAGTTCAAGGTATCCATCCATGCATTTGCTTTTAGTCTCAAGTTGTTGACTCTTTTCTCCCTTCCTCTAATTCTGATTAGCAAGCCTGCAGCTAATTTCGATCTTGCCTCCAGAAGCCCTGCTAGCTGAAATTAGCCCTTAGCTATGTGATGTTCCATTTTATTAATTCTTGGTGGCTGAATGCACACAATATGGTTGTAATTATCTTGATCAAAATCTGGGTAACACCGCCTCCCGAAATTTGGAGCAACATCTACAGTAGAGTGGGAATGAACTTCACAGAGCCTGAGAGTTTGGACACTGTCCACCTGAAGAAAATGAGGGTTACATGTGACCTGGTCACAGAACTGAGTCACGAGAAGAGGCAGACTATTGCAGAGCCAGAGCAGCTGGCAGCTGGGGTCATTAGATGAGGAGAGCCTGTGAAGCTATATCACATCACAAAGGCTGAGCCAGTGACTCACTCTTTCCCATATGTGTTTTATCTGTTCCCCTCCAGAGATTGTTACAGGTAACTGCTTCGGAATACTGAATGCAGATTTAGTGGAGCAGAGGAACACACTCAGTGAAGAAGAAGAAGAAGATTTGGAAATTTTAGCAGCTAATCTTTGCCAAGTCCCACTGAGTACAATACATACTGTAATTTTTGACAGGTTATTACTTGGTCAAATCTGACTGGATTTTCATAGAGAGCAAAAGGGTGCCCTTCAGACCTACCTCCCTGCCAAATTTCAAGCTCCTTCACAAACCACGGAGACCTGGGCAGGAAAAGAAAAGTTGGAAAACTCCTCACTGCTCTGAAGTTAATCTAGGTTACAATCTTCTGTGTACAATCAGATCCTAATACTATAAATCCTTTCAAGATCTATGAATAGCAAATGCTATGGAAAAGCAAACTAATTACATTAAATCCTTTATAACAGATCATTACAAAGCCAAGGTGCATAGTTACAAATGCCCTGACTTCCACTGGCATCAGTTGGAATGAACCACATAACTGACTTGTTCAGATCATAACTAATAGCTGATCAATACTGATTTTAATAACATTTTTGACTGATTACAAAATACAAGTTATCATGCTACCTAGAGCACTTTCATCAGGCAATTACTTGTGTATGAGAGAGAGAGCTTCAAGATGCTATAGCTTTGACACCAATCTTATTTCCAGCTAGCTTGACTCTCTTCACCGCCAGGAATCCAATATTGGTTATTATAACCAGGTGTATATTGACCCTTAAGAGACAGGTATCTAGGGATCATGTGACAGTCATTATGGGACAGTCAGACTAAAAAAAGGAGTTGAGGATGAAGGGGGAAAGACTAAGGAGATGGTGGACCTCAAGTATTGCTTTTCGCAATAAGAGCTTGAGAAGCAGCTAGCAAGGGTTGTAGGCAGAGAAGAAAATGAAGGGACCTAGAGGTAGGCAAGATTAGAGAAAGTCCCCTGATAAGGGATGATGCAAGAGAAGGATGAGGGTTTGTTAATACACTGATGGTGTGAGATTGTAGGCAGTTATCTTTGTTTATGGATGGCAGGTCTGGACTTCCAGTGAGGGTCTGAGAAAGCTCTACTGCTTCAACAAGGTGAGACTGTTCAGTGAGGGAGAAAAAGTTACTTTTTCTGTTTGTACTCTTTTGTTGCCCTCCAAGAGAGAGCCAAGCTACTCTGCCAGAAAGGGAAACAAAGCAGAGCGCCAGAGGAAAACTATGACAGTGGTACCGGAAAGATAAGAAGCTATTACAGTTATGTACTGGTAATTGCAAGAAGAATTAGGTCAAACTCAGCAATAGTGTATGCAGAAGGTGCTCTATAGACAACAGTGCAGTTACACGCATTTACATCATATGGACTATTCTGTTCTTTTTTTCTTTTTGGTTTGCTTGTTTTTCAAATTATTGTGAGCACCATAAAGACCCCAGTGGACAGACAGAGCACAGCAGTACAACTTTGGTATACTGCCACCAGCAAGCAAGTGCCATGTGCATGCCAAGTGGTGTTAGAAGCCAAGTTCAGATAAAATAGGAATGAATAGAATGGATAATACTGCTCTGACTGATGGATTCAATTCAACCACCAGCCAATAACTCAGAATCCATGCTCTCTGCACAGGCAAAGGTTGGAAGTGTAGGTTTCTACTGCTTCTCATCCTGGTGGTTTTATTTGTGTTGAAGCAACAACAACAATGTATAAACGAGTGGTAAACAAAACCATCTTTCTTCATCCCCTTGTTTCCTTGTTTGAGGATGGACCACTTCACAAGCTGCTTGTCCAGTCCTTAGAATCTCATGACCAATCTTAAACCAAGCTGGGTTACCTTTTAATTCTAGTGCACTAAATTATATCCCTCCTCTGACTTCCTACAATATTCACATTCAGATTCTGTTTGGTGCTTTGTCTAAAATGGGTTGATGGCTTGTAATAGATAGTAGGCCATGTAATGAAAGTCACCATGAAATTTGGCACCCTTACTGGTATTCTTCACACAGGGGAGGGACTGAATGGCCCTTTACCACAGAGTAAGCACATTGGCACAGCTAGAAAATGGTCTCCAGATAAAGGATTTCAATTTCCTCTCTTGTCAATAAAGGAATTGCATTGGCACTAACAGCCTGAAGTCAATGGGAGATTTTCCACTTATACATGACAAAACTGAACAATGGATAGAGGCAGCTGACTGACAGCAATGTTTCCATGGTTTATGATGTACCTACCACACCGTTGGGGTGTTTCAAAAATATTAAATGCTTCATTATTTTTGTGTACCTTGACAATGTCAAAAAAGAGAAGATGGATGTGAAAGTGGTAGAGAGGTATATCCCTAAAGCAATAATTATTTAGGACAAAACATAGCGAAGCATCCTGCTGTTTTTGCTACTGACTGAGATTCATCTTGATGTAGCATGGTTTTGAAATGAAATAACAGTGACAGACTGTGAAAAGCTTTGTCATATATATTGGGATAATAATTAAAAGGAAATATGTATTTAATACATATATGGGTGCATAGTTATGCCTAGTTAAAAATGTCTGAGCTACAGAACATAATGGCATTTTCAGAGCTTTTTTTTTTTTTAAAAAAAAAGAGGTTCAAAATGAGCTTGCAAAATATGCATGTGATAAAGTAATCACTAGTGTGCATGCAGTTATGGCAATTATGCGTGTAAATAATTAACAATGCCAACATATCTATATCTATATCTATATCTATGCATGCATTTAGCTGATTTGTAAAAGCATTAACTGTATTACCACTTGTGCATTTTACAGATGGACTTGTTCTACCTTCTGAAAAGTTAGATTTCTAGCTTTCTTATTTCCTAGTTTAATGTTATTCTTTCATTCTCTCTGACATCTTCTTCCTTCCGGGGTGAAACAATGTTATGTAGAGATGCATGTCTGAACTCAAAGAGATGTTCTGTTGTGCATACAATAAAGAGACATGATAAAAGTGAACTCACAGTTCAAGTAGAATTGTCTGAGTCCTGCAATTTTACAGTAATGACACTGAGCAAAAAAGAATAGTGTATCTGTGCCCTGGTCTACACTGGTGGGGGTGAGGAGTGTCGACCTAAGATCACGCAACTTCAGATGAGTATAGCATAGCTGAAGTCAATGTATCTTAGGTCGACTTACCTCGCGTCCTCACGGCGTGGAGTCAACTACCACCACTCCCCCATCGACTCCAATTCTGCCTCTCATCTTGGTGGATTACAGGAGTCGAAGACAGATCGATCAGGGATCGATTTATTGCATCTACACTAGACACGATAAATCGATCCCCGATAGGTCAGTCACTACCTGCTGATCCAGCGGGTAGCGAAGACATACCCTGTGAGAATTAGTAGTATGGTACTCTAGTACTTTAAGACTTACACTTTTAGGACCAAATGCTGTTGTCTTAATCACAATTATGAGCAGAATTAGGCCATAATGAAATAAGTGTTCAAAAACTGGATAAATCCATGGTGAGAAATAAAGCTCAGCTGGCATAAACCCATCATAACTGACTCCTGGGCCAGTTAACTCCCATCTCACCTATGGGAAAGGGGCAGGGGAACAGTGGAATACATATGATGTAAGGTCCTTTATTTAACATAGTTGACTATCAGAAATTTGAGCATAAACCCTGGGCTTCTAGGCCTGGGTTTATGCTGTTGCAGCTCAGGAATTAGGGGTGTGGGGTGAAGGCTGTAATTATTTTCTTGATGGGGCTCCCACACTGAACATCATCAATGAAGGAAATAATCTAGCTCCCTAATATTTTCTTCTATTCTGAATACTCGAGTGCAGTTTTTTCTGAGTGTATCTCCTTCAGGGTGACGTGAAGAAATATTAATATGAACACACCTGCTCTAATGATGGACATTGCTTCTTAGCACTGACGTTTTCCCTATATCTCAAGTGGGACCACAGCCAGCATCCTGGCATCTAGGCTGGAGCACTCAGGTCTTTTCCCCTCTCCTTCTCTGACTCATCTCAATCCTTACTTCTATTTCCATCCCTCCAGAACGTGTCAGTAATTCCAAGTTACCTTAAATGTACTGTATTGAAGCAAGCAAATTGAGTGTACAGAGAAAAATCAAAGTAACTCAAAGATAAACTGTAGTGCTACTGCATAGTTAGAATAGACTCACTAGAGAGAACACATGAGTTTCTAAGGGTTTCTGCACACTAACCTGGATTCTGAATAAGATTTAATCCCAAACTTCCCTTTAGTCCACACACAACTCAGTCTGACCCTGGTCAGTAAGCACTCAGAAGCTGGGTCCTAGAACCCTGCTAGAGTTCATAGCCTGAGTCCAGCTGTAATCTTGTCCTGTTATTTTGTAGTGTGGGGACCGCTTAAGCCGCAGGCTCAAATCAGAAGGTCTATGTAGTTCAGTATGGATGCATGAGCATGGCTATGAGACCCAGGTCCAGCAACTGTAAACCCAGGTGCAATGCAATATGGATGCTCAAGATTGGGCTTTGAAACACCATGTATGCAAGCCCAGGCCCCACAGACCCAGATTTACATTACACTGTAGATATGGCATAAGAAGTTGTTTGTTTTACAAATTTTGTATTCATTGTTTAGGTCGTGGAATCCTTGTCACTGGGAGTTTTTAAGAACAGTTACACAACACCTTTCAGAAATAGTCTAGGTAAGGACCAGACAGCAAATGTGAAAAATCAGGATTGGGTGAGGGGTGGGGGTAACAGGAGACTACATAACCAAAAGATCCAAAAATAAGGTCTGTCCCTATAAAATCAGGACATCTAGTCACCCTAAGTCTAGGTATGCTAAATCCTGCCTCAGTGCAAGGGGATGGAATAAGTGACCTCTTGAGGCTCCTTTCTGTCCTATGTCTCTAATTCTGTCACTGTCCCCATCCTGAAATGGCTCCATTCATGGCCTTCCATATGGTTCTACTCTGGGGCTTATAGTCATGCATATATTCTGCATAGTCCTTGAGGTTCAGATGTCGAACACACTCATTAGTATAATATAATATAATATTGACTTTATTTGGGTATTTACTAGGAATCACTTTGGTGTCTGAGAAGGGCAGGAGAGGAAATGGTTTGCCTTGTATAAAGATAATGATATTTCTCTGTTACAACCCTTTGGATTATGCCTGTTATTCCATCCCTTTGCAGCACAGCTAGCCATTGTATTCAATATTTAATGAAGCTCAGTATTCCTTGATAGACAGCTTTTCATATTCCTTCCAGCTGACATACACTACTTCGAAGGAATCCAGTGAACCTACAGGAGTGTTTGGCAGATACTCCTAGAGTCCTGTTGCCAGCAACTTCATTTAACACTTACCAGAAGAGGTCTTTGATAGACTAAGAGCTATTTGCATGCTGATAATGTATCCTCTCAGGCAGTTAGTTTTCCAGGCTAGAAGGTTAGTTTTTGCATATTTCTTTCAGCCACAAGCTTAAATTTAATCATGCTTCAAATAATCCTACGACTTCTGTACAGGTGCAGCAGTCGGCACGCATACAGCTGTTTGCAGAATTAGGGCTTTAGATGGTTTCTACTCATAAAAAAGACTGATAGTGTTGGAGCAGAGATGACAAATGTATTTTTATGTCTTCCCCTGCCCCCATAATGTCTTAGAAAGAGCAGGCTCCACCCTTCCTTAAGGATTTGAATCTGAACATGCATCTGTTGAAGTCAAAGGCAACTCTCCTGTTGACTCCAGTAGGTGCATGATACAGCCCTCTGGAGTTTGTTGCTGTTGCTTTTACGATACTCTTTCAGCTTCAATTTTATTTCCCTGATTAAGGTGGAGAGTACAATAATATTTTCTTTCAGATATGCACTTTTCAGATATGCACTTTTACAGGATACATTTATGGAGGTCATTAAATCTTAATTTGTCTATCAAACGCAAATTGTTTGGAATGGAACAAAAGGCATCTACGTTGACTAGCAAATAAATCCCCGACCAATTTTGTGTTAGTCAATCCTTCACGTAAATTGCATATTTACACTCCTAAAGAGAAGTGTTAGCAATCTTAATAGTATATGGTGCTGCCAGGTCCTCTCATAATTATACTACTTGGATTCTGAATTATGCTTCACTAATTCATTTAAATCCCTCAGTTAAACTGCTTTTTTTTTTTTGATATCTTGAAAGTTAATTGGTAAACCTGAACCAGATCCATAATTACAGAACATCACACTTATGCAAAGAATTAAATACACAAATTGCAACACTCATTTGTGGTAAATTGATAAAACATGCTATCTTTGTTCACAGTTTGAGACTAAGATAAAAAGCTGTAAAATGAACAGTGTTACTTACGCTTGGATGTAATGGAAAATAGGTGAAGTTGAGAATGTTGGCATGTAACTTGGTGGAACTAACAGGCATCATGTAGAGAATATGAATCAGCTGCTTAGCCCATAAGTGTTAAAGTGGACTCTTTGTTCTCTTTGCAAAATCATATAATATGCCCACACATACCTACTTGCAGTTACTTGTCTCTCCACAGAGGTCAGAAACTTTCTAAAGCTCCAAGAAAAGTAGAACAAAATGCAAAAAAACTTTCTATATTCCATCTTCAATGAGATCTAATTTACCATAATAATTTGCATCTGTGTGAGCAAAATAAGGTATGTCTTTAAAACAAAAATCAACCTGACCAGTACACTAATTTGCAAAGGCGCTAAATATATAATAAACAAGACATTTCATGGATGAAAGAACAGAATTCAAAATTTAATAGGATGAGATTAGGAAGATTTTAGAACAATAAGATTTTGTTTACAGGCAATGTCAATCCTTCTGCTATCAACCTGAGATGTTGTAGAACTGATAATATCATTGATATGGTAAATAATTATTTTCTGACTCATTGTAGCGGAAACGGTACCAAAAATTGTCTAGATCTGGTCCCAGCCTATGTCTAAAGTAGTGTTTCAAACATAAATTGAAACACAAAGGTATTACTGAAGGTCAACTGATTATGAGATGATGAATTTAATGTTCCTTTAAATATCTAAAAAGCCTGGCTGGAAAAACAAAGCAATAAAAATATGACCTTCCACTGATCAACTACAGAGAGTAGACATACTCTCTGAGTATGCAACATATGCAATATCCTGCTCTCATTGCCCCTCCTGACATAGTATTGCACTGTATTACTCCTTGCACTGTTTAACAGTACTACATAATGGATCGATTCCACTTCTAAAGAAAATGCATTAGATAGGTATACAGTAATAAACATCTGATTCACGACGGAGATTTTAGCAAAAGTGTGCTAAACTGTTTGAGTGTCTGAAAATTGCTGCTTTTAGTTTCTTCAATAAAGAGAGAAACAAAACCTGTTCAAAAACAAGATATTCAGAGGTTTTACAGGAAAGTTTTCGTTTAGGCTACCTCAGTTATGAAATCCATCTCCTTGTTATAGCAGCATGTGACCTGTGCATTGCTTGAGTCCCACTTAATGCCCTGATTCAGGGGTAAAAATTTCACCCTTAGAGAACACTAATACTTAGAGATGAACTCAAACCACAGAGGTGGAAACTGGCACCTATCAAACATTGGGGATTTTCTGATGGGGAACCAAACTGAGACATTTTATACCAATATCAAGTAAAATATTTAAATATATTAAAATGAAGGTACTACGATTCATCCTGAGAAAAGAGACAAGATGGGGCAGGGAAGTGTGTGTGTGTGTCTGTGGGTGTGTGCGCAGCCACTTCCTGCTTCTTTTGAAGCATGTGTAATTTCTAGAAGCCATAAAGGCGAAAGCCATAAAGCTCCTTTCTGTTATGTGGATAAAAGGCAAACCAAACTTTGTGAGAAATCCTGGAAGGGGATATATCCTCTATCTTCCTTTTTTTCTTAAGGTCCTGATCAAGAAAACATTGATGCACAAAAATAATTTTATCCTTGTTTATTTAAAGTTGTATTTAAAAGAAATATCTTTCTTGAATATCATCACTTGCACCACTGCAAAATTGAGTCTCTTCCTCGGTTTTTAGGTTTCTTCCCTGTGTTTACCTGCTGCTGCTGTACCTGACACTTTAGCGGGAGAGATGTTTGGTGCCCCATTTGACCAGACTCATGGGTTGGATGTCAGTCTGGACATCTTCTTGGAGCTTAAGGGTTTCTTCTTGGAGCTTAAGGGTTTCTCATACCTGTGGAACCATCTGCATAGTTATCAGGACAACAGTTTTTTTTTATGTGTGTGTGTGTGGTGTTTTTTTCTTTTTTTTTTAAAAAAAACAAACGCAACTCCCCCCCCCCACGATTTATCAGTAATAGAGAAAATATTTTTTGATAAAATAAACATGTTTTTGCACAACATATCTATATTTACCCTCCCAAAATTTCAGCTTAACAGGCATTCTCATCTTAGCAATATAGAAATGAAAATCTTACTTCTCTGGCCACAGCAAAGGAGGGTGTGCCAGAGATAATCAGGGAGAAGATTTCCTGATAAATCACTTTATTCATCACCCAACCTGCTTATATACCAGGGAAAAAAAAGTCTTTACCTCCTACAAGTACTACTGTGGCGTTTCCCCCACATTTTTGAGTTTAAGGCCTTGTGAAAACTTGGATTAAAAACTGAATCAGTGAAACTGATGCAATCAGTGCATCAGTGCAATCAGTGCAGACTGTGCGTGGGCAATCTTATATTGGTTTAAATCTGGGTGTATCTGTTTAAATTGCAACTGTATATTTCCATATGTAAGTTAAACCGCTACAAGCCAGGTTTAAACCACTAGCAGCATCCCCCACACAACACTCCATTGGTTTAACTGAAGTGGTTTAAAATTACATCTTTAGATACACCAACAGTTTGTGTGTAGGACAGGCCCAAATCCAACATTTCACAGGCCCCTTCATTCTCCACTTCCTTAGAAACTACTCACATGTGAAGGGTAGTTTGTGTATTCATTGTTCTTGGTATTATGTGTTAGATCATGCCTTCATGCTGGGCTTGTAGGCATGTATCTTGGGCTTGGTTTGCACAGTCTGCAAATTGCTCTAACTATTTTGGATGAGAGTGTGTGGTTTTTTTGTTTGTTTGTTTGTTTGTTTTGCTTTTGGGGTTTTTTTAACCGAAAGAAATATAATTGTACAACCCTTAGCATGGATGCAGTTATATTGGGATAAAGGTGCCCTATACCTGTATAGCTCCATCCACACACAGGGGTTATAGGGCTCTACCTGTACCACTATGTTTAAAGCACTAATTCTGGTGTGCACAGAAGCCCTTATCAAACCACAAAGGTAGTCTGGATTTGTCCATTGTGCAAAATCACCCTCGTATAATTTAAAGTATAATATTCAAACATATAGCTCCTGATAGGGACTCTTAAAAGTGTTTAAATACTATTTGTCTGTATTCCCAAATCTACCCGTGTTTCTTTTCAATTTCCTTCCCACTGACACATCTAACCTCTGATTGAAAAATCCTACTAGATACAACAGCCCAAGCATCTCTTTTATTTGCAGTTCTTGAATGTCAGAAATGGATTCCAGGAAAATTTTGCCTGGGCTGAAGCCCAGGGACTCAAACTTGCTTCTGTCAGCAAATAGAGCTGAAGTTGCAAAGAGATTATGGCAGGGACTGGGAGCATAGCAGAAGTGTAAGGGGAGTTCCCCTCTGAACCTCTGTAAGACTGAGGTACCAATAGAGGTAATACATTTTCCACTCTTGTTTGTTTTGGAGGCATTATAGAGTCAATGATTCAAGATTAACTCACCCTCATAACCCATGAGCACATTATTATAAGCTCAACTATAACAGCTGTAACACTGCTGAATATATCCCCATTTCCTCTACAGATATTCCAGTGCCATCCTGAGAACAAAACATTGAAAAATAAGTTTAAAAAACTTTCCTGCAGGAGGCAAAAGTAGTTGTGATAAGACTGTCAAATATTAATTGTAAATGTAAAAGCTGCAGTCTCCTGATAGAGAGATTAGCAGCAGAAGTATTGTTGGAGACTTCAGGTCACGGGTTGTCATAAGTGTGGGGTTATTTCTTTTTTCATGTCAGGATTGCCTCCCCACTCTGAACTCTAGGGTACAGATGTGGGGACCCGCATGAAAAAAGAAATACCACCCCCCAAGCTTATTTTACCAGCTTGGGTTAAAATGTTTTTCCCCAGAACACAACTTCTTCTGTATCTGGACCTGGTACACTGCCACCACCAAACTAGGTCTAGGGTAGTTTGGGACCCTTCTTTCCCTTTCCACTAACCCCCCAAACTTCTTCCTTCCCTGGAAAGCTTGAGAGAATAAAAAAACCCAAACCTCGCCTGATCCTGCGAGACGTACCCGATCCAAAACCAGGATCTTACACAATGAAAAACAAGCAGTCAGCTTCTTAAAAGAAAGATTTTAATAAAAGAAAAAAAAAGAAAGGAATAAATCCCTTATAACCATCAATAGAACAGCATCTACCATAATCAACAAAAGGATTCAGAAACTAAACCTCTCCCCCGAGGCAACTTTCTCCCACTGTTGATATCTCTGCTGAAGCTTACAATATCAAGAAGCACCCAGCCAACATTCATCACTGAGAACCCTCCAAGTGATAAAAAGAAGGTAAACTTACTGACTACAGTACTTAATAGAATCTTATAGTTACAGTGAAAGACATAGCTGTGTTCATCCCATAGCCGAGGTGAACAGAGAGAGGACCCAGAGAGAAACTGAAACTTAAAATCCTTTGTCTCCTGAGGAATTTCTCATTGGTCAGTTGTCCACCTCTCAGGTTACCTTTAGCTTAACCCCTTACAGATAAACACTAATTCTAGGCTATTTCACACTTATGACATGGGTCTTACCAAGCACCTCTGGAGTCACAATACTTAGAAGTGGATTTAGATTATCCTAAAGTTAGGGAGGGGAAATGGTCAGATCTCAGAGGAGACCTAATGCTGATACCAAAATGTCACAATTTGAAAATGTGAATCAAAATTATATTTTCCTAAAGTTAACTTTACTGGAAAATATGTGCAGTGAAGATCTCAGTCTTTGTGATGAATTGAAGGTGTTTAGATCCAATGAGCAAGCCTTCTGGCTGGTGAACTCTTGTGAATGCATAGTGGTAGCTGATAACTATTACTGATTGAAAAGAACATAGAAGAGCTACAAACAGGGAGCTGTGATGATCTGAACCTGATGCTATAAGATCATGAATGAAATAAAAGTTCCATATCCTCCAGAGACTGTAATCCCTGAAGTTACAATTATGATTTTATAATGCGTGATCATTTTTTTTCCAAAGGAAAGGTCAATATGAAAAATGATGCTGAGATTATGGGATGATTAAGAAGATCATCACTGTAATCTCATAAAATTGTACTTCAAGTAAAGAAGCAGTAAAAATGTTTTAATGAGATGATAGGGCCTGAGCAGAATCCATTTTATCTAATTCAATCATATAAAAAGTTGGCAGACTTTCATGATCAGCTTCCCACAAGCACATGACTGAGGTACATATTTCAGTAGTTAGGTCAGCAGGAATAGAATGATTAACATATTCTGAATACCTACACTAACTAAACAATAGAAGTGCACAAGATCAGTAAGAGTGACATGAGAATTCTCTCACTACAATCATAACATGAGGAAAGTGCTCTGTTCACAAACTTAAATGATAAGGATGATATCTAGGAAAAAAAGCTGATCAGATTTAGTCCATTTCATATTTATTTTCTTTAAACCATTTTTTCCATCTTCTTAATCCTTAGATAATTTGGTAAGAAACCAATTTTTTAAAAAAACCTTCTTAGAGTTAAATTCATCTTTCTTGAATTTTTTAAAAAATAATCCAATAGTGATTAAATTGTCAGATTGTTATTCCTGGGGATCTGTCATCTACATGCATAAAAGTTGTTGCATGAGCAATGATAGTACAAGCTACTTTGCAGTATCCAGTCAATGTGCCTGAATCATAACCTGAATGCGGATCTAAATGGGGTTAGTGTAGTTCACTACCCTTCATTCAATCCTGTGACTAAATCATTACTGACAATAGTGACTGCTGTGCTATGGCCCCATTTACTTTTAAGAAATCAAGTTGATCAATGTTTTCAGCAAAACGTGTAATGAGGATTCATCATTTTTCAAAACTTTTGAATAGTAAACATGTTATTTTGAAGCCAACTCTAATTATATCTATTTTACATAATACCTATTACACAAGGATATTGATTTAATTAATGTTTGAAAAGTGCTTTGAGATCATTAGATGAAGGACATTAGATGTAATGTTGCTTTTATAAAGCATAGAGAGCATTAGCTGTTTTAAAACTGATTTAACTCCATTATCTTCCGTGGAGCTATGCCGCACCAGCTGAGGATCTGCCATGTTATTTCTTGATTTTATTTCTTAGAAGTGATCGCAGACCCCATCTAATGTTTGACAATCCTATCAGAGCAGTGACACAGTCAGCTCTTTGCCCTCTGTGTCTGGCTAGGAGGGTGTAACTTGCAACCTTCCCTTTCAGATGGATACTTTGCTGCTATTACGCCATGTTTAGACTTTCAATATATTATACATTGGGCTACAGCTTGAAACCATTCAGAAACTGATGCTCATGCAGAAATCAGTGGCTTGCTTACTGAGTGGGAGCATCTTGGTGGAAGTAAAAGACACCATTGTTCCAGGCTCTGTATTGGCTGCTCATTGGTCTCTGCATGGGGCATAAAATTTTGGTAATGACCTATTAAGCCCTAATGGCCTCAGACTGGCCTACTTGAGAGAGTGCTCCTCTCCCTATGCCACACAGCTATAGCTGCAGTCAGCAGACTGCCCTCACTGCAAAGTGAGGGAGTATGGAACTGACAGTTCTCTGAAAGGCTCTGAGACTCTGAAGGGTTTTTTATTAATATTTATTAATTTATTTAGTGGATGGGTAGCTGATTTCCCATTGAAATTATTATTTTATGCTGCTGGGAACTGATTGCCTTAGATAATTCGTTAATGTGTTAGGGCAGCTAAACTCTTAGAAAGGGATCTTTTTATTATTTTAAATCCAAATTAAATCAGTTTCCAGTAAACCATACCCAGTAACGTGGATCCATAATACTCTCCAAGTCATATGGTTGAAATTAGTCCAGTGGTTATTTCCTACATTCATCAGGGCATTCCAACAGTGAATCACACTGAAATAAGTGCATGACATTAATTTGATAATTGAGGTATTATTTACAGATAGTTACCATAAATTCTTGCAGCAGGACAACAAACAAATTTGAGATCCTGTGTTACAAGTATAGCTTTAAATGTGAAACCAAATGCAGTGGCTGAAGTTTCTCTTGCAGTAGGTAGAAGATTATATTATATATAAAGTGATCAGAATGCTAAGTCTAAAAATGTGAATCAATCAATCTTTTTTTAGGGAGAAAATAAAGAAATATAACTCAGATGTATTACTGAATAAAATGGCTAACTATGAGCATCATATCTAAAATGGAAGTTGCACTGTAGTAACATCTCCATAAGGTAATCTGAGTTGCTGATCTTGGGTTAAGAGCAAAATGCTGATAGAAAAAATATTCATCATTTATATTCTCTAAAAACCAAAAAGATGAGGTCAAATCTAATTAATTTTATCCACAGATACATGCACTTTCAGCTACTGTTGTTAAAATAACTTCAGTTTGTATAAATTGAAGTTGAGGAAAAATAACAAAATCAGATCCCATCCAGAATGACTTAACTCTCAGGGAACCAAAATTGTTTACATTACTCTGATGAATTTTTGGTTCATCAGCACATATTGAGATGGTATTGTGATCATACAACTACATGCATAGAAACTCCTTACTCCAATAAATAAGTGCCAGTGAGTTAAAGAACAGCTTTGCTAATGTAGTCAGCAATCCCTGATCTTCCTTGTCTAGCTTGAGGGCTCTCAGCTGGAACTCAGTGATATGAATGGTCCTGGGTTCCCCTACAAATTCCCAGAGAGTGTTCCAAGCTTCTGGACACCAGGAATGGATTGGCAGCCCTGCTGAGCTTCATGAGCCAGAGCCATGTCCCGCATTTGGCCATGTGGAGCACCATTGAACTGACACACTCACTCACTGCCCAGTCCCACAAACAACAGTACATACACATCCCACTGAAATGCTCTTCATTCTCCCACAGTTTCTGCCACTATAGACTGTGTTGCCACCCTTCCTGTCACTCATAATCTATGGGTCATATCTGACTTCTTGTTTGCTTCTAACATATAGCTTCTATCAAGATCTTGCAGCTTCTTACTTCATAGCACTTCCGTAACATGTTGATTTCTTTCATCCAAGATGTTTTGAAGGTAGAATCATTAATACTTCTGTACTTGGATACAAATTAATTGAGGAATGATGGACATATAAGCATCTACATACAGACAACATTTTTCAACAATAACCAACAGCTGCACTTGTAGAAATAATTCATAAAATATTTCCCAACAGAATGGATGTAATGAGAGAATGGACATGCTGTGCCAAGTCTTTCAACTAGTTTAGAGCAGTTAACGGCAGATTTATCCCCATCTAAATACAAGCAGGATTGCTCCCTGTACGTATTCGTAACAGAAAATCCAATATATATGTTCTTATTGCTTTATCTTTTGATATGCTAGTTAGTTCTTTTCTCAATATGTTTTGCTCCATTTCATTTTAGCAATTTTTCATTTTATTGCAATGTGATAAAATAACATTATTCTTCTATAATAAATCTCTGGAGAATATTTTAAGTCAAGCCATTTCGTCACTCTTTAGTTAGTCTGAAAGAAAAGAAAAGCTTTTTCCCCTCCTCCCCTTTTATGTCAAGCTAACTCTTACACCAACTTCCTAAGAGTGAATGACTGAAAAACAAGACGGTTATGGAATATAAATGCCGTAAAACAGAGATATGGAAGATCAGAATAGGACTTATTTTCCCCCTGGATTCTTGTATTTGCAGTTACTCCTGATTCACACCCATTAATCATGAGAAGAATCAGACCCACTGAAAGAATTATTACATTTCATTTAAGTTTGGTACAATTGTCACTGTATCCTTTGCAAAACAAAGTCACTCTCTGTATCATTAAGTATTCTGCAGGCAGAAGGTTTTTAAAATTCTGAGGAAGGCTGTAGGCACCTTGCAACTGGTTAATTTTCTCAACTTCAGCAAGGTTCATTTATAACTCTTAAGTTGTTGCTGACTATTATTTAGAATGCAAGTATTTGTTCCTTTTAAAAATTTTTGATGAAAAAGTTACTTATATAACCTTTGAGAGAAAAAAAAAGTTCCCTAAAAAAGAAGCTTATTCTTATTTAAGTTGCATTGATTTCTAGACACATTAATTTATTCTACTCTACCTGTCAGGCATATTCAGTGTCAAAACTGGAGCCCAGTCACATACCATCTGGCCTTCAGGAACATTTTCAAGAATAAACTTCATAATTATTATGCAAATTTCCCATTGGGGAGATCTTTTAATTCCTTGTTATTCCAGAATGGTGATATTTGCAGTTCATGACCTGATCCTGGGCTGGTGTCAATCAGCATAGCTGCCCTGGTGTAATCTGTGTCATTTGAGGATTTGACACATGTGTGTATGTTGGGGGATGGAACAAGGAATTCTGTGTAATTTTCAGTATTCCAGTATAAGTTATTTTGCACAGCTATTTTCTTCAGATCATGTAACCTTTACAAAGAAGCATGTAAAGCTAAGAACATTACACTACTCATTTGAAAAGTCATATTGTTTTTAACATTTTGTTCAAATGTGAGGCAGTGGACAATCAGGATCATAGTCTCACCTGCCACTGAATTTTCTTGGAAGTCACTTTAGGAACAAATATCAGAGGATGCCTGATTGCCATTTTGGAGAAAGGGTGAATTTGGGGTGGGTGGAAGCAATGGCCTTATTCTAATTGCTGCCCGTAAACTAAGCCTTGACCACTTTGAGATACCAAAATGAGATACTATTCGCTATAGATTATGGAAATGCTGGGGTCAGTTCCCCCTTTGAGTGTCGAAGACGCTCTGCTAGCTCTGTGGGTTTAACTTCTTGGTTGGAGAGGGTGATAATAAGTGGTTGCCCAGAGCCCTAGGTACAGTAAAGACTATCTTAAATTAGAAAAGAGTAAATGAAACTGGACAGCTCTTCTAATCACAACTATTGAACACAGATCTCTCAATTTTCTAGATAAGTAGCATGGGTTTTTAGCCGCATTTATAGGAGAAAGACAGAGCCTGGAGCACTGGGCCTGGTGCAAGATCTGAGACCTAAACCAGAGGCTCTGAACCAAAATTAGATATTAAAGTAGTTGTTTGCAAGATCACTATATGACTTTGGCAAAAGTACTGCTAGCTAATCTGACTACAACACAGCCACTCCTAAGAAGCAACAGATACTGGGTAAGTGTGAGAACACACTCCAAAAGATTAGCCCTGGGACATCTAGCCTAACACCAGATAAGAGGGTCTGAAATAGAGGGTAGAAGAATAATGATGTTGTGCCTGAGACGTGGAGCACGTTATAGAAGGAGGTAAGAACCAGATGTCATGAAACACGTAGGAGAGATGTTTGTCTTATCAATATTAGGGTGCCTGGCCTTAACCCTTTGTGCAGCCTTGAGGACAGCAGAAATTCCCACTGCTAACTGACTGAGCCACTCCTTGCCACTGGATACTGAGTGCAATAAACCTGGTTGATTGCCTTTGTCACTGAACTGTGCTGGGGATCATTCTTTCTAGGTATTCCTATTGAGATGTTCTGAGCTAACTATCTGTGAAGGGCTGGGACAGCATACAGAGAGAGTACACACATATCTAACTGACAACAGCACTAATGAATACATTGTACCAAATTTCACTTCGGAGATCAGAATTTTGAATTATCTCTTGGGTTCATATTATAAATTAAATGGTAATAAAATGGAATGTAAAATTGTGTTTTCTGGGATTATATGCCTGGTAATAGAGAGATGCTAAACAGTAAATGTTCATTCAATTAGCCCCTTTAACCCTGATCCTCCAATCAGAGCTGTCCAAAATGACTTTTGCAGCCACATGGAGACCCAGTGAGTCGGTTCCACTGGGACATGAGGATCTATCTGATTGCAAGATCAGGGCTCAAGTTTTTATATTGTACATATATTGGCTACACTGAACATGTGAAGCTGGGGATAGGTCTTCATTACTTAAGCATTTTTTCCATTACTATTTTATTCTGACATGGTAGGTAGTGAGAAAGTCTGCAAAAGCTTTCAATATTTTCTCATTACCATGAAGTTCCTCTTATATACAGTTAGGATCTTGCAGTGAAGAATAGTATGGTTACCATTTCTAAATATAATACTTCAAAGCATTACAGATGCAATTAAAAGATCATGTAATGATATATGTTCCTCAATGTGAGAAAGCACCAGCTCTTCAATTTTCAAAATATGGTCTGGTACAGAGGTATTTATTATGGAGCTACTGAAGCAATATTATTAGAAAAGGACAGAAATGGAGTAAGAATAGAAATAAAATGCCACTAGACTCTACCAGCTTGGGGTTGGAGAAATGACAAAACATAACCTAATTTTTTCATACATATTTGTCAACATTTATGCATGGAAAATAAAATATTTCACACTACAATTTTAAATGTAATTTTACACAAATTCATAGGCTGAGTTTAGCCTATAAATTTTGATATCAGATGAACTGCTCCTGCAAAACAAATTACCATTTGCATTTTCTTGTTACAAAGAAAATAGATCGAGAGTATTTGGTTTTCATTCTACTCATCTCTTGTGAAAATATAGAGCCCTAATCTCTTGTTGCTAATGACTAGCACATGTTGACTGATGGGAATTTGCAGTCACTTCTGATTGGGGCCTTCAGGTGAAAGTTTCTATATGCTATTTCTATTACCCTGAGCCATCTCCTATATTGTTTGTTGATGGGTTTCAATATTGACAATCAAGTATTATTCACTGAGCTGGAATAATCAGTATTATATTGTCTTGTCATAACATACACACTCTGTACCCCTGACCTTGTAGGTACTTTTATTTTAAAATGTTACAGGGAATTCCTTCATTGGTGATATCAGTCAGTACCTAACAAAACTGTTCCATGAATAAAGTAAAACACTGAAGCCACTATAATTTCAGAGACTTCAATAGCCAATGGTGGCACTTGTTGAATACCTGCAGGGTACAGGACCAGGATGTGTCCCCAGTTTTGTGTACTCCTAGAATTGAATCCATTACATAAAAAAAAATACTGATTAGAAAACACAGATGAAAGAAAGACGGTTACAGAAATGGTTTTAATTGGCAGGCTGCACATTTATTAACTTAATACCTCTCCCAATTTGTACCCATCATGTCTCACATACCAGGCATTTAACGGGGACCACTGCAAGTTATAAAGTTCTTGCCATATAACCAGTAAGTCAAGGTACAACCTCTTAAACAAAATCAAATGTCTCATCTCAACATCTGAGTACACTTACTGAATGCTCTTACCCAGTCTCTCTCTCTCTCTCTCTCTCTCTCTCTCTCTCTCTCTCTCTCTCTCTCTCTGTGTGTGTGTGTGTGTGTGAGAGAGAGAGAGAGAGAGAGAGAAAGAGAGAGAGAGTCTGCTAAGACTCCCCTTCTCCTTATGGTAAATCCTGAACGTCACTTACCCCTGGGAGTTGGTACTTTTAGCCTTTATCCACACTGGACATCAGGAACAAGTTGTGATGCACTAAACATTTCCCTACTACCTCCTAATGTTTAAATTCCCATTTTTACTCCTTTAACCTAAATTGTGGCTCCACTATACTGTGAAGAAAGCAAAAAACCTTCCACACCTCTGCCAGTTTAGCCGACCAAGAAATAAAAAAAATCAGATCCCAAAGCAGGTGATGGGTGACATCTACAGACCCCTAGAAAAACAGCTCAACCTACCTCAATTATAGGGAGGGAGTGTGGAGCACCAAGATATTGCCTGGATGCCTGACAAAGATTTAATTTGAGTTGGGAGACAGGGTGTTAAAGCCAATCAGCTCCCCTCAAGCCCCCTGTCTGGCCAATGGGAGGCAGGGAAGTTCCTCCCTCAGAAAACCATGGGTGAACTTCCAGACATAAGTGTTTGGCTCCAGCAGGTCTGGACATGAACTCTCCCCGCTCTGTACCTCTTCCCAGGAGTTTGCCATACCCCTGCTAATCTGATCAAACTAACCCTCCTCTCCCCACCCCAAGATAGGGAGGGACATTTTCTCCCAATTTTAATTCATATAGCAAAAAAATATGCTCTGCTAATGATGGACAGAAGTTACATTAATTTTACCATATCTGTCTTTTCCGTTTGTGGGGTTAGATTTTGGTCCTTCAGCAAAGCTTATTTTTTTTTTAAAGCAACATTTCAATAAATATCCTGGTTGAGATTTTCCAGGCTGAACTGATGATTTAGCCACAATTTTCCATTAAAATGGGTGGTGTGTGGTTAAAAGTAATGGAAGATGAGTGGCTACATGCCCTGAATTGGTTTGAAAATTTCAATCCTTAGATGTCATTTTTTTCCTTAATGATCATGAGGTGACAAAGGAATTCAATAATAAACAAATGGTTGCATAATACAATATCCTTCATACTGATAGCATATATGTCTCAGCCACCTCTGCTGAGTATGCGTAAATAA
Source organism: Dermatemys mawii (assembly GCA_007922305.1). NCBI lineage: Eukaryota > Metazoa > Chordata > Testudines > Dermatemydidae > Dermatemys > Dermatemys mawii. The sequence goes on from ML677348.1 coordinate 42,301,692, forward strand.
ATGTTGAGTAATCTATAAATATCTTACTCCTATTCAGGCTAATTCACTTTTGTATTGATTTAACTTACAATATTTTTATTTCATGGATACAAAAAGAAATCTGTAATTTGATGTCTGTTCTTCATTTCATATAGGTTTTATTTTTACCAACATCCTCAACTGATGACTAACTGATCCTTTCCCCCCACTCTTCCATATCTTTCTCTTCTGTTTGTGACATATGTTCCCTGTAGGTTTTTTCCTCCTTATTCTTTAATTTTATATATCTTTACTTTCTGTGTTTCTAACTAAACAACAGCCTTCTTTGTAATCATTGTCCCAATCTGAGGATGATGTACACATAGCCAGCACGAAGTCTTAATTTTTCTCCATAATGATGAAGTTGGCAGATGTAGCTGAGGTGAGAGCGTCTGGAAAAACTGTCTGATTTTAAATAACCTATGTATCTGAAAATGGAAAGTTCTTTCAGCAGTATTCTCTGTCTTAAGAACCTCAGATGTAACATTTTTTTGTTTGTTTGTTTATTTTTATTTTCTTTTAAATGAGACAGTGGCCAAAAGGACAGACTTTTCTGAAGTTGACTTACTACTACAGTGACTCACATTGTTTTGAAAATACTGTGGGTTTTTCTAAAGCCATATACAGTGCTGTACGGGAGAAACAGTAATATTGCTTAGAGTCATTTGAAAAATGTATCCCTCTGACTGCTATTGGAAATTTTTGTTTAAGGTTTCACAGATATAAAGCCCACTGAACATAGTGAATGTCTTCTTGTGGATTTTGCATCAGCATCTCTAAAAGCAAGGGTTAATATAACTTTGAGTTCATTTTTCACCATCAAGCTTGCAAACACAAAATACAACTCAATTCTTAGAAGACACTTTTGTATATACAGTTTAGTGTATCATCACTTTAAAACAGAACTTAATTTTCAATGTATTTATGCAAGAGTTGCATAATAGCAGAACTGCAAACTCAGAATAATTATTGTTTCCCAGTTTGATAGAGGCTAGTTAGGAGAAGATATGACTTCACTAAATAGATAAAGATAAATAACTCCATAACTCTTTTTTATTTTTTACAGAACTGCAAGTAACCCACACTTTCAATTTTAAGAATAACTTCTGAAATAATGTCCTTCAGCTTACGAGTTATTTGTTATAGTACTTCAGAAAACAACAAGCTCTTTCCCTTTCAGCTAAAATTAGCAATTGGCATGTAGTTTTCATTTCTTAACATTGCTTCTATTCAGTTCTCAAAATTAAACATGATGTTACTATAAAACAAAACCCCCATTTAGAAATGTGCCTATTCTATTAAAATGAATGTTTCTCTCTTTTTATTTTCCAGAAGCTTCTTATATACCAAATGTAAGAATTTTATCTCAAAGTTAGTGCAGGACTTTAATCAAGTACAATCAGGAAATTGTTTCTCTGTCACTGGATATAATTTAGCCATTTCAGATTTTTAGAAAAAGAAATTGCACGGCTTAACTAGTAACATCAACTGATCTCCCAAATGATCAAACTCTCAGTTACTGTCTTTCCAAAACAACCTGCACTGACTTTAACGATAGTTTGTGCTTATCTTGAAATGTGATGTGAGGCAGTATTCTTTTCCAGCAGGATCAACAATAATGATTTTTTTCTCACTTCTCATTGCCATAATTCATTATATTAAACCCCTGCCTTTGCAATTTCCAAACAGCACAGTATGGTTGGCTTTTATATTAATCAGTTTATTGCTTTCCAAAGTTATCTGAAGTTATTCAGATGCCATTTAAGGATCATCATGCAAGTAGAGTGTAATACTTGGGTGCTGGCTGTACAAAACAAGATGGAACTATGCAATCCCTGATGGTTCCCATTGGCCTCTAAATGTGACCTACTTTCTCTTATTTATAATGAAGCAGATTCTTGAAAATGGTATTCAGACCCACTCAAAGCTTTTCTGAGATGACCTCCGGCATTCCCTGCTTTTTTGCAATCAGTCCTCACACTGCTTGGGTCTTTGTCATGCCAATCTTTTGCTTCACAGGATTCTGGTTCTTCTTTAGTCAGAAATACACAGTCAATGGAACTGCAACTGATGAGTCCCTAGTTAAGGCTGAGCTGAGTTTGCACTTAATAAAGAGGTTGAATAATGCTTCACATATGGAAAAAAAATCAGCATGTCTTCTCCAAAACGCCAGCACTTCTTTATTCACTCTGTTCTGTTTTCTCTCCCCTTTTCATACTATGTTGTCTTTGGGGCAGGACCATGTCTTTTTTATGGTTATGAAGTGACTAGTACACCTTATTCTTCTGTATTATCTTATTGGTGAATAAGGTGGAATCCATTTTGTTTTATGGGAGCTGTCTTGCTTTTCTCTCGGGCATCCAAGTTACTTGCCTGAAAACAAAGTGTTTGCCTGAAGACTCAAAAAATTATTTGTCTGCCTGAATAAGGTCAATACTTTCTAATAAAAATAGTTTTTTTCCCCTTAATATATATCTACTATAATAATACTATCAAAAGAGCAGCTGCCCAATAGGGCATAGATGGATCAGGAAAATGTGAAGCCAGACCTGTCTTGGACCCTGTCAAGTTCTAAAGTTAATCCATAAAAAATTCTGTTCAGTCAAGAGGACAATGATTACAAAAATTAGTATTGAGATACTCCAACCTGTCCTTGGCTATTCTTATGTCAAAGAGTCTTCTTCCAATGCATTGCCCATTCAGATACCATGGTTTTTAGATGTTCTGCAGAAGAATAGGGTGAAAACTTAGGTGTCCGTGGCAGAAATATGTTTTGATAAGATGGATGCAAATAATTTCTTCAGTACACAAAGGAGGCAAATACATCCTGCTTCTCGTCTGTCACAGGCAGTCAATTCATCTTCCACAAAACTCTTTTCTATCACAAGTTGCTGCATGGATGAGGGCTGGTGCTAATGTACCGCAAAACTCACTTCAAGGCACTACTTTCTGCTCACAGAAACAGAAACTAAACTAAGCTAAATAATCTATTCCTCCTAGAGGCTGGGAAGGAAGAAAGATATATTTTTTTCTGTCTGTGTTTAAATATATGGGAGGTGCTTCAATGTTATGGTGCTAGGAACCATCTAAGTATACTGGATTTAGAGAATAGAGAACCTGATACTTCTGGGGGCACAGAGCTCTGCACATTGAGGGTTTCATATTTAAATCAGCTTGTATGGCGGTTGGCTACAGGTTTTAGAACAGACCCCATTTCTCTCTACATAAAAGTGGGATACACCAGAAGGGGCAGCTAACCCTTTCCTTAGCTGCGGTAACAAGTATAGAGTGTCTCCATGGTAGCTCCTTGGCCTGAGTGGGAGGGAGGGAAACCCAGCAGCTTTAGACTGCAACCCAATGAACCTGGCTACAGGATGGTTCCAGGATTTGGCTCTAAATTTATGGGCTGGAAATTGAAAAAGACACATCCTTGGAGTGTGTTTCTGGGTGCTTCTGTACAGGAAAAATAAGAATAATGTGGTCTCAGTAATAACATCTCTCCAAATTGATATATTTATAACATATAAACGTTTACAAAAAAGTTCAAAAACACATTTAATCCTTATTAAACTTCAGAAGCCTACCTCAGCACCTAAAAACTCAGTTATTTGCAACAGTCAGAGGGAAGATACTGAACTGTATGGACCAAATGATCAGATGCATGTGGCACATCATTAAATGTTTCAATCCAGATGCAATTTTTCTTTTAGAAAAAGTTTATGAGTGGGTTAAAATTTCTTATTTTTGATAGCAGTAAATATATAGATATGGCTTAAGCTGTTTGTTCCAAGAATCAAAGAGTTGCTTGAAGCAAATTATTATGTACAGACAAGAGCTGGTTGGAATATGTACTGTATTTGTTAGAAAAACTCCATTGATTTATGTGAAATTAATAGAGCATTTCTGTCAAATTTTGGTTCCTTGTACATTTTTGTTGGAATTCATTTAGTCTAAAGGGAAATAAAGGAGCTACTTATATTACAAAAAAATTCACAGACAAAATATCAAATTTATAAGTGTTAATCAAAATGAGACATCTCCCCAGAATTTGTGGAATCAACTCTGTGGTACTCAGGTACTTATCTAGGATTTTGGAGTGTAACTTGTCTGCTCTTATTCTTTAAATCTGATTTTTTTCATAAAGGGTATAACAATAATAAAACATATTTTATGAGTCATAGAATTAATACAGTCTCCTTATTTATTGTGTACTCACTGTACAGCATGAGGAAATTGATTAGGGATGTAGTCCTGTTTATTAGTGGGGTATCAAACCATATTTATTTCTGGGTTATGACTAAAGCTGGTCAAATAATTAGTTTACAGTAAAATTCACTGCAGATTTACCACTCTTGGTTAGTGAACTGAAGCTCTTTACCCATGATTATATTCGCTAGTCTTAAATATTCATTCAATAATTTAAATGAATACTTTACAGCCTATGGGATATAACTCTGCTGCACCTAAACATGTTTTGGAGACTACTGCTATAAAAACAATACTTATGAAGTCTGCTTTATCAGTTTCCCATTCATTATTTTTGTTATGTGGCTGGTCATGTAAGTTGCAGGTTAATGATGCAGATAGTCACATCCTTAAGTACTATTTATGAGTCCTTTTTCTTTTATAAACACTTCTTATTTTGAGTGATGGTAGATGACTCATCTGCCATTGCTTTTTCTAAGATGAGCCTTAAAGATTAAGACTTCCCAAAAAGTTTTACCAACCCATTCCTCCATCCTAACAGATCCAAAGACTCACAACATCAGTATGTCTCATTAATCTCTAATGACATACTCGACAGATTTTAACAAAATTCAGTTTAATAAATACATAAGTGCTAATGTTTCCTGTTCAAATGGGCTAGCTATGACTATGACTTCTTTTCCATTTTGTTACAAGGAGGCTATTCTGTGTTTATTTCCCATCTTTTCTTATGGCTTCCCACATTTAAACCTTTTACTGCCACTTCCTGTTCCTAGTATCATCCTGATATAAGGAGATGGGTGTGATATAAACTTAAAAGGGATTGAATGATACTATGATATCTTAATTATATTCAAAGGAAGTTTCAATCTATCTCCTCTACTTTGGGAATTATACAACCCAGTGTAAGAGGGTGGAGGGTGTTCCCTGCCTTTTTTATTTTTGCTGTCTCCCCATATGGCTTGGAAAGTTTGCCAAATTCTAAAATGTGTGGTAAATTAACTAGTGCTCCATGGACCTGCCAGGGTGTCTCTTGTCAGAAGTCAGGTAGGAAAGGCTAAACAGGAGCTGAGGTCACATCACTGGACAAAGTTTCCCCTTTCTCCCATTGGAAAGAGATACCAGAGATGGAAAACGAAATCTAGGACAAGTGAGGTTCAATTGCTAGAGCCCTAGAAAACCAAATTTAATTATCTGAATAGTGGTTTGACCTATAAAAGTGTGAGCATGCACCCTTCTCATTGACACTGATAGGAGCTAATGGGGGCTCAGCACTTACAGAAATCAGGCTTCTTATTTAGGATGCTAAATTTTAGGATCCAAAATATATTGCATCATCTTTCCTGTAAGTGGTCTATTGTCATGAAACCTGTTAGGTTAGAAAAAATGGAAATGGAAATTATAATATTACATCTCTTCTTAGAACTAAGAAGTGTCAGTGATGATCTTCTGTGTTGTATCATGGAACATCTGGGCCACATATACCTTGTTTCCTATTAAATAAAGGTCTCCGTTTCTAAACTGCTTGTTTTTTATATAGCAGAAAACTAGTCATGTATCTGAGGGAAAAGACAGCTGGTATTAGACATCACAGCAACAAAGAAGAGAGGAGAGAAGAGAAGTAGGATAAAGGGACAGAAAGGAGTGGGAGGAAACTGGAGCCCAACAGAAGAAAGAGAATGAGGATAGAAGAATAAGGGGAAGAGTTTGAGAATGGTGCAGCAGGCCACTCTGTTATTTCAATAAAAAATAACATAAATCTAGCTGACTAAACTTGTGCTACACCAATGATCTAAATATATTTAAAAAAAACAATTTCAAAATTTGGGATATCCAGATTGCTCCAGTAAACATTACAACTTATTTCTGTCCGTATTAGTTACACTAATTAGAAAGAGACTCATCTTAGCATTGTGTACTCTGGAGAAGTTAAACTTCCTTGTTGAAAGAAGGTTCAGTAATTGGATCATTTAACTATAAGGTACCCCTTTCTACTCATGTATTTATAGGACCAAATTATTTCCTGGTGGGTAAACTGGTGCAATTCCATTGAGGTCAATAGGCCTGGATAACTCTTATACTGCTTATACTTTATGTGTAACGTAAACAAGTAATGTTGGTGTAGAACACAAATATTCTTATTTGAAGGCATTTTAAACTCTGCATAGGATGCAAAAAACTACCAAAAGTTCAAGAGGTAGTAGACTAAAGCCCATAGTCTTCTTACAATTACACTTGTTGTTTACACTGATGCATACAAATAGACATCAAAATGTTATTCCCACATCTGTCTCATTGGAAATATTATAGAAGTTGAAACTGATAATTGAGAACACTTTTCTCATCGTTGAACAGCAACAACAGCATAAGAAAGTTAATTGGGCACTATGGGGAAATTTTCCTATAAAAACATTTTTGCCAAAAGTCATATTTCTAGACAAAGGAAGGGTCATGACAGAATTCAGTATAAGAGCATTTTCTTACCAGGGAAGTATTTTTCCCCAATTGTTTAATTCAGGAGACTTTATTTAAAATGGATTGAGATTTAATTTTCCTAATCTTGCTTTGCTAGCAATGGGTTCTCTGATTCATATCTGACTACCACTTTATTATTTTTCACTCCTGCTTTAAAGTTAGAACTGGATTGTTGAAATACCACCAGCCAACCTCTCTCCAGGCAAGACCATAAGTAACAGATGTACTGGAAATCTCATGATGAAGTCTACTTTCATGAGATTTGAAACACAAATTTGTTGATTTAGGAGGCTTAGAGAAGCCATGAACATTTTGACTGTTTCTCCATATTGAATATGAATGCTCACTCTTGGCAAACTTTCCCATCATTACAGTTTACTGTTTGCTATTCTGAGTATATAGAGAGATACAGTATTGATATATCATACAGTTGAAGTAATATCCTGATGTTGCTAGACTTGAGGGATGTAATTACATGAAGCTAAACTAAGTTAATATCATGTGAAAGCTCCAACACTGTTACTGTTTTTCTGAGTACATGGGTAATGAACTAGACTGCCTTTAGCGACGTTTGTCCAGTCAGACTACACAAATTCATTCCTCATGAGTCAACTAAAGATTCTTCCAAAGGATTATTATTTAGAAATTTAATAATTGCTATATTGTATCAGACAGTTCCATATCATGTCACAACATGGTAGTACCATCTGCTTTGGGGAAGATGAGAAAAAAACTCTACAGTAGACAATTATAGAATAACATGCCCACAGGGAAAAATATAATTCTAATTCTCAATGGTTAAAGGCTGGCATTTGTCTTGAATCATGAATGTCTGTATCCCTTTCAAAACTCTTCATGTAAAAAAAAGTTACTATAAGAACTTACATAAATGAGTAATCTTTTTTGCATCCTACTAAATTCTTGGTCTCAATGTTATTCTTTTGCAGAGTTTCACTGTATATGTTTTGTGTTGGGGAAAAGAGTTTAGAATTTGCCATTCTTCGGTGTTGTTGAATGAATCTTTGCTCTACCACTGAGTGAGTGAACTGAAGTTCCTAATATATCTTATCTGTATCATTGTTCTGCATACTCATATTATGGTCCCCTCTAACTTATCTCCTCTGAAGGTAAACAGTCTCAGTCTCTTCTTATGAGAAGTTTTTCCATGCCCTTACCTATGTCCCTAACTTATTAAATAAACTGATTTAAGATCAGAGTAATTCTTTTAAATGCATAGGTGATTAAAGAAAAAAACTCTAAAGAATAGAAAACTTATTCTGAAAGAACAGAAATGATTAGCATCCATATGTAACCCTTCTGCCTATCAGAGTTGGCAGCAACAAGGGCCGGGTTCAGTATCCAGGGATTCCATTCCAATAGCACAATACAAAAACCGGCTCGAGCCCCCACCCAGTGACCTGGGACAAGCATATACCACTCCTCTGGGCGTCTGTAAGAGACAATACTTCCCCTCTCGCAAGCACAGAGTCTGAGTGTACCAAAGCCTTTTAATAACAGGGAGAAACAGTGTGGCATTATATTGGGGAAACACCACAAACAAGGTTAATAAACCAAACCATGAACCAGAAGCCCCCCTCCCAGCAAATAGGCCGTGGCCTTCCCTTTGGCTCTTGAGTTCCACAACCCCAAAAAAGTCACTCAATAGTCCCAAAAGTCCAACAGCCCAAAAGTCTCTGTTCTTGGTCAGTGCAGAGTTCAACAGTCAATTGGCAGAGTCTTACCTCCCAGCCTGGGTGGAAATGGAGGGTAGGGCACGGGACACCTTACGTGGTCCGAGGCCGATTGCACCGCCTCTCTGTGGGGTTCCGCTGCAGCCCTCACCGCAATCCGCTCTGCTCTGCTTGCCGACACTCGAACTGCTCTGCAATGCAGTCACTCCGCTAGCCGTCCTGCTAGCCGACACATAGACAGCTCTGTGGTGCCAGTCACTCCGTCAGCAGCACAAACAGCTCCGCTAGTTGACACACGAACTGCACTCAGGAGCCACTCGGCGGAGTCTGCTGCCAGTCACACAAACTGCACCCAGGAACTGCTTGGCTGAGTCCACTGCTTTGCTCTGCTAGCTGCACAAGTTGCTTGGTGCCACCAACGTGCCTTTAGGCCCACCCCCACTTAACACAGTGCTTAGTGATTTCAGCTCTTAGTGGGGGGGGGTGAGCACCTTGGCACAGGTACACCAGCAAACTCAAAGTGAATTCAGCTTAGCAGGCTGAACCAAGACTCCGAAGGGAATCAAAATTAGCTCTAACATTCCACAGTGGAGAGAGAAAGAGTGCAATAGGCCTGGGGGGCCCTTAGACAAGTTCTTCACCAAAAGGTATAGAGACCTGACCTGACCTGACCTGACCTGACCTGACCTAACCTGCCCATAGCCCCTCTCTCTCTCTTTGAGTGTTCTGAAGCGTGTGGCCCTTGACCAGTGAGTGCTACTTAGATGATGGAGAGTCCCTCCATCATAACAAGGACCAAGTATATGTCCATAGTCCTTCATTCACATGATCAGGATAACATCACTTTATCATTCCTGCCCCAGTAACATAGAAACTGGGGCTCCCACATCAGCCGAAGTGGCCATGTGGGCTGCTGTGAGCTCAGGCTAGGCGCAGTGGGTGTGTCTATGAAAATTGATCAGCCCCAAAGTTATTTTCCAAAACTCACTGTAATTCCCATAGTTCGCCACCAGATGTCAGAATATATCTCATTCCTGACACTGCTTACACATACTAATTCCAATGGAGCTCGTATGATCAAGTCATTTTAAAAGTACCAAAACCCTGAAAAGTACAGTATAAAAAGTCTCTTGGCGCACATTAAAGGTGCATGAGTGAAAAGGAAAATCTGCTACAAGAGTAGCCAAATGCATGCTGACCATTGCATTTGCCCTTATTCATGTAATTTACTGCTTAGAGCTGGATGAGAAATGGTTTTCCTGTCCTGAGAATAAGTTGAAGATTCTGGAAACTTTTCTGATTCCTCATTGCGACAAAACCAATTGCTTTCAAACTTTGATGAAAAAAATGAGATATGCAGAAAAAGATATTCAGAGCTCCTACCCCCAATACATAAAATCTGAAGGAAAAAATAGATAAAGTGGCTATCAGTGGCCACCCCAGCTATGCAGACTGTTTATGCGCATGTACTGACAGAGATACCATAAACACTTCACCGTGCACTTTTATAAGCAAAATGAGAACACTAAATTCTGGGTGTTTAAAATGTACTTAAAATGCAAGGACATATTTTGATTTTTTTTGCTGCAAAGTTGTATTTAGACCTTGCAAAATGGGTACCAGTTGCCTCCAAAGTGTTAATGCAAGTGCTCTTAGAGCACTGGAATCTAGAAAATTAATAAGAGAATGAGTAAATGTACAAAGAGAGGAGGCAATGTCAGGATAAGCTCTGCAGATTTTGAGGCAAACTGTCAACTTCACCTTCCTCAATTATTTGATAAACATAAGCTTTATAAGCAATGATCTAACCAAAGAGGAGTTTAAAAGTGTACCAGAGATTGTGGATTTTTTTTTGAACTCTTCAGCCACAAACAAGAGGTTTCTTTTAAGAAGCTGAAAACTTCATTACATTTTTCTGTGTTTACCATAGTCAGTTGTGGGATCAAGGCAATTCTTTTCTGTCCTCTTCCCCCTTAAAATGTAGGTGCATTGAACAATAAGCCAGAAGATACTACCACATTTTGCTCTTATGCACATACACAGAGACATTCTAGATGCACTAGATGCCCATTTCTTCACGAAAAATACCATCATCATGACACTGGAGATCTCGTCACTCTGGCTAGTGCAACAGTGCTCAGAATGTTACATGGGGTTATTTGAAACCAAAGTTATGGTAACTAATCTCTGATGTACAGAAAATAGTTACTCCATACTGCCTCAGCAGCAGGGTTTCAGTGCCCAGTCTTTCTCTCAGCTGCTGGGGATGTTGATGCCAGTCTCCTTGCTTGTAGAAAATCCAAACTTCTCCAAAGCACGTACTCTAATTAAACTATGTAGAAGTTTTCTCCAGACAAAGCACATAGCTCAAAATGGCCCCTAGCAATCTCCCTGATAGCGTAGCAATGGTGCATAATAATTTCTTATTCTACTTATCAGCAAAGTATCTGGAGAAAGAAACATATAGGCACCCAAAGTGAGTTTTTCACAATCTCTCCGCCTTTTCCCCCATGAATCTGTCCATTTTAGTAACACACTTTAATTGCAGCTCTTTTGTCTACCGAAGCAAGGCCAAATTCTTTCTTGCTAAGTGTTGTCCTCACTTCTAGCTTATGACTGAGAATTATGTGAACTCTAGACCTCTCATAACAAGAAGACTATGCATGTCTAATAATAAGACAGGACAGCAAGTTAAAATTTGGAATCTTCTGCTGTTGTTATCTGCAACAAAACTAAAATTCAATTGTTCAACCTGTATTTAAAAGTAAATAAGACATTTCTAAATGACCATACTTAAATGGATCATAAATTGTGTTTAATGTATGGTAAGCATATTGTAAACATTGTAACAAAGACTGCCATTAAACCACTTTTTAACTTAAACATGTGTTAATGCTGGCTTCATTTTATTAATGTTTTAACATAATAGCAACTGAATGCATGACTTCCATCATATGCATGCTTGACAGTTTTATGCAATGGATTGCAGCACCCCAACTATGGAAATTGTTCCAGTATGTCTCCATATCCCACGCGTTCACTAAACATTCCATTAGCCCCTCGTTCTGATCAGAAATTCCATCCTGGACTTACAAAACATTTTCCAACAAGTTTAGCTTTTCTGGCAAGTACTTAGTTCAAAGTTTGTGTTTCAATGGATCAGCATTTTCTGATGGGAAAGAAAATATTTCATCACAAGATTCTTGACTAGCTCTAGGTATTGTCAGGTTTTATGACTGGTAAACGAACACACAGACATATATAAGCAGAAGATATAGGTGAAATCCTAGGCCTATTGGCATCAATTGCACTTCTGACATCAGTAGGCCCAGGTTTCATTGTACGTTCTAAAGTGTGTCCCTCTGTCAACCACAGAGGTACTCTTCTGAATGAACAATGTTTCATACATGTAAATATTTTAAATATTTTAAATGTATTTTTTATTTGATTCCTCCTCAGAAATGCTCTGTCTCTGTAATTTATAAAAAAGAGCAAGTATATTCTGGAACTCTCTGAACCCCATGCTCTATTTAATTGTATTTTTTTTCCTGATAAGGTGAACACAAGCTCCATTAATGTTTACACTTAATCTGATAAAAAAAATCATTATTACAATATTTTAAAGTATTTTGTCAGAAATGATTCTACATTCCAAGTTAATGTTTGCTTATCATTATCAGACACAGAGAAAACAGGTAATTAGAAAACCAAAGGTTAGAGATAGGAGCATTAAATCCATTAATCTGGGGTTTCTCTGGAGAAAGAGAGAGATTACATTGGATGAAAAGATGGATATGAGTCAGCAGTATGCCCTCGTTGCCAAGAAGGCCAACGGCATATTGGGCTGTATTAGTAGGGTCATTGCCAGCAGATTGAGAGAAGTGATTATTCTCTTCTATTAGGCATTGGTGAGGCCACACCTGGAGTATTGTGTCCAGTTTTGGTCCCCCCTCTCCCCTACAGATGTGGACAAATTTAAGAGAGTTCAGCAAAGGGCAATGAAAATGCTTACAGGGCAGGGGAACACAACTTATGAGGAGACGCTGAGGGAACTGGGGTTATTTAGTCTGCAGAGGAGAAGAGGGGCATTTCACAGCAGCCTTCAACTACTTGAAGGGGGTTCCAAAAAAGATGGAGCTAGGCTCTTCTAAGCGGTGGCAGATGACAGCACAAGAAGCAATGACTGAAGCTGCAGTGGGGAGGTCTAGATTGGATATTAGGAAACACTATTTAACTAGGAGGGTGGTGAAGCACTGGAATGGGTTACCTAGGGAGGTGGTGGAATCTCCATCCTTAGAGGTTTTTAAGGCTCGGCTTGACAAAGCCCTGGCTGGGCTGATTTCATTGGTGTTAGTCCTGCTTTGAGCAGGGGATTGAACTAGATGACCTCCTGAAGTCTCTTACAACCCTAATGTTCTATGATTCTATGACATCAATGCAGTAATAGAAATCACAGGCGCTACTGTACTCCATCACAGAAAATAAGCAAACTAAGTGACCAAAGAAATGAATGCACTTATAGTAGGCTTACATTGCATAAAAACTAATGGCACTGGGTGCACAAGCATGTTGCCACTTTGTTATTACCCAAAAAAGTGAAAGTGAATATGCCACAGTTACAGGGATGTGAAGTCCAGAGCACATCAGTGGGCTGTGCTGTAACTGCCTTATGTGGATGCTTTTGATGAAAAACAAAAGACACCTACTTTGCGTTACCATTTGTTTGAAAGAGGACTGTGTTAATGGAAACTAAATATCTTTTGCTTTGCTCCTGCAGTTTCCACACAAGACAGTTAAAGCACAACACTTTGGCGTGCTTTGGAATTTATATCTCTATTGTGACCCAGTGTAGATGGACCATTATTGAACAAGTGGAACTTTATTAAACACTCTGGACTGCTCTGTCTATGTAGCTCAGTTATTCCCAGCCTAACGCTGTTTCCCATTTTCCTGGGGTCTCATCAATTATAGCCCTCCAGAGAACATGGGTCCTCTCACTTCAGTTCCAGTGATCATGATGGATCTTACAAAATGGATGTATCTTCCCTATCTTACAAAATGTTAATATAATTATTAAAAACTAATAATTATCACCCAACCTCATGTCCCTTTGATAACACAAAGCCAAACTGAAGTCTCTTCTTGACTACTGACTAAGCTGGTTACAGCCTTTGAGATAGCTTGGTAACCTCAATAGGCAACCATACAAGGACTGACCTATCTCTGTCTCTCTGTCACCTGTCTCCAAGTCTAGGAAATATCTCTCTGTGGAATCTCCTCCCTACCTGTGGGATTGGCCTCTTCATAGTTCTCAGTCACTTCATTCTATATATTGTGACAGAGTCAGACCAGAAGGATATAGGAGAGTGCTGGAAGGCAGGTATATTAGTCTCAGGATGTGCAGGTCCCTGTTCCCTGGATAGCCAAACAAAGGCTACTCCAGACCAATCAAGACACCTGGGGCCAATTAAGAACCTTCTAGAAAGGAGTAGAAACAGCTAGCCTGATTGGGACACCTGAAGTCAATCAGAGACTGGCTGAAACCAGATAAAAACCTCCCAGTTAGTCAGGTGGGTGTGGGTGTGAGGAGCTGTGGAAGGAAGTGGTGCTGTTGGTGAGACTGAGTGGTGGACAACATATCATACGCAAGGAAGGAGGCCCTGAGGTAAGGGTGAAGTGCAGTTTGAAGAAGCAGTGACTGCTGTGGGGAAGTAGCCCAGGGAATTGTATTGTGTTTTGTGGATAAAAGGTCAGCCATCTTAGCTGATACTATTAGGGTCCCTGGGCTGGAGCCCAGAGTAGAGGGCGGGCCTGGGCTCCCCCCTTTCTGCCTCCCTTAATTAGTCTCTGAGATTAGGAGACAATAGAGACTGTGCCAGGAAGGATAGCTTCTCCTCACTGGCTTGTGATGAAAATGGCTCAATAGGCTGTGACCTTGTCTCCAGAGAGAGAAGGGCTCTGTGGAGGGTCACAGTGAGCTGCTGAGGCTAGTAAAAATCCTCCAGGAAATGCAGGATCCACGAAGATAAGGACAGAGCTTTGTCACAATATGTATCTCTACCTCTCTGTGACTGTTGTCTCTGCTGGCTCATAGGTGTCTCCTGTTCCTTTGGATCATTTATCCCTCTTTGCACAGTCACCTCATGGCACCACTCATGACTCTTTCAGTTCTCTCCTTCTGGTATCCATCTAATGGCTGGATTCTCACAGGAATGTTGTTTCCAGGGCTGGTAGGTCCTTGGCTGATCTGACCTATTCTACTGCCTGCTTTCTGACTTTTGGCCATCTTCTCTTAGCAATGCTTCTGTCATTCTGGTTGCAACAGGTTTCCTTTCATTGGTAGCAGGGTTTTGGTCCTTCATCCCAACAACACTCCTTTAGAGTCTCTTTAGAGGACTCCTTTAGCACCCCAGTGATGGAGTATTCATGTATGACAAAAATATGAAAAAGGGGTTTGAACCAGAAGAAACAGCCTTGTGGTTATTTTTGGAGCTGATTCCACCTTACTGTTACTCTGTGGGTATGCTTAGGAGGGGCTGTGGTGGTTAAATTCCCACTTTCATGCAAATTCGTCAAATTCTTCTGAGGTAAATTGGGGTCTGTTGGTGAATGCAGTGTCCAGAATGACACATCTCACAAATTGGGCCTTTTGTTTGCCAGTCTCTGATTTGCTTCTTGTATGAAGTGGTATATTAACTTCCCAAAAGTTTGAATGGAGTCTTTACCACCTTTTCCTGCAGTTGGGTGGACAGCTCATGTGGTAACAGTCTCTCTCTAGTGGTTATCACACAATCCTCCTGTTAAATGAAAGAAATTGTGTATTCATTCCTATCAATTAAAATACCCATTCAAGCCCATCTAAGACATTAAATCCATTAAATATCCAGGTCTGAGGTATGCATTTTGTACATAAAATCCTTACATAATGAGGGAGTGACAATAGCTCTCAGTCCCAAAATATAAGTCCATCCTCCACACTTAGGTCATCTTTAGTTTAAAATATGGTTCTGATCCTAATAGTACCTGATATGTGCCTGCTCTTATTGCTCTCTTAACTGCCTGTAATTGGATGTTCTTTTCCATAGTCACTTTGATTTCCATCAGTTTCACTACTGAAACTAGGAGAGCGCAGCATTTTAATGGATTCAATGCCCTGATATCCTTTCCCCAACTCAGTAGTGTTCTCTATATATGCCCTGCTCAGCTAACATCAGTAACACCATCTGCCCTTTAGGTGGTAGTGCAGGAGGTTCGTCAACATGCACTGCAGTCTTTTTGGAGCACTAAGTAGAGGCTTTGCCATGCTTGTCTCTAGATGTCTGTAGTCAGATTGCACTTTTAGTAGGTAGCCATAGAGGGACTGATAGAATTGCTTCACTTCAAATAACACAGCCAGAAGATTGATTTTTTTTGGCTGTACCCATACTTACTCTCTGACAGGGCTTTGCTGGCATAAGCAACCAGCTGCTCCTGCAACAGAGCTACACCTAATCCTTTCTTCAAAGCATCAGACTGGCATGTCAGTGCCTCTCTTAGCTGATAGTACTTTTGCATAGGAGTATCTGTTTATCAGTCAGTTCAGTGTTTCAAATAGGGACCTGTCTATGAACTGATGTATTGGTTCCACTACTGTAGCTGGGTATGGACAGAACTTGGACAGAAAACTTGTCAGTCTTATGAAGCACTGTAACCCTTTGCATCCACTGGAGTTGGCATGTCTGACTGCTTTGATCTTGTTGGGACTTGGTATCCGTCCCTCCACTAGGAACAGATGTGCAATGTATTCCCCCTCATGCTATCTAAGTAGCCTTTATTCTGTACTGAGTTTTATGGTGAACCTGCATTGCTGTAGAAAAGCTTGCTATTTTCTGTCATGGTCTCATTCAGCTTCTTTTTCATTGCTCTTTTCACCTCTAATGAGGATATCATCTGCAATTATTTTCACCTCAGGCAATCCTTTCAGCATGTGTATGGGTTTTTTACCAAACTCTCTCTGGTACTGTGCTTATGGCACATTAGCTTTCTATAGCAATTCAAGAAAGATTAATTCAAACCGGAATAAAGCAGAGAGGAGCTTGTATGATGATATGGGGAATTCACATATGTTTATGGGTTAAGACTTGGGTAGTGGAAAAATAAAAACATTAGTGACGTCACAATTTCCATTAGTTGCGTAGATTCATCATTACTTTCAGTAGCCTAGTAAAACTGAAAAATAACTCAAATGATAAATGAACATATATTCATATATATTAGACGTACTAGAAACTCAGTATGTTATATAGGATACTTAATATCATGAAAATGCTGCTACAATTATTCCACATTTTCTTCAGTGTAGTCTTACAAACTTAACCATTACAGGGGGAAAAGCCTCATTCTTCTGAGCATGTCCAAATATAATTGATGTCTTCTATTTTAAAACATCAATACATGCATTTGATTCTTTTTTTCAACTTTTAGAATTTGACAACATTTCTCTACTTTTTGCACTGGCCATTCATAAAGTATGAACAGAATGACATAGCACTGCGAATCACACAAGTCAGGGGTACAGCCAATAGAGTCAAAGTGATACATAAAGCAAACAGAAAGCCCAATAATAGTTTAATTGGGTATTACATTTTTAGAACCTACTGTTCTGTGGTTGAAAACTGTTTCCAGTAATTGTGGATTTGCCATATATATTTTCCCATTCGATTCTAATCATGTTTATTGTTCCCCAAGTTAGAAACAGAGTTGTATAACCTAAACTTAAAGTTTTATGCTGCATTGCAGCATGCCAGGAATTCAGAGAAATAGTGCATGAAAAATAAGGAACCATCTGGCTGAGTCTTTCAGCTTCCAGGGAAAATTATGTTGTTTTATAAAACCTGTATTTTTCTAATTGAATTTAGATTTCAGATAACATTGCTTTGGATCTGGAATCTACCTAAAATCATATTTTAGTATTGCTTTTATCATCTGAAATTGTTTAGAACAGAAATAGCATACTGTAAAGATAGGGCTGTATCTTATGGTTCCCCAACAAGACAAAATTAGAAAATCAAGCAATGGACAAATAAGTCATGGGAACACCATATTAGGGTCATTCTGCTTAAAACCTGATACCATAATACAGTCCTATGGTTGGGAGGATTCAAAAATTGCATTGGTCTGAGGACTAGGACATACTATTTTGAGTCCTGGGCCATGGCTAAAAACAAACAACCAACCAAACAACAACAACAACAAAAAACAGAAATCTGAGAGATCAAGAACAGTTTTAAAATCTGATATTTCATGATCAGTCCAAGATAGAATTTATAGTTTTTAGGACTATGATTTCTGAAACACACTAACAGTGTGTTTTACTTATAGAATCATTGAAATGTAGTGCTGGAAGGGATTTCAATAGGTCAGTCTAGTCCAGTCCCTTGCATTGAGGAAGGACTAAGTTTCATTTAGAGCAGTGGCCAGCAACCTCTGGCATGTGGCCTATCAGGGTAATCCATTGGGGGGCCATGAGACATTTTGTTTACATTGACCATCTGCAGGCACAGCCCCCTGCAGCTCCCAGTGGCCACAGTTCGCTGTTCCTGGCCAATGGGAGCTGCGGGAAGCTGTGGGCCGCAGGGGCGTGCTGTGTACCAAAGTTAATCTGACTGATGTGACTGATCTGAAAATACTCAGGTTGACTTTATTCCCCTTTTTACAATTATATAACTATAACTGCTCTTTTCCAGTCCTCTATGATCTCTCCTATCCTCCGCATGTTTGATCAAATATCTCTTTAGCCAATTATTTAACTGTTCTAGGATGTATTTCATCAGGCCCTGTCCAGTTGAAGACATCTAATTTGTCTAAGTAACTCCTATTTTGTTCTTCCCCTATGTTAGCCTCACATCATATCCTATTTACTTTGATGTTCAATATATTAATTGTCCAACCACTACCTACCTTTATGCTGAAAACAACTGAAAACAAGGGTATTTAATATTTAGGACATTGCTGTGTTTTTTGCTGTCTTTTCCTCCTGATTAATTAATAGGCCTACCTTGTCCTTGGACTTACTTTTGATTTAAATGTACTTCTAAAATGTTTTCTTATAATTTATGGTGAGTTGAATCTCATTTTGTGCCTTGGGCTTTCTAATTTTGGCTTTAAATGCTTGTGCCTTGGGCTTTCTAATTTTGGCTTTAAATATTTGTTATATACATATTGTGATGGGGCAAGGCCAAATGGCTATAGGAAAGTGCTAAGGAACAGATATGTTAGTTCCAGGCTAACTAAATCCTTGGTACCTATGGAACCAAATGGCAGTTGTTCAGGTTAATCAAAACATCTGGGGCCAGTTAAGAAGCTTCTAGAAAGCAGTAGAAATAGGTAGCCTGATTGGGACACCTGAAGCCAATCAGGGGCTGGCTGACACCAGTTAAAAACAAACTCCCAGTTAGTCAGGTGGGGATGGATGTCAGTAGCTGTGGGAGGAAGTTGTGCTATTGGTGAGACTGAGTGGTAGACAACATATCATATGCAAGGAAGGAAGCCCTGAGGTAAGGGTGAAGTGGAGTTTGAAGAAGCGGGGACTGCTGTGGGGAAGTAGCCCAGGGAATTGTATTGTGTTTTGTGGCTAAAATCTTAGCTGATACTATTAGGGTCCCTGGACTGGAGCCCGGAGTAGAGGGCAGGCCCGGGCTCCCCACTTTCTACCTCCCCTAATTAATCACTGAGATTGGGAGACAATAGAGACTGTGCCAGGAAGGATAGCTTCTCCTCACTGGCTTATGGTGAAAATGGCTTAATAGTCTGTGACCTTGTCTCTAGAGAGAGAAGGGCTAGTTGGAGGGTCACAGTGAGCCTCTGAGGCTAGTGAAAATCCGCCAGCAAACGCAGGATCCACGGAGATAAGGTCAGAGCTTTGTCACAATATCTGTCTATCTATCTATCTATCTATCTATCTATCTATCTATCTATCTATCTATCTATCTATCTATCTATCTATCTATCTATCTA
>ML677348.1:42321086-42342473 GCA_007922305.1 Dermatemys mawii
TCTGTCTATCTGTATTTTGTGATGGAGTCAGACCAGAGGATATAAGAGAGTGCTGGAAGGCAGGTATATTAGTCTCAGGATGAGCAGGTCCCTGTTCCCTGGATAGCCAAACAAAGGCTACTCCAGGCTAATCAAGACACCTGATGCCAATTAACCAGTTAAGGTTTTTGGCTAATGCCAGGACCTGACCCCAGTTAACTGGCAAAAGGGCAGTTAAGGCTGTTAGGCTAATGGAGGCAGGTGGAGCCAATCAAGTTCTCACTCAGCTTAAAAGTTCTCCTTTCCAGTTCCCTTCAGGAGGAGCCAAGGAGAAAGGAGCTGGAGGAGAGGAAGCTTTGCTGTAACCTGAGGTAAGGGAGAAGTGGGAGAGCTGTGGGAAAGTGGCCCAGGGAAAAGTAGCAACTCTGGCAGTGAAAGGTTGGCTGCCAACAGCTGCTACCACTAGGGTCCCTGGGCCGGAACCTGGAGTAGCGGGTGGGCCCGGGTTCCCCCCAACCTGCCACTAGTGAAATACCTCCTGGAAGGGGAAGGCAGGCCCCTAGCAGGACACGAGGTTATACTGTCCTGAAATAAGCCCAGAGGAAGAACAGAGACTGTGGGAGTTCTCTCACCAACAACTTTGCTGGCTTATGATGAAAAGGGCTCAGTAGACTGTAATCCTGGCCTAGAGAGAGAAGGGCTACGTGGAGAGTCGCAGCAAGACCCACAGAGACAAGGTCAGAGCTTTGCCACAATATATACATTATAATATATATAGTCCTCCTTTGAAATTAAACCCAGAGTTCCACTTTTATATGGTTTTTTTTTTTTTTACTTTCAGGTCATTGAATATCACCTGGTTAAGCCAGGGTGTACTTTGTATTTTTCCCATGCACAGGGATAGTTGCTCTTCTGCGCTTGGTAATGTCTCTTTAAAAAATTGCCAACATTCCTGAACTTTTTTTGTCTTATGCTTGTTTCAAATGGAATCTTACCTACCAATTCTTTGAGTATGGTAAAGTCTGACTTCTTGAAAACCATTGTCTCTATTCTGTTGTTTTCCCTCCAACTGTTCCTTAGGAACATGAATGCTATAATTTCTGATCTATTTGTAGGAGTGTTTCAAACACCTCTATGTTAAAGCTCATCAGCAGGGTCTAGATGGCACAACACATTTTAGCACAATTTAGCACTCTTTGGTGAGGGTGGGGGGTGCTGAGTCTGGATGCCTGCCCTTGGCTTCCGGGAAGTATGGTCTAATGATCAGAGTCAACAGGAGCTGTATGGCCTAGAGGCCAGAGTCTGCTGAAGTGGCTGGAGAGGTGAGCCACTGCCTGGAGGTGGGCGGCAGCCAGGGTAGGGGGACCCAGGTCTTCCTACTCCACCGTGTCCCAACCCAAGGCCCTGGTGGTGGCAGGGCTTCCCACCACTTACTCAGCAGGGATCCTTCAGAAACATGCTGAGCCAAACTCCAGTTCTATGACCAGTTTCCCATTAAGTTCCCCTGTGTTACTTCTTATCCGTTCCTCTTGGGGAATCCCATGGCCTCTCCTCCCTCTGCAGTGTCAGGTGCCTGGCAGGTGTTGGTCTTCATGGCGTGGCTGGCCTCCGCATCCAGTAGTGTGTCAGCAGCCCCTCTTCAGGAAACTTCAGTGCACCTGCATTCTCTTTGGTGTTCTGCCCTGACTGAACCGAGTTGCAACCTTTTATATCTGGGTTCCAGCTATAGTGTGCCCAGCAGAGATGAGGGGGCATGGTCCCCTGGTCCCACAGAGTGTGATTAAGCCGTGCTGAACCAGTACAGAACTCGTACACCCTATCACATTATGTTAAAGGAAAACAACTACTAGTGCTGCAAAGAATAAATTCTAAATTTTCAAGTAGCAATTGACCTGAGCTCTGAAACTCAGTGCAATGGGATTTTTATTTCAGTGAAAACATCTTCTATAAAATTAATGAATTTTCAGTATTGTCACCACACCAGAACATATTATGTGCTTTCATCCCTGCCTACTCCCAGACATTGTGTTTGACTGATTTTAGGAATCAGTGCCCTCTTATATTTATTACCTTCTGTATTTCCTTTAGGACTTGTCTGACTTATTTGTTTTCAAATATAAAATGAAAATACTTCCCATTTTTACAAGAGCTAAGGTATTTATTTTCCACTGATATCTCAATTTTTGTGCCATCAGACTGAAATGTATTACTCCATAGACAACTGGAGAGCATGAGGTTAGGAAGAGAGAACCTTTAATATCCAGTACATTTCATCCTCCATAGTGTCAGTGATCATATCAGATGTGTTTGTGTCTTGTTTGATTAACACTTTTGTATACTAGCTGAATAATAGTTGTATTAAGCAGTTCAATTATATGTAAAACCATCTTCATGTCTGTTGGAATGTTCTCATTTTTCCTTTTTGGTTCCCATTGCTTTATTTTTACACCATCCACTTATATTCTGTCACTAAAGATCATTTTATTCTCTAAAACATCTTTAGTTTCCCTATTGTAGAGAAAAGCTTTAGTGCCTCTCTCATTATTGTGTATAACTTAGACTTGTTCATCTTCAGTCACATGATTCTAAGAGCAGTACCCAATAAGATTCAGTAATGTGTTGGCTATAAAAGAGATTCTGCAAGCTAAAACAACCAAACTGGAAATACCTATGAATTCATAACATGCTGTTAGTAGGAACGTGAGAGTTTGTATTCATGGACATTCCTTCACTGGATTTTTCAACTATTGGAATTTGAAGCATTTTATGAATTTATAGCTTGCAATTTGCACAGAAATTGGGTTGTTCATAGAAACTGGGGTGAACTTTACTTAGTTAGGTTTTACAGCTGCAGTCTATATTAAGTGGCAAAATATGACAAGATCACAAAATAAACTATTGTAGCTAATTTATGATAAATAGAAACTGGAATAATTAGTCAATGGAAAAATCAGCCTGTTAAAAGACTACCTGTTGGTACACCAGTAATCAATAACATTTTTTCTGCAGTATGTTCTACTCCAGGGATCAGCAATGTTGGCACGCGGGACTGCAGGGTAAGCACCCTTAGTGGGCCCCGCTGCTTTATTTACCTGGCGTTTTGCCAACCGTGGCTCCCACTGGCCCCGACTCACGGTCCGGGTCCATGGGGGGTGCGGAAAGCGGCACAGTGCTGGCCGCCGCTTCCCGCAGCCCCCATTGGACCGGGACAGCGAACCGGGGCCAGTGGGAGCCGCGTCGGCGAAACGCCAGGTAAATAAAGCAGCGGGGCCAGCTAAGGGTACTTACCCTACGGTCCCATGTGCCAACGTTGCCAATCCCTGTTCTACTCACTTTCCTTCAACTGGGTCTAAAGGTCATAGCTACAAGTGACCAGACTCTGGAACATCCATTTTGCGAAAAAAATCTGAAAAGAAAAGAAAAGAAAAGAAAAGAAAAGAAAAGAAAAGAAAAGAGGTTCTGAATCAGAATGAAAAACAGATAATTTTAAAATTTCTTGCAGAATGAAAATTCTGCAAAAATCTCATTTGGAACTAGTAAAACATTTCATTTCAATACTATCATAATGCTTTATTTTAACTTTGAAATTATATTGCAACTAAATATAATAAATAAATTAGTATTTTAATACAATACAAAGTGAAAATGAAAAGAATCAAAATGAGGCCTACAAAACAAAACATTTCAGAATGTCAACATTATTGAAATGACACGTTTTGACATCAAAATAAGAAAGTCAAAAAGAAATATGGTCCTCAGCAAGATCTGCCTTCCCCCAGCGTGTTCTTGTATTGCAGTTCCTTGGCCATCCATTCCCTATAGATGAACACCACCTCTGCACAGGATCCTCACAGCTTGAATCACTCGTGGAATGGTGAGATATCCATGTGGCAGTGACCCCCCCATGGCTAGATCTAGGGGACATGATCTGTTCTAACAGCTCTGAAAAGGATTCCTGGCCACATGAGAATTTGCTAACTACCACAACAACTATCTAATTATGTTCTAAATTATCCTGACAGGGCCATGCTCTGTTCATGCAGCCCAGTTTACTTCATTTGATTTGCATCCGTGTAATGAAGGGCAGAACTGGGCCCATAAAGCATGAAAGTTACATCCTGGTACTTCATTTTCAAAATGTTTAATAGCTTCAGATATAAGTAAAGAGTAAATTCAAAGAATATGTATAGTTGCTAATGTCTATTCATTAGCCTTTGCAATGAATTACATAGTAGTTCATGGTTATATTGAAATTTCCCTGAACAGTCCAGGCAGATAATTTAAGACTGCCTCCTGCACAATGACATTTAGAAAAATGCATACAAGAGGCAAAGGCACGTTGAGATAAAAATGACTGATGTGAGATGATGGGTACACACTACCAAACTGAAGCTCTGAAATACCAAAAAAGGGGAAAAAAGCAACTATTACATTTCAATATACTTTAAAAATACCCTAAACAATCCAACTGATTTTAAAATTGTACTGTCACATTATAAACTAAAGTGAAAATAAGATGACTACTTATAGTCCAGGTGAGAGAAAGAAACAAAACAAGCAATACTGTAAGCAGTGAAAAGCAAATTAGATTTAAAAAATCAAAATAAAAACACAATTAACAATTTATGGCGCTGCTTGAAACATATATTTAATTAAAAAAAATAAAATCTTTCTGTAACTATAATTTCTAGTTTGTCAGTTTCTAGTGCTGTCCAATTTCAATTCTTTTTGCATTAGCTCAGTGATGCAAACTGCGCTGTCAAACCAGCAAAGGAAATTGTGGTGGTGTTGTTTTTTTTTAAAATCCCTCTTGCCAAAGGAAAATAAATCTTGGAAACGTTTCTCATGGCCTAAACATTTGGTAAAAATAAGCTCTGACAGAAGCCTAAGTTTGGAGCTCAGTTTGAACTGTCTGAATCCCTTGAAAGTATTATAGTCAAACTGCTAGAAGTTGGTTTTAGGATGGAGATGATAATTAATAATTAGAATACAGGGCCAGATCTCCCTGCTCTTCAGGAAAAAAGAAAATCAATGGGGAGAGGCTAATGAACACCCTCCGCCCTCTTTCCTTTCTGTGGTACTCAGGAGCACACAAAACTCACCTGTGTGCCTCAGCACCTGATATTGTCAACAATACAGGCCTTAGATTCCCTGTGGTGATGTTGGATAGGTGCCTGTAACTCCTTTACTTATAAAGGGAAATAACATTTGTAGTGCCTCAATGTGGCTGGGCCCTGTACACATTCACTGCCATGCCTTGGGACCAGCTAGGAAAAAATGAGCTAGTCTGTGCAAAGGATCTAATTGAAAATTACCAAATTATAAACAATGTACAACCAATATACTGAGTTCACCTACCTTTACTTAACAATTGAGAAAAACATGATACAACAGATTGAGATTAATTAAAATGTCACAACCACTTTAAATCAGTAGGGGGCACTTCAATAAGTCGACAAATCAGCGGCGTACAGTAGTAAATGAAACTTAACTAATTTACATTTATGCTGGCAACATTTACCTTTCCCTTGAGTGTGCACTCCTCTGAATGTCAGAGTTCAAACACTTGCTTGGGTGGGTGAGCTTGGAGATCTGCAAGATGGAAACAGTTGGTCCAGGAAAATATTTCAGCTGAGGCAACAAGGGGCAGAGCGAGTCTATAACTAGATCATTGTAAGCTGCACAACCCATCTGAAGATGGGCGTTGTTATTACCAGAGGTCAGCAATCTTGGATCCTGGTTAGATAAGAAGACCTCTTTTTCTCTTCTCAGACTCAGGGAAACCCATTACAGTCTCTTCGTTGTCCACCTTCCCCTGCAAGCACTTTCCTAGACAAAGATGGTGGTTACTCCTGTTGCCTTCACTATGGGCTAACCTTGGTCAGTTCTGGGCACAGAAACAGTCTCTGGCCTGGCTTCAGTGAAGCTCAGCAATAGCTTCCGTGTCTCCTTTCTTGGTCTGAGCCCCAGCAGTTTCTTAGTCGCAGCTTCTGACTTTCTAGAAGCAGCTTAGCAGCAGCTCCTGACTTGTTCAGCGCAGCACAAAGCAATCTTCACTCCCCTGACCAGAATCTCAGATCCCCACCAAGATGGAGCCCAATGCATGCTCTTCCTGCATCCTTTGGAAATCTCTCTTCCCGAAGGCATCTTGGGAGATGTAGTCTCCAAGACTGAGTTTCAGCACTCAGGATCTTCCCAACTGTAACACTCTGTTATGTTCAGAGGCTCCTCTAGTAAGGGGTGCCTATACTAGGATAGAGGATCATTATATAATGAATCTATCTTGTTCCATATATTTTCATTTGTGGGTAGAGGAAATGGATGAGGGAATTGTCCCCTGGTGGTAATGTTTGTCCCCTAAATCCTGTGAAATTCAGGTATCCACATGGAGGCACTCTGTTTCTATGCTGGCTCTCGGGTCAAGGACCCTGCTTCCCATTCCCTGGACAACTGCACTGTCTGGGATACTCCTACAACTCTCTTTAAACTGGACCTACACTATGGAGGGGACAGTGGAAGTCATAGACCCTGAAACTTCCTTGGAAAACTCTAGTGGTCACAATGGAGGGCAAATCATGTCTCTCCTCACCTAGGCCCCTGTGCTAGCATACTTCCTCGCACTGCACATTCCATTCCCAGATGGAGCTGTGGATCAGTGAAGGTCCTTTTCAGGGTGCCAGGATAAAGGTGGGAAACACTGCCATGAATGTTGTTTATTTTCCTTGCAAGAGTGTTGTGGTCCATTCATTAACTTGAGTGGCATAATAAAAAAGAATAAGAACTTTTCATGTGTACCTCTCAATGCAGTTTTTCCAGGTGGGTAAATATAGTTGTCTTAATTTTAGAAGTGGTGCAAATGAGCCACTGGAAGAATAGACTATGAAGTACATAGTGCCTTGCGTGTACAAAAGCAGGAAATAAACCAGAAAATGAGAACATACCAGACACTGAGATCAATCAATGCCTAGGAGGAAATGAGAGAACATATTAATTCAGGGCTTCAAGATTTTTCTTGTCAGCAGAAACAAAGCTCAATAAATCCGAGTAATAAACTCATCCAGCTTAGATTTCACATTGAGAGGAAGTGCCCATTTCCCCTTAATCATAATTAACCACATAATACCTTCAGGATAATTTTTTTAAGCAAGTTAGGCATGAATATCAGCTTTAAAACTGGCTTTATGGGACATCTTCATCTTCCATATCAGACTGTCACTAGCAGCCATTTTCTGACCAAAGAGCACCCCCCATAACCACTGCAGGATATTCAATAAGGATTCATCTGACTGTTAACAAGACAATGACACTGCCTTAAGATCCAGTTTTGTAGGAAAGGCTCCAGCCAGCACCAACTTTTGGAGAAGAGGAAAATTAAAAAAAATATTCAGTAACAATAGTACATGGACACAGACACTAAGTAAAGGAAGTGGCACTATAATGTGATCCACTCAGGTTATAAAATGCTTGACTGAAACAAACTGTTTTGGAGCATGATAATGAAGCAAGCTCTGGTGCATGGATAGAGAAGTGTCTGAACTCTCACCACTGCACCAGATAATGTAATGGAGGGAGAAGCAGCTTCAGTTGCCATGGCCAAGTCAATTCACAGAATATGAATTAGTAATGAAGCAAAATACAGTACTGTTTCAGCACTAACAAGTAATAGGTATAGCCTTCCTATATGTTATGGTTTCTTTGTAGGAAAATATTCTTAAACAAATAAACAAACAAAAAACCATTGTGGGAACTATGTAGGGCCTTTGTGAATAAAATTATATTGCAAATATAATTAAGTACACAGGGTACTTGATCACCATCTGAAAGATCACTAAAACAACAGAAAAAGCAGTTATATCAGATAACTCGTGTGTACCAATAAACATAAATTCTGCAGTAATATTTTTCTGCAGAAAAAAGTATGTAACACAGCTCTTAAGTGAACAGAAGGGGTCTATGCAGGGGATTGGTTTGATGAGAAAGGGTCATGACATGGATGACCCTTAAAAATGGATATATAGTAGAGTTGATTGTTCTCGTCCCTTCCATATCCAGTAGAAAGTTTCTGCAAAAGATCAAAATCCAAAATATTTTGGCAAATATGGTCTTTCTCTCCTCATGGTGAGGGAAGATGGTACATCAGGGGCATATAATGGCCATAGCAGTGCATCACAGGAGATGAAGTCTGGCTAGGGAGTCCAGCCCACAGATAATGGAGACAAGGAACAATGAAACTACAACTCCCATGAGGCACCATGGCACGATATCTGAATCATTTTTTTTTAAAAAAAAGTATTAATTTATTTATTTTGCATTTTGGCTGAAAACCAAATTTTTGTAATTATGTAGTTCAGTTTTTGACAAACATCACATTTTCCTTGGAAAACAGACATTTTTCACACACAAAAAGATTTGTTGAAAGCCCAAAACTCTGTAAAAAAATAGCTTTAGTGGGCATTTTCCAGTCAGCTCTAATATATAGAAATGTGCCATAATTATTCTAACACTAATGAGGTGTGCTTGAATATGAATGGAAATGACCAATAAAAAGAAAATAGTAGTGTGGGCCAAATTCTCTGATGTATAATGAAGCAGCTCCATTGAAGTATTTCCCAGCATAGGATTTGGCCTGTGTCTTTATTTTAAAACTAACTTACTAACTAACTAGCCCACCTAATTTAAAAAAAAACAATAACTTTGTTAATCCTTTTCTACAGACATGCAAATGTACTGATTACAATGGAGTTACACTGAAACACTGTTTTTTTTTTAATTCACAGTAATGAATTAGGCACAAGTTATTACTAAAAAGCCTTTGAGATATGTTACTATAATATTATGCAGGAAGGATATAAAAAAAGTAGATTTTATTTCCTGCAGCTCTAAAGACAATGCGGCTAGTAATAACACATGAGGTTTTGCTTATTCACTGTTTCACATTTAGCTGTTTGTTTATGGAACAAATTCTGAGTACTTGTTTTAACTTTGAAAGGTAGAAAGGATGGCAAATCTAAAAGATGGAAACAATTTTTGAACAAAATATTTTGTTTTGATTTCAAGCATTTTTTTAAAATTGCATTTTAAAATAAAATTAAAGGAAATTTCTAATTGAAAAGTCATTTTGAATTAAAAAACAAAATGTTTCATTTTGAAAATGTAACAATGAAATGGTTTTGATATTTTCTGACTCTTTTTTTGTTACACAATCTGATGAAAATGATATGACATGACATGACTTCACAAATTGTCTCACTGCAAATTTTCAAATTTGCATGTTTTGCCAAAAAAAATTAAATTAAATATTTTACTCAACTTTACTGTCTAATACAATGTTTTCTCTATTGGGTATATAAATACTTACCTATTATGCAACACTTCTTATCTGTAGATATCAAAGCACTCTAAAAAGGATTTTAGTGTCCTTATCCACATTTTATGTAAAGAGAAATGTAGTTACTGGAAGACTAAATAACTTGGCCCAGGTCATGCAAGAGGCAAAAGACAGATCTAGGAATAGAACGTTGCTTTCTTGGGTCACAGCCCAGTACTTATTCTACTGGACTGAAAAACAGACACATGAAAAAACACAGTGACTACAACTTCATTCTATAGTAAAGATTGATGACAATACGAAGATGACAATGTACAAGAAACTCTTGTGTGTCATGATCTTAAATGCTCAGAAATGATACATTTGTGGTACAACAGTATTCAAATATAAAGTTACTATGATAGAGAAAAAGTGGTGAATACTAACATCCACATAGGTCACAGACGGGTGGAAAAAACTAGTCTTCACTACCCTGATCACATTTCAAGTTTATCTATATTTAATATGATTTTAATTATTAAAATGCAGCAGAGCAAGTTCTCTAAAAGAGAAAATATACTTATGTATTTAATAAACACATTTGTTTACAATTTATAAAACTGAGAAAACAGATTAGTTTTTACTTCTATAAACAAAGAAAGTGTTGCTTACACGAGAAATAATTAGGTTAAAATCTTTGGGAGGAAGTACTTTTATTCAGAAAATATTATTATTTTCTTAATTATTTTGTTTAAATTATTTGTTAAAAAAATTGTCCTAAAATTAATGAATAGTCAAGCTATTTTTATCTCTACTAAATACATATTTTATACAGTTTTCAATATCTTATACATCCAAGCTTGTAGCTGCTGGGACACTGAAGAAGAAATGAAGATGTTAAAGAAATCATCTGAACCCTAAGAGACAACCTGGAATATGAATTTACTTACTACTATTTTAAAATGTGACAGTGCACAGACACACAATGGCTCACAAGGTGCCTAAAGTCCTTTCAGGATCTGGGCCATAGTAACCTATGCAGGAATGTAGTGTCCACAGATTCAATTTTGGGAAACTGTTAGCACTGCAAGAAATAAAGAACATTAGTATATTTAGAATTCCTTCCATATTTTCTATACACACACACACACACACACACACACACACCTTTTTCAACATCTTTCCTAGAAAGAGATAATTTGATCAATCGTTCTAGGTTCTGATATGTTCTTTGTAGTGTTCTTATAACCATGTTGGTCCCAGGATATAAGAGAGACAAGGTGGGAGAGATAATTATAATAATAATTAATACTCTAATCTCTTACATCAAGAGAAGTTGGTCCAATAAAACCAAAAGAGTAGTTTTCAGTGGTTTGAAGTCAGACTTGGAGACACATTTAGTGAGGTCTGCCAGGGTCTGTCCTAGGTCTGGTACTATTCTATATTTTCATGAATAACTTGGATAATGGAGTGAAGGGTACGCTTACAAAATTTGCAGATGAAGATGCTTTGAGGGATTGCAAGTACTTTGCAGGACAGGATTAGAATAGTTTAGTCCCATGAATTTTTGGGAATAAACAAGGCGATAAAGTGACTTTATTGTGGAGGAACTGGCTCTATGCTGGAGGATTTAACAATATATCTATTTTAGTAAAAAAAAAATCACACTCTTAACCAAAATATTTAAATGAGTACAAATAACTGTGTGTAATCTAGGTTTAAATCAAGTTTGAATTTACTTCTGGAAGTGGTGAGATTAACATTTCTGATAATGAGGTTAATGATTTTGCATTTTTCTTTGTTTTTAAATTCTACATGGAATATTGCATTAGTTGCCATTTTGTTCTTAACTAGGAATAGTTAGTAAATTGAATACAGCTGTCATCTACATGGAGTAAAGGAAAGAAATATGTTTTTACTTCATTTTATTTTATTTTATTTTGCTTTTGGAGGAAGACTGGGATTTTCTCTTTGAGCAGCAATTCATTGATTTCTTAGACTCCAAGGCCAGAAGGGAACATTGTGATCATCTAGACTGAGCTTCTGTGTAACATAGGCCATAGAACTTTCCCGAAATAATTCTAGAGCATAGATTTTAGGAAAACATATACATATAATCTAAATTTAAAAATTGTCAGTGATGGAGAATCCACGATGACCCTTGGTAAATTGTCCCCATGGTTAATTACTCTCACTTAAAAATGTATGCCTTATTTCCAGTCTGAATTTGTTTTCTTCAACTTCTACCCACTGTGTTATGTTACATCTTTCTATGCTACACTGAAGAGCCCCTTATTAAATATTTGTTCCCCATGTAGGATCTCATAACTGTAATCAAGTTACCCCTTAACTTTTTTAAGTGAGATAGATTGAGCTCTGTGAGTCTATCACTACGAGGCATGTTTTCTAATCCTTTAATCATTTTTGAAGCCCTTCTCTGAACCCTCTCCAATTTATCAACATGCAGTGAAGGCAGGGAGCTGTGGACTCCAGAACTGGACACAGTATTTTAGAAGTTGTCACATCAATGCCAAATACGGAAGTAAAATAACTACTCATATCTGAGAGTTCTCTGTTTATGCATCTAGGGATTAAATTATCCTTTGGTCACATTGCTGCACTTGGATCTTATGGAATTAAAATAAACTTTATTAAATTAAATTGAATTAGAGTTAATACTTATGGTTTATAAAATGCAAATATATATGTACTATTGGGAGATTGTATGGAACTTCTATGGCAGGAAGACAAGATTAATGCAGTCTCTGGAAGGTATTTTAGGAGCTTCAAAGTCTTTTTGGAACAAAATATATGAAGTGGATTTCCTGTGAAGTACCCTGAGGTGAGAGGAATGCAAATTCTCCCTTCTGAAGCCAACATTTTTTAGATACCCTGGGAAGAGACCCATTGTGTACCAATTATCAGAGCAAAGACTTCTGAACTGTATAATTGGTGAACTACACATGTTATGAACATGCTGGTTTTGAGCTGAAGCTGTGATGAACTTCTGACCTCAAGGACTTCCCTTGTGTGGGTTTGGAAAAGTACTTTTGCTGGGGGACATGATACGGTTGGTATGATCTCTGGAAAGCTTATTAGTATGAGTGTAGGTTCTTTTACTGTTTTTTAATATTTTGTCTGAATGCTTTGTACCTTAAGAACAAAGTAGGCTTGCTTAGAATGAACTGTGTGATAACTTATAACTGTGGCAATTACAGCTATTAACCATCTCTAAAGAGAAAGCGAGCAGGTGTCCTTTGACAGCCTGTCTGTGCAAGGAAATTCACAGTGACAGCAGGAACAGTGCAGACTGGAAATACTCTGTTAGAAGGGAGAGATATGTGGCTCTCCACTCAAGAGAGGTAAGGGGATTTGGAAGCCTGAGATTGAGTTCACAGTTGTATCACTGAGGAGAAATGCAGATGCAGTTGCCCTGAACTCCCCACAATCTCCTTCATTCTTTGTTTTCAGATGTATATATATACATATAGCCATTAAACACATATTAAATATTAAATATTAAAACACATATTGTGTGTTTGTGCCCAGTTTACCAAGTATCCCAGATTGCTCTGTATCAATTATCTGTATTGTTCATTGTTTACCACACTCCCAATTTTCATGTCACCCACAAACATTATCAGTGTTAATTTTATGTTTTCTTCCAGTTCATTAATAAAAATGTTAAATAGTCTAAGCCCAAGAATCAAAACTAATTGAACACACTAGAAATATACCCGTTCTGTGATGATTCCACATTTTCAAATACATTTTGAGACCTATCAATAAGCCACCTTGTAATCCATTTAATTTTTCTAGTTTTTTTAATCAAAATGTTAGGGGGTACCAACCCAGTGCCTTACAGAAGTCTAAGTATCAGTGCTATTACCTCTATCAAGTGCACTTGTAATCTCAATATAAAAAAAATATTGAATTCATTTGATGAGATCTATTTGCCCAAAACCCATGTTGATTGCCATTAATTATATTGCCCTTCTTTAAGTCTTTATTAATTGAACTCATATTAACCGCTACATTATCTTTCCCAGGATCAATACCAGGCCTATAATTATTCAGGTCATTCCATTAACTCTTTTCAAAAATTGGCACAATAGCTTTCTTCCAGTCTTCTGGAATATAATTAGTCTTGCACCTATGTATAATAAAATGAGGAGTGTGATAGAAACTTGGTTCTTTCATAGCCCTAGACATGACTAGAGCGGGATAATTTTTTGCTGGAACAGTAATTTATAAAAAATGTAGCTTGGGGTTACCCAAAACTATTTGTGAATTCAAGTCAATTTTGGCAAATAGTTCTGGTGAGATGGGAGAAGATTTTTTTTAAGTCAAAATATATTTTAATTTTTCAAAACTGACTTTTTTTTTTCAAAATTTAGCTAGATTTTTTTAAAAAAAAACAAACAAAAAAGTAAAAAAAAATCAAAAATAAATTAAACAAATTAAACCAATCAAACAAAAATTGATTTGAATTGAATGAAATTTTATATGACCCCAGATGATTTTTTTTCACGTTTTTTGGTTCTGGCACCAAATTGAAAAAAATCAGTTACCCACTCAGCTCTAGTTATTGATCCACAAATTGGCATGTTGTTTTAGTATTTGCTGTTATATTCCCTCTTCCTTGTTGTATTATTAAACACTCATTAGAAAGAACTTTTATTCCTAACCGACTTCTCTCATCCTACAATGCCAAAAACTGCAATAACAACCAAACAAGAAACTCCTCACTTTAGACCCAAATTGCATAAAAAGCATAAGAAAAGCATTCATATATTCTTCAGAACAGCTACTCTAACATTAACATTATTTTATATAATGTGCCTAAGGTAGTAATAGCAGTTGGCGCTTTTAAGACTCTCTGAAATGCATTAGTAAATTCAGCTTTTGTCCACCAAAATAAGGCAAAGAAAGGGAATAGCTGTTGTTAATTAGATAGTCTTTTACTTGTTTCAATAATTAGGGAGAGATTTATGAGTGCAGGTGAGAGAACATTCATAGGATGTGGGACAGCACTACAAACTTCATTAAGAGTAGAAGACATATGAATCTGTGAAAGGTTAAATTAATTGTTTAGGATCATAAACAAAACTATTTGCGGGGGTGACAGCGGAGTGAGGAGGCCATAGTAGACATTAACATCTTTATCCTAAATCTGTAGAATAAGGATAATAACACTTATCTTACACACTGGGTGAATTAATAATTGAGAATCTGTCCTTTCTAAAATGCCTTTAATTCCATGATCACAAAATAGCCTAATCCTGCTGCCATTAAAGTTAATGGGAATTTTGTTACTGATTTCAATGAGAGCAGGATTTAGTCCCAAAATCCTGGGACTAAATGAGTGAGACCCACATTAGAAATACATGTAGTTAAATATATTTGACAATGTCAACAATAATGAAGTAATGATATACTAAAATACTTTTTATTGTTAAGCCTGCTGGATATCATTGGAAAGAGTTAACCAAATACAGTTTAACAAAACCAAAACCACAAAAAATGATTAAATGGGAATCTCCATTTGGCATATTTTTTACACCAGTACCCTGTACGTGTTCCTCCATGCAAACACAAATATTCTTTTTCTTTTCCCAATGTCTCTTTTCCAAAGGTATGAGTATGATTGATGTTTAAGCCATTCAGCTTGCACAAAGGTTTTGCAGCCAGAAGAATTTACAAGTATCTTTTGTCCTTCAGCTTTCCCATCCACTGTGACATATCCACTTCACTTTAAGAAATTAATTTTCTTCACTTTACACAGCACCTACAGTAAAACATACACTTTCATCTCTTCTCTATGATTAAAACATATTGCCTTTTGCAACTCTAATTCCCTCCAACCGTCTGAATACTGTGCCACCATGTCACACAGTGATTTCACTGGTCCATGGGCTTCTACACCTAGATATTTCCCAGTGAATCAAACTCCCCCAAATTAATAACTTTGTGGAAATGCACTGTATTATATTTAGGTATTATCCCAATTGCAGTTTTGTACATAAATATGTTCACTTAACACTAAACACAAAAAACGGGAATTAGTTAACTGGAAACAATGAGAAAATACTAAATGTTTTATTTATGTTTTTATTTATTTTAAAGCACGTTAGGGCAGATTTGATCTTTAGTCACAATGAACTAGACTCACAAAGGGTCTTAGATGCCTAACTTTGACTTAGGTGCCTGAACCAAACAGTTTGACTCCACTGAGATCCTCAAAACTGCCACTTAATGGCTGCTTAACCCTAAAGGCACCTGATTTCTCTAAGCTCTATATTCTTTATATTCTCCAAGACCTACATTTCTGTTGCTGGACAAAATCACTCATCTCCTGATTCCACCAAGCTGCTTGGAGCCCTAGGTAGTAATCAGTTCAGGAATTTGGGGACTGGTTGGTGCGTGTTCCCTAGAGCCCAGTGGTTAGGGCACTGACCTAAGAGGCAGAAGACTTGCTTTCAAATCCTTGTTTTGGCTGATTTGGAATAGGAACTTGAACCCAGGTTTCATACATTGTATGAGTGCCCTAACTACCAAGCTATTAGGCATTCTGGGGTGGGTGTGTCTCAGTTATTCCCACTGAAGAGGTTCCACTTTGTATTAAACATTAATTAGTCCACAAGGAGGGAGAAATCAACTCTGCAGCCTGGTGGTTAGGGACTCACTAGGATATGGGTCATCTAAGTTCAAGTGTCTGATTCAAATTATGCAGAGAAAGGATTTGAAAACAGGGATCCCAAATCGCAGAAGTGTAACTTGGCTACTGTCTGTAATTGATGAGGTCTCTTTTCTTTTTGTTTTTTCATGAGAAAGCAGTAATCTAACACATGCATTGTATTAGGAGCCAGGACAGTTAACTCAGTGTTGAGGAATCCTCTGAATGGCAGGGTGCCTAAGCATTTCAATGTCTAAGTCCCTTTGTGGATCTAGCCCAACAAGTAGTACCTAACTTCAGATATTTAAAGAGGTCTCTTGTGTTAATAATACTTTATTTGATCTCTGCTCATGCTCCTCAATTTCTTTTTGAGTATTATATTCAGTAGTAAGTCAAAATGAGCTCACTCATTAGTCACAGATAATAAAATAGCAACCTAGAGATCCCCATATTCAGAAGTATAGGGAAGGCTCATCCCTAGTGTGTTGAATCTTATAATACTGTGC
This sequence comes from Dermatemys mawii, assembly GCA_007922305.1. Taxonomy (NCBI): domain Eukaryota; kingdom Metazoa; phylum Chordata; order Testudines; family Dermatemydidae; genus Dermatemys; species Dermatemys mawii. The sequence continues at coordinate 42,337,555 of ML677348.1, forward strand.
AATGGATAAAGTTAAGAAATTGCTTGCTAAGAAACATATAAATTGCCTCAATTAACAAGAGATAAACAGCAGTATAAACATTGAAATACTGTTATAGTTTACCACAGTTTAAAATGGAATGGAGCAAAGCTTAGTTTGTATTTTCTTTTCATACTGATCATTCTCTTCATTTTTGCACTTACTTTTAAATATTGAGAGAGAATGTTATATTCTAAATACTAATTTTTTCCTATTCGAAATGGGAAAAATGGTATTCTCAGAATAATCTGAACACTGAAATTACACAAAGCCTATACATGTCACATAAAAGGGATTGTTTTCATTGCATCATTAGCTCATGGTATAACTCAAGTGTTACCAATAACCCAACACTCAAACACTTCTAGTTCAAGTAACTGGAGTTTTAAGATTGAGGTAGCTAGCTTGTCAGGGAAGGAGTTGGGACTCAAATTGATGCTGACGATCAGGCTACTAATGGAGCGTGGACTCAACTAAAGTTGTGCTGAAGAACAAAATGTCTTAAATCCATGTTTGCCAGTATACAGAGAGAGAGAGAGAGAGAGAGAGAGAGAGAGAGAAATTATCAGTATGTAAAAATATGTCTGTTGTTTAATTGTATGGATTAAGTAAAGAAATGTCCATAACCAACATGTCTCTTCTTGCTTTCCCTCTCATCCATTTTATTGAACATCTTCTTTCTGTCCTCTCTTTGATTCTATCCCTTTACATTTAGACTTTTCTTTCCTCATTTCTGCCAAGTGCTTTCTAACTTCTAATTCTCTCTCTCTCTCCCTCTCTCTCTCTCAGACTGTTCAGCCTGGGAAATTCAGATAGATCATATGGAATAGTCTTTAAAAATGTAGAACAATTGGGGACTACTGGGGAAAAAGTGATATAGGCAGGAGTAAAACATAGATCCTAGAAATAAGGAGGGAAGAAGCAACAAGTTAATATTAGAAGACCTTATGTCAATTACAATGGAAATAGCCCTGCCAACATTCCAAGACATATGTAGCCAGTGGAAAGTTAGAAAGTTTCAGACAAAGTGTAAATTAAGTCAGGTGGGAATGTTTATATGTACAGGGGGCTAGGCTGTTTTTGAAACATTTGGTTTGTGAGCTAGGCTACATTTCAACAGAAAGATCATTAAGAAGACACGCTGGAGGAAGAAAAATTAGCCTAGTGGAGAGGCAATGGTGGGGAGAAGTTAAGAATTTATACAAAAGACAATAAAGTAAGAAAGCAGCAGCTAAAATACCAATATGTGGACAGGGTAAATAACTGGAACACATGAAAAAAGCAATGTTAAATTTAGAGAAAGAAAACTGAATATTGGTAAGGGAAACCAACTCTCTGAAAATGGGCTAAAGGCACAGAACAGTGAAAATATAATCCAGAGAACGTTTCCAAATTGTCATATATTTTGTCAATTTCTGTAGATGACTCCCAATAGATTGTTAGTTCTCAAGGCATGCATAAGTGTCTGTACAAAATGTTCCTCTAGTCCCTTTGTAGGAGGATGGAATTGAAAAGTGCATATGTGCTGAATTCCATTTGAAGCTAGGAACCTCTGAAATACTTCAGAACTAAGGTCCATTGTTACTCACCAACTGTAACATCAAAATAAATTGGCTAAACAAGTACAAAGATGTCAAATTGTCTTGATAGTTGTAGTTGTAGCTGAAGTCATTATGAAAACTTCTGGCCATTTTGAATTGGAGAGGAGAGATGGGAAGCAAGTGCACAAAAAGAAGAGGCAGAACAAAGGATATAATGTATCTTTTAATTTGAAATAAGAGTGGTCTGGATTTGCCTTATCTCTGGAATAAATATATATTCTTGCATAATGACGGAATAAAGACCATGATGACTCAAAGGAGATTCTCAGGGCAGCTGAATAATATGCTGATATGAAATGATTGTCTTGTCCCCCTCACCCCCATCCTCTCAAAAATACATGTAAAAGATAAGAGGGGCTGCGAAATGAAACCAGAATCTAGGAAAGGCGCTGGTTTGTTTCTGGCTAAGCAATATCAAATAGAGATAAACTGAAATAATTTCATGTACAATTTGATATGTATCAGAATCTTTTGATTTTTATCCATATTTCAGAAGCTTTTTTGAGTTGTCCTATTGCTGCCTTCAACACTCCAATATATTGTACAATGTGCATCAGTTATTTTTTTATAATATGATTTGTGTAGACTATGCTTCAATGCACTTAATTAAGTAGAACAATTATATTTGATGGGTAAAAAAACCAAGAAGTGAATAGGGCAGTGTAAATTTATCATTTTGATGACAAGAGCTATTTTCTCTTCCATATGCAATATACATGGATATAAATCACAGCTCAGCAGCCCCATCAGCATTTGAGGCTTACACATCCAGAAAGCCCTGCAAGAGTCTCTGTCCCTGAAGGGAACAGAAGGAGGTTCCCAAGCTGTCTCTTTCCTATGTTTCTAATTGATTTGTTTAGATGGGGCAGAGGAAAAGCAGCACAAGGGAGAACAAAGAAAGGGCAGGGGCAAAGGAAGCTTCCAAAATTACTTCCCTCATTCAAGGAAAATTGTTGTGTTACTGAGGAGTGAAGAAAGTAGATTCCTTTAAAGCTGCCTGCCCATTCATTTCTCTACTTGATGCCACACCTTCAATTTCTCTGCTGGAGCTGCAAAACACAGGAGCATGTTGGATATCAGCCACTCAGAGAAGTAGCAGATGCAGGAATCTTTTGGAGATGTAGGTCTCTTTTCACAGATGTCTCTTTTGCCAGCAAAAGCCAGAACCTGCACAAGAAGGCAGAAAAATTGGCATAAAGAGGGAAAAGACAGTAAGATGAAGAGCCACTGGGGAACTGGGAATAATGAGAAGATGTGCAAAACAATCAAGGACTAGGATTAGGGGAGTCAGTGTCAGTTGGGATGGACATTTTTGGTCAAGCAGCTATAATGGTAAAGGGACATATCAAAGCTGTTTAAAGTTGCATAGTAGTGTCAACCCACCTTCCCATTGGAACTTCACTCACCAGAGAAAAGGAACAGGTCTGACTATATATATTTTTCCCCCTGAACTATGCAAACAGGCATGGAACAAATAAAACATTGGCAGGAAGTTAGTAGATTGCATTACAAAATTTTGTGTGAATGAGTAATATCGTCTCTTAAAAACCTTTAAATTACTACCATTGAAGATCACATCTACAACCAAAAGACTAGATTCCTGCCTAATGTCAGATGTCTGTCCCAAAATAGCTGAATTTCTAGAGCTGTTCAAAAAGGAAAAGATTGTTGTTGTCAAAATAACAGACAAAGTGCATTCTTTTGGTCTTTGTTCCTGAAAACAGCTTAACGCTACTGCTCAAAAAAACCCAAAACCTTCTCCTGAGCTGTGAATGAACATGGGAAATTTGAGCCTGCACAGCAAAATATTAACAGTATTATAGCATCTAAAAGAATGACCGACTAGAATGGAAAAAAACCTTGTGTACTGTTAAGTATAAATGTTGCTATGGACTCCACATATATTTTTACATAGTCTGTGGAATAGTCTGCAATTAAGGGCAGTAGTGTTTAATGGTCAGGCCACCCCACCACCTTGCATGACAGTTTGTGGGTTTGAAAGATCTAACAGGAAGATATATAGCAGGGATCGGCAACCTTGGCACAAAGGAGAAAGAGTCCTGTGGCACCTTAAAGACTAACTAAATTTTTTTTAGAGCATAAGCTTTCGTGGGCTAATACCCACTTCATCGGATGCATGCAGTGGAAGTATCCAGGGGCAGGTATAAATAGGTAGGCAAGAACCAGGTGGGAGATAACAAGGTTAGTCCAATGAGGCTGAACCAGCTTGTTATCTCTAATCAGGGAGGGTGAGGTGTTCCTCTAGCAGCTGAACTGGAAGTGTGAATAGCGAGAGAAGAGAAGCTGCTTTTGTAGTTAGCTAGCCATTCAAAATCTCTATTCAGTCCCAAATTGATTGTGTCAAATTTGCAAATGAATTGCAGCTCTGCAGTCTCTCTTTGCAGTCTGGACTTGAAGTTTTTTTGCTGCAAAATGCTGACCTTTAAATCTTCTATGGTGTGTCCGGTGAGGTTGAAGTGCTCTCCTACAGGTTTTTGAATATTGCCATTCCTGATATCTGATTTGTGTCCATTTATCCTTTTTCGTAGGGACTGTCCAGTTTGGCCGATGTACATAGCAGAGGGGCATTGCTGGCACATAATGGCGTATATTACATTGGTAGATGTGCAGGTGAATGAACCAGTGATGGTGTGGCTGATCTGGTTTGGTCCTGTGATGGTGTTGCTGGTGTAGATGTGTGGGCAGAGTTGGCATCGAGGTTTGTTGCATGGATTGGTTCCTGAGTTAGAGTTATTATGGCGTGGTGTGCTGTTGCTGGTGAGAATATGCTTGAGGTTGGCAGGTTGTCTGTAGGCCAGGACTGGCCTGCCTCCCAAGGCCTGTGAAAGTGAGGAATTGTTGTCCAGGATGGGTTGTAGAACACTGATGATGCATTGGAGAGGCTTTAACTGAGGACTGTAGGTGATGGCCAGTGGTGTTCTGTTGTTTTCTTTCTTGGGCTTGTCTTGCAGCAGCAGGCTTCTGGGTACACATCTGGCTCTGTTGGTCTGGGTCCTTATTTCCTTGTGCGGGTATTGTAGTTTTGAGAAAGCTTGGTGGAGATCTTGTAGGTGTTGGTCTCTGTCTGAGGGGTTGGAGCAAATACGATTGTACCTCAGTGCTTGGCTGTAGACAATGGAACGTGTGGTGTGCCCGGGGTGGAAGCTGGTGGCATGAAGGTAGGCATAGCTGTCTGTAGGTTTTCGGTATAGGGTGGTGTTGATGTGGCCGTCATTAATTTGCACCGTGGTGTCCCGGAAGTGGACCTCCTGTGTAGACTGGTCCAGGCTGAGGTGGATG
>ML677348.1:42342483-42404953 GCA_007922305.1 Dermatemys mawii
CACCCTATACCGAAAACCTACAGACAGCTATGCCTACCTTCATGCCACCAGCTTCCACCCCGGGCACACCACACGTTCCATTGTCTACAGCCAAGCACTGAGGTACAATCGTATTTGCTCCAACCCCTCAGACAGAGACCAACACCTACAAGATCTCCACCAAGCTTTCTCAAAACTACAATACCCGCACAAGGAAATAAGGACCCAGATCAACAGAGCCAGATGTGTACCCAGAAGCCTGCTGCTGCAAGACAAGCCCAAGAAAGAAAACAACAGAACACCACTGGCCATCACCTACAGTCCTCAGTTAAAGCCTCTCCAACGCATCATCAGTGATCTACAACCCATCCTGGACAACAATCCCTCACTTTCACAGGCCTTGGGAGGCAGGCCAGTCCTGGCCTACAGACAACTTGCCAACTTCAAGCATATTCTCACCAGCAACAGCACACCGCGCCATAATAACTCTAACTCAGGAACCAATCCATGCAACAAACCTTGATGCCAACTCTGCCCACACATCTACACCAGCAACACCATCACAGGACCAAACCAGATCAGCCACACCATCACTGGTTCATTCACCTGCACATCTACCAATGTAATATACGCCATTATGTGCCAGCAATGTCCCTCTGCTATGTACATCGGCCAAACTGGACAGTCCCTACGAAAAAGGATAAATGGACACAAATCAGATATCAGGAATGGCAATATTCAAAAACCTGTAGGAGAGCACTTCAACCTCACCGGACACACCATAGAAGATTTAAAGGTCAGCATTTTGCAGCAAAAAAACTTCAAGTCCAGACTGCAAAGAGAGACTGCAGAGCTGCAATTCATTTGCAAATTTGACACAATCAATTTGGGACTGAATAGAGATTTTGAATGGCTAGCTAACTACAAAAGCAGCTTCTCTTCTCTCGCTATTCACACCTCCAGTTCAGCTGCTAGAGGAACACCTCACCCTCCCTGATTAGAGATAACAAGCTGGTTCAGCCTCATTGGACTAACCTTGTTATTTCCCACCTGGGTCTTGCCTACCTATTTATACCTGCCCCTGGATACTTCCACTGCATGCATCCGATGAAGTGGGTATTAGCCCACGAAAGCTTATGCTCTAAAAAAATTTTAGTTAGTCTTTAAGGTGCCACAGGACTCTTTGTCACTTCTGCAATTCCAGACTAACACGGCTACCCCTCTGATTCTTGGCACAAAGGGTAAGCACCCTTAGCGGGCCCCGCTGTTTTGTTTACCTGGCGGTTCGCCAACCGTGGCTCCCACTGGCTGTGGTTTGCTGCTGCGGTCCAATGAGGGCTGCGGGAAGAGGCGCGGTAATGGCTGCTGCTTCCCACAGCCCCCGTTTGACCAGGATGGTGAACTGCAGCCAGTGGGAGTCACAACTGGTGAACCTGTAAGTAAACAAGCTAGCAGGGCCTGCTACGGGTGATTACCCTGTGGTCCCGCATGCCAAGGTTGCCAATCCCTGACATATAGAGACCTATATGGGATTTGGAGAGGAGGGAAACATCCCTGGGAATGAGTAATGTTTGGAGAGGGAATCCTGGTACTGTACCTCTAAGAGCCAGGGACCAGGCCAGGGCCAGCCCACAACATTTTGGCACCTGAGGTGGGGAGTTCAAATGACACCCCCAATCCTCCCTCACTTGGGCCAAAACTTTGAAAGGTCTCAATTCTGCCATCTTCCTGTTCTACTCCTCTCATGGTACTGCTCTGCTACCTACCCCAATAAAGGATAACAAACAACTTATAATGCCTTATACAAAAATTTTAACTAACATTTAACTTTCAAATGCCTGAACAATGCAGACTAATTGGAGAGGGTGTTCACCTGGAGAGACCTGGCAAAAGACTTTCAACTGTCCTAAACTGAAACCCCAGTTCCTATTTTAAACTGAAACCTCAGCACTGAAAGTCTATAGGTATAACCATTTTGAATAAAACTAACTTTATTAATATTTTTGTGAAACAGTTCTATTCTATATTGAAGCAATATATCCCTTTTAATGTCAGTGGAAAAATTGCAATCCTGAACCAGTCTAGATTCCCTACCGCTGGGAGAGACTTTAATATGTTTATGGATGGATAATGTTCTCTGTAAATAATTAATGGAAGGCTAAATCTATCTCACTGCAACCCAGGCAATATAAAAATCTATGAATATGCATTAACAGCTACAAATGGACTCTCCATAATCTTATGAGTGAATAGATAGGAAAGAATCATTTATCATTGCACTATTTTTATGTCATAACTGATTGCATTCTACTCAAAGTATAAAAATATCCACATTGGAACAATGCTTGACTGGGTCATAACTGTAAATACAAAAGTGCTCTAACAAAATTAAGCCAATCAGAATTAGATTGTATCCATTATTGATTGGTTAGAAGCAGCTATATTACAAAAAGACCCACAGTCTTTTGTAGAATGATCAGAAAAGCAATTAGAAAGTCTTTTATAAAAATCTCAATATTGACCTCTTCCTACATGTGGCACAAATTAAACTGAGTTTAAGGAAACAAATTAAAAGATAAGAAAGATAGTGTAATGTGTGTCATGCAAGAACATTTTATAATCCTCTAGTTTTAATAATTTAAAGCCTGAAATCAATATCTTAAAGCAAGGATGGGGCTGGGGCACATGACTTTTAAGGAGAGGCTGAGGGAACTGGGGTTATTTAGTCTGCAGAAGAGAAGAGTTAGGGGTAATTTGATAGCAGCCTTCAGTTACCTTAAGGGAGGTTCCAATGAGGATGGGGGTAACAGACTCCCATCACGACATCACTCTTGTTACTCACTTAATCCAGAGACTCTCAGGTTTTTCTGCATTTCATACTGGAGCTCTGAGCAGTCATACTGCTCTCTTACATACAATGCAACTCCCCCACCTTTTCTGCCTTGCCTGTCCTTCCTGAACAGTTTATATCCGTCCATGACAGTACTCCAGTCATGTGAGCTATCCCACCAACTCTCTGTTTTCCAATTACATCATAATTCCTTAATTGTGCCAGGACTTCCAGTTCTCCCTGCTTGTTCCCAAGCTTCTTGCATTTGTGCTTAGGCACTTAAGATAACTTGCTGATCATCCTGCTTTCTCAGTATGAGGCAGGAGTCCTCCCTTCTTGCACTCTCCTGCTCATGCTTCCTCCTGGTATCCCACTTCCCCACTTGCTTCAGGGCTTTGGTCTTCTTCCCCCGGTGAACTTAATTTAAAGCCCACCTCACTAGGTTAGCCAGCCTGCTTGCGAAGATGTTCTTCCCTTTCTTTCTTAGGTGAAGCCCATCTGTTCCTAGCAATCCTTCTTCTTGGAACACCATCCCATGGTCAAAGAATCCAAAGCCTTCTCTCTGACACCACTTGCGTAGCCATTCATTGACTTCCACAATTCAATGGGCCTTTTCCTTCTACAGGGGGGATGGATGAGAACACCACTTGCACCTCAAACTCCTTTATTCTTCTTCCCAGAGCTACGTAGTCTTAAGTGATCCGCTCAAGGTCAGTCTTGGCATTATCATTGGTTCCCACATGGAGAAGCAGGAAGGGGTAGCGATCTGAGGGCTCGATGAGTCTCAGCAGTCTCTCCATCACATTGTGAATCCTAGTTCCTGGCAACCAGCACACTTCTTGATTTTCCTGGTTTGGATGTCAGATAGATGACTCAGTCCCCCTTAGGAGGGAGTCCCTGACCACCACCACCACCCACCTCCTTTTCTTGGGAGAAGTGGTCACCTAATCCCCATCCCTAGGACAGTGCATCTCATGCCTTCCAGTTGCTGGAGTCTCCGTCTGCTCCCTTTTCTCAGATGTATCATCTAGTCCACTCTCCACCTTAGTAGCTGTGGAGAGAACATGAAAATGATTGCTCACCTGTATCTGCATTGCTGGTACATGGATGCTCCTCTTTCTTCTTCTGGAGGTCACATGCTACCAATTATCGTCACCATCCTTCTGTCCTTGCTGCACAGCCTGCTGTGATTCTTCATAACGTTGTGCCCGTAGAAGCATATCCTGATGTCTGTCCTGGAAATCTTCATTTTCTCTTATGCAGAACAGGGTTGATACTTGTTTCTTCAGACTCTGAACTTTCTCTTCCAATATGGAGACCAACTTGCACTTTGTACAGAGATAGTCAGTTCTGTCCTGCGGAAGAAAGACAATCATAGCACGTCTTGCTCAGGTCATAACAGCTGATCACTCACCATCCATATTACCTTCCTTCTACAAGCTTCCTGAGCTGTTGCAGTAACTATTCAGAAAAACCTGCAAGATGAAAGCCTCAGTGAGCTCGCCCCAGGCAAACTCCCAGTCAAACTCCCTCTGTTCTCTGCTCAGCTGGTTCACAACTAGCTGCCTTTTTATAACAGTCATCTGAGAGAGCAACAGGATTTGAACAGGGATTAGCCATTGTTCTGGAGCGTGCTCTGACACTGAGCTATTGGATATTCTGATGTAAGATGCCTTCAATCTCTTCTGTTGAAGCTGCTGAAATCTGGATACATAGATTGCAACATCCCATAGATCAATGGTTCGAGCACTCACCTGAGAGGTAGCTGATACCCGCTTAAATCCCTTCTCTGTCTCAGGTGGTGGTGGTGCTTTGTCTCCTAAAAGTGAGTGGGTTTAAATTTTTGAGGGAAGTATGCCTCCTCCAACCCTACTTCCCAGCTTGACTTGTGTGAACTTGCCTGAGGGGTCCTATCCAGTAGACTCCCTCTGAGCATGCCCCATGAGTATTTTCACATTCTGCAAATTAGGCCTCTTCTCAGGAATCTCTAACTGAACACAGATGCTGTTTTTAAGGGGGCGGGGAGGTTGTTTGTTTGTTTTTGGTTTTGTTTTTTTTTTAATTTAGCCATTGCCATTTCTAGCTGTGAAGAATCCTGAACTAGTAGCTTAAACCGGCTACTAGTGCAGGACTGAATATTTCATTTTGAGTCTTGGACCAATGTGGTTTGCAAGGGAAATTGTGATTTAGACAGATGAATGCTTATTTTTCTCTGGTACAGAAATCACTCTCGGCTTAGGCAGAAGATAAGTATCTGGATACCTAGAGGGAGGCAGAAGTGTGCATGCCTGAGGCAGCTAAGAAATTCTTACTGCAAAAACTTAAGCACCTACAGGGTCCATTGGGAGCCTAAAACTGGGATTTAATAACCTAACTCAGGGATTGGCAACCTTGGCACACAGGATCACAGGGTCAGCACCCTAAGTGGGCCCCGCCAGTTTGTTTACTTGCCGGTTCACCGACTGCAGCTCCCACCGGCCGCGGTTCTCCGTCCTGGTTCAATGGGGGCTGCGGGAAGCGGCAGCCAGCACCTCATCACTTCCTGCAGACCCTATCAGACCAGGACTGTGAACCCTGGCCAGCGGGAGCTGCAGTCGGTGAAACAGCAAGTAAACAAACTGGCGGGGCCTGCTAATGGTGCTTACCCTGCGGTCCCATGTGTCAAGGTTGCCGATCCCTGACCTAACTCCTTTTGTACGTCCAGGCTTATAACACTGCAGTAAAGGTAGTCACATAATTACCTAAGATCAATAAACTGAAGTAAATTGTAAAACTCCCTTTGACTTCAGTGGTAACAGAGTTAAGAAATGCTGAGTGGGTCCCCCCTTCCCTCCAACAAATCTTAGTCATACAGAATATATGGTGGCATGATGTTATTTAAAGGTTTAATTGGCATGAGTTTAGAATGGGTGGATAATTCACAAGTGGTAAACCTATTTACCTTCCTCATGGTACAAAGCTCCCAGCCTATATTTTCAGAAGTGAACAAATTTTTGAGTGTGTCTGTTTTTGGGTTGTTGAGAAGTGTTAAAGGAGCTGTATTTTCACATTCTGCAAATTAGGCCTCTTCTCAGGAATCTCTAACTGAACACAGATGCTGTTTTTAAGGGGGGGGAGGTTGTTTGTTTGTTTTTGTTTTTGTTTTTTTTTAATTTAGCCATTGCCATTTCTAGCTGTGAAGAATCCTGAACTAATAGCTTAAACCGGCTACTAGTGCAGGACTGAATATTTCATTTTGAGTCTTGGACCAATGTGGTTTGCAAGGGAAATTCTACATTTTAGGAGGAAGCTGGAAACATTTCCCTACCAAGTTGCTTTAAAAAAGAAAAACAAATAAATAAACAAAAAACCCTGGTGCCTAAACCTGCTCAAAGATTAAAATATAATTTTTTGCACATAGTGTAGACAATGTGCCTGATAAATGCAGTTTGTCACATTTCTCTGTACCCTATCAAATGGATAGCTCCTCTACCTATAAGTATAATATGCTGGGGAGAATCATGCGATAATCCTCAGAATTATATATTAAATTGAGCTGTTATGTACTGTCGTTATGGATAGTCTCACTTGCTCTCTGCTCATTGATCCTGCAACTTGTTCTCAAGTCTCAAACCCCTAAGCAGCCTCAAACAAGCACCATTTTTTTAAAAAAGTCAGTCTGGCAAAAAAAAATCCCCACTTGTGGAAATCCAAATTACCCGGCCCTAGTCCCAGAACAGATAAGATTCATTTAGACAAGTGACAATTTATCTATACAGATAAAGATATCCAGGGCATGTTGATAACAGTGCAAATTATATAACCCCCCCAATTTAAGGACCGTTTTCAGTGGAAAGCAGCCTTAGTGTAAGTGAGAATCACGCCTCATAACTTCAAGCTATGTCATCTAGTAACCCTGAAGGCTAAAAATTAGAGCTTAATACCATTGAAAAAAAGATGAAATTCCCAGTTTCTCAATGAGAAATATTGAGATGCAATATTCTCTGTCCCTAGTCCTGGAAGGTCAGGAGATAATAGGCTGAACTGTTTTATTCACAAAGAAAGCTACTATAATTCAGTTTTATGGTTCCCTCGCTGAGTCCTGTACCGTGTACACTAGACTTTTTTTCTCCCATGGGAGTGAGGAGGGATTTCAGTATACATGATACAGTCAAAAGCAATTATTTTTCTTTTCATGATGATTACATTGTAATATATATGTTCATTTAAATGAACTTGCTAAATATAAAAATAGATTTTTAAGGCTATAAGCAACAATTATAATTATCTAGTCTGATCTGTACAACACAGGTCAAAGTATATTAAATAAAAGAAACCATCATTTATTTTTGGAGTTTCAAAACCTTTGTAGCTTTAAATATTTCTGAAGAAACTACCACAGTGCTTTGTATTTCTGTAAAACTGTATCCTCAGCAAAAACTACTAATATATTGTGACACTTTAATATGGAATTTCAATGTATTGTGACACCTTTATTCACATTAAATAGTCCCTTACACTCCAAGTAGTCCCATTCAATTCAATGAGACTTCTTGGTGGAGTAAGGCATTAACCCACTCCTCTTGGAGAGTAAGGCACTAGTCAGTGGAGCAAGGGTATCACAGTCTAGCCCATATATATTAGCTAAAGGTTTGAACTAAATTCCTGAACTGTATGGGAATTATCTGGATTTAGTCTTCACGGTTAATATCTGTGAAGTCTACAATTGACCTAAACTAAGCCCTAGATTTGAATACCTCTGTATTCTGGAATTATTTTGACTATATCCTCACTTTATTGGTTCTTCTTCATTACTTTTATAAAAAAGAAATTAAAAAGAAATGCATATTATGGGAAAGTTAAAGTAATATTTAAACTCAAAAAGCCAGACAACTCTGAGAAAATACTACATCAGTTCAATTCCCTTATTCCCCTTTGCTGTTGCTGTCTCCCTTCCCCATTGGTCAGTATCCTGTTTCCTCAAACCTGCTCATACAACAATTCTCATTGCCCAGTACACATAGACTTTATGGCCCAAAATCTGTTCCATTGCAACTGTGCAAATCTGGCTAAGCAGTGCTGAGATCCATGGAGTTAAATTCATGCACCCACTAGTAGTCTAACTATGTTTGGTTTATCAGTGCATTATTCACATACTAATATACATTTAATATAATTTTAGTTTAATTACATAATATCTGTTGCTTCAGAAATTATTACTATATTAATCACCTCTCCACTGTGTTGCATAAAGTAAAGTCAAGGTTATCCCCTTCTTTCTATAACCAAAAGGTCCATTCCATTTAAACTATATAGGGCCCCAGCTGAAGAGCTGAGTATGAACTCTATTCTGAGCTTCCTTTCCACGTTTCTGAAGATTAATCTCAGCTCCACTTGTCCATGGAGGAATACTAATGTTGAAGATATGCTCAAGAACCTGAAACTGTTAGGGCTCATTTCCTAAGAGAACTAGAGCTGAGGGTGATTGAAATTGGTAGCTACAAAACAGCTTGTTCCCAGGAAGTTGATGCAATTGTATTTATTTGAGAAACACTAGAAGATTGTGATGCATTTTAAAATATAATGATTTTTGATTTATTTAGTCTGGGAATACTTTCACATGTACAACAACAAAACTAAAAAAGATCCTTGATATTGTATTGGATTAGGGCCTGATCCAAAACCCAGTCAAATCAAGACTCTATTGATTTCAGTGAGTTTTGGATTAAGCAGTAGAAAAATTCATTAAAGTCAGCTTCACTTTACCTATTTCCTTGATTAGAGGATGATGGTAGAAGATGAATGTCATTAGTACATTTTTAAACACACACAAATGATAGTGTTACAAACAAAGGGATCAATTCTGCCATTAATAGTGTCCATATTGTAACTTCTGTTACTACTCTCTAAGTTCCTGATGTTAGTTCTGGAAATTTTACATATGGTATATTAGATTTTCAAACCCCTTTCTCATTAAACATTGGTAATGCAACTCTCTTAGTACAGAAACTGCAGCTGTGACATTTTTTTTAAAAAAATAAGAACATTCAACTGTTCTGTTTAAAAAAAATCTACAAGTAAATATTAGAGCCATTTGAGAATGGGCATACTGAAAATTTATAATGCAGCTAGTATATTTTTTGTAGTAATTCTTTCAAAAATGTTTTAATTATTTCATGGAAAACACTGTTGTACTACTGTAGGTTGTGGGAAATCTCTCCAAATTCAGAGAAAGCAATGCCATATAACTTCATTACATTCAGCTGATACTTTTTGACTCCATAGTCATAGGTTACCCAGTGCAGTCTTCAGTCTCTGCAAGCAGAGACACATGGCCATGGAGTACTTTGGAATAGTAAAACTTATTGCCAAGGGTTCATAGCATCTATTTGTCTGATGGAAATCTCCCATGAGACTTACAAGTCGTTTATCCTACTACAGACAGCATTCACTTCCTACTCCTGGAGGAATTCTGTGCCACTGTGCAATGCAGAATTTTTCAAAAAATAATATTTTTTCAATGCAGAATTTCCTTTCCCCCACACAAATGGGCTTCAATATTGCTGGCCACTGCTAGGGGTTTCTGGATCCAACAGAGTGCAGATTGCACATACACCCAGCATCAGGCTGTTTTTCCCTTCTGGGTTCTGAGGGGTAGGGGCAGGTGTCTGTGTTGAGGGGGTACCACATCTGTGTTCTGGAGGGGGTGAGGGATATCTGGGCTGGCAGGCTCTGGGCTCTGGAGGGAGGGGTGGGTGTATTGTCTGGGCGGGGATATCTTGGGCTTACAATACGTGCTATTTAATTATGCAAAACAATCTGTTCCACCTTGTATTTAGGTGGGACACATTGAATACCTTTGGCAGACCTGAAGAAGAGCTCTGTGTAGCTTGAAATATGGTCTCCAAGCTTTGGTCCAAAGATATTGCCTCATCGATTTAGTCTCACCACTGAGAACTGGAAATTTATCATTAAATTCAATGATGTTTTTCCTCACAAGGATACTATTTTGGCTTTGACAGGCAGAAGGTATGTTAGTGCAGCAGTACCACTAGTATTCTGAAGGATAGGCATACACTAATGGGAATGCTCTTCAACAGGTTGCAGGATGTCTTCTCCCCCCATCAATGGTCCTGCTCTACTCTGATTACACAAAGCACTTCACCACTTGCTTACCTTTTAAGGATGGGCATAAGTTCCATTGAAGTATCTCCCTAGTTTAGAAGGAGAGGTGATGCATAGGGAGAATATGAGGGGAGTCAAGTGCTTCACAGATTGGCCTACTAGGGACGGGCTGTCTCAGATACAAGCAGCTCCATCCCAGTGCTTAAAGTACTGTGGCCCCTGGCTGGGTTCAGGGTAGGAAGGGTCACTGGGCAGGGGAAACACATGGGGCAGTCACATGTTCTTCCCCTTTAGCTTGTCCTCTCCGTTCCTCCCCAAGTATGTGGAGGCACCAGTCATTTATGTTCAGAAGGATCTGATACAGGACCATTTGCGTTTAATTATTCCAAGAATAGGAATAGGAGTGTAGTATCAGAAAGAAGGCTCTTAAATGTATTAATGTACCTAAAAGAGAAGTGTGGGGGGGAGGTGGAAGTGAAGGAGAGAGCCAATACATTTTAGTGCAACAAGCTAGTCACTGTATATTTATTAATAGTTACTGTTTTAAGGTGTGATCTGAAGCCTATTGAAATCACTCAAAAGTTCCCTTTTGATTCCAGTGGGATTTGGATCAGTCTCTTAATTCCTGATATTTTAAAAATTTGACCAGCTGATCATATAAACTACTCGTTAGGTTACCAAGAAACATTAAGGAAGAGATCTCATGCAGGAAAGGATGAAAATAGAGGGAAAAGTTCTTTGATATCTAATTGAATGTGATTCTCTACTGCATCATGAATGCTACTATGCTTAGAAGAAAGAAAGAGACCTATTTTTCTATTTTACTAGTTCGTGTGCATGTCCTAGACTGTCAAAAACAAATAAACAAAAACCAGTGTAAAAAAGCAAGGAGTGGAGGAAGAGTCAACAAAAACGGGGAAGGAAGGGGAGATGCTCAGTAGTTTTGAAAATCAGGCCACTTCATTAGACGTCTAACCTTAGATGCTCAAATTCTCAACGTTCAGTCATAATCTCAGTCACTTTTTTTCTTGAGGCCTGAAATCTGAACATATTTCTATTAATTATACTAATTTTAGTTGCCGTTACATTTTTTCTGTAAGAATCTGAAATTGAAAGGAACTTCATGCTAGAAGGGACAACCAAAGCCTAAGGTTTCGACTGAAGTATGAACTATGTGAAGATGAGGTCTGAACAAAAGGAGGAGTCCCACAAAGTGTTCATCATTTGATTCTGCTTTGAATTGTGGGTCTTTCATTCTAGATTTCCTTTTGGACCAGAATTGGTAGGACTGAAGTATGCCTTGGCCAAAGAGCCAAAGTACCACATTCTCAAATCTCAGCAGACAGTAGACCTGCCAGTAGAGACCCATATCTTGGTCACTTGAACCCTAACAGGCCACATGGTAGCATAATAAAGACAATGTGGTCAAATGGCTATAAAATTATGATGGACTGAAAAGTTACTAACATTTTCAGAAGAGAAAAGGCAAACTTTAAAACTCTTTCTCTGATTCTACTAGACTGTCAAGAGGAACTTTGGAGTTGAGATATGCAAAATTTCAAGAAAATCTGTTTCACAATATGGCAGGTGAAGGTTTTTTGTTTGGTTGGTTTTGTTTATAATAAGGAGCTATCTGCCCCATAAGTATGGAGCAGCTACTGCCACTTCATGACAAGATTTTTCAGATTTTTTTAGATCTCAGCATGGTTGCTATGAGAACTTGAATTTTTGAAAAAAAACCAAACTCAGTTGCATTCCTCCTAAGACAAATGAATCCATTCTGTTCACATTCTTAACTCCTTCTCCATTCATCCACTTACATCGCCCTCCTTTCTGTGTTACTTGACCTTCCTTGTATATCTTTCAACCTACCCCTCTCTGGTGACAGCATATCTGCAGCACCTGTTCATTCCCCTGAAAGATTTAATCAACCCAGCTACCTAACTTAAGAGAAAATACCAATAAACTTCTTTCTTGTAAAAGGAATCCTCATATAAAATTGTACTATCCCCCTCATCTCTGATCATTTATGGGTTAACCTAAAATCTAGGGACATATATCTTCATCTTCTGAAGATCAACAGAATGCACTGGCAATAATGACCCCAGAGTAGCAGCTATATTCCATTAGTTATCCCTTTTTAATTGAATCCTCTGCTTTCTGAGCAAGGAAGTGATGGACTGAATCCCAGTACTCAGCTGTGGGGAACTGTGCAAAATAAATGATTTGATATGATCAGCCTAATGTTTTCTTAGATAGATAGTTATTTCTTTGTGTATAAAGCTCTACCCTGAATTCTCTGAAGGCTTCCTGGGTATGCCCTGCTACCTTAAAACAAAATCCACCTCAGACCGGCAGTAGCCTAATTCTTCCTCTGGAGCACACTCCCTAATTACCTGTAGCAAATAACTCAGAGCTGCACAAAGCTTAACTCCAGAACTAACCCAATAAAAAATTAGAAAAACCAGCAACTTCTATTGCAAGGAATTCTGGGTGAAATTCCTTTATGGCACTGTTCCAATCAGCATTTGACCTCCCTATAAACTTAATCAAGCCCTTTTTTGCCAGCTCTCATTACATTAGAAACGTTTCAGCTCAAACCCCTATCAAGGAAACTCATCATTTCTCTTTAGCAACAAGTGCAATAAAAATTGATTCCCCTTAATAAATGTCATCTCCCCCAAGTCTCTCTTTTTGTTTAACAATTTTTAAATAGAAAAGCATTCCATTCAAATGTCTATCACTTTGAAAAAGTGTTTTCTCACAAACAGTGAATGGAAATTCATGTTTTTAAAGTCAATCTCATTATGTTGGGGAGGGTGGGACTCCTGATTATTTAAAGTTTATGGTTTGCATACTTACATTTAATCTTGCTACCAAACTGTTAGGGTTTGTCTAAATATGGAGTTAGTCAGGAACAGCTATTTCTATGTGTGCATCTTCTTATTCTGAAGTAAGAATGCTTTGTTCATGTTTAGCACTCTAGCTTAACCCACTTTGAGTTATTCAAAAATAGCTGTTCCTGAATCACTCTACCTGTAGATGAGCTTTTAGGGTATGTCTACACTACAAACTTATGTCAATTTTGTTAAGGTTGATTTTGTAAACCAGACTGTATAAAATCGATTTTGTGCATGCACACTAAACACAGTAAGTCGGCATTGTTTGTCCACACTACAGTGGGAAGCGTTGACATAGCGAGTGGTGCACTGTGGGTACCTATCCCACAGTTCCTGGAGTCCCAGCAGGCACCATTTCAAGTGGTGCACTGTGGGTAGCTATCCCACAGTTCCCAGAGTCCCAGCAGATGCCATTTTGAGCTTTTTCCATTCCCAAACCCACCCACCCCGCAGTGCCCCCCCCTGCTGTGAAAGCAACTGCAAACAGTCATTTTGCACGCTTTTGCTTCCTGAGCTGACGCCATAGCAGTGCAAGCATGGAGCCTGCTCAGGTAACCGCTGCAGTAATGGCCATTGTGAATACCTCATGCATTGTTGTGGACTTTATGCTGCATCGTATGCACAAGAATGTGATCAGGAGATGACTGCGCTATCAGGAGACTGAAGACAGTGATGAGGACATCATGGACATGGACACTGACTCTTTTGAAAGTAAGGGGCCCGACAACCTGGCAATTTTGGTGGCAATGGGGCAGGCTCATGCTCCGGACCACCGAATCTGGGCCAGGGAAACAAGCACTGACTGGTGGGATCGCATAGTGCTGCGGGTCTGGGATGACTCGCAGTGGCCCAGAAACTTTTGCATGAGAAAGGGCACGTTCATGGAACTTTGTGACTTGCTTTCCCCTGCCCTCCAGCACAAGAATACCAAAATGAGAGCAGCCTTCACAGTTCAGAAGCGAGTGGTGATAGCCCTATGGAAGCTTGCAACGTCAGACAGCTACCGGTCAGTCACGAATCAATTTGGAGTGGGTAAATCTGCAGTGGGGGCTGCTGTGATGCAAGTATCCAGGGCAATCATTGATCTGCTGCTATCCAGGGTTGTGTGTCTGGGAAACGTGCAGGCTATAGTAGATGGCTTTGCCGCGCTGGGATTCCCTAACTGTGGGGGGACTATAGATGGCACTCATATCCCTATCTTGGCACCAGACAATGAGGGCGCAGAGTACAGAAACCGCAAGGGGTATTGTTCAATGGTCATGCAAGCACTGGTTGACCATAAGGGACATTTCACCGACATGTGCATGGGATGGCCGGGAAAGGTTCATGACGCTCATGTGTTCAGGAACTCTAGGCTGTATAGACAGCTGACGCAAGGGACTTTCTTCCCAGACCAGAAAATTACTGTGGGGGGTGTTGAAATGCCGATCGTTATCCTTGGGGACCCAGCCTACCCCTTAATGCCCTGGCTTATGAAGCCATACACAGGATCCCTGGACAAGAGTCAGGAGCTGTTCAACTATAGGCTGAGCAAGTGCAGAATGGTTGTGGAATGCGCATTTGGCCATCTGAAGGCCAGGTGGAGAATCCTATTTACTCGCTCAGACCTCAGCGAAAGAAATGTGCCCATTGTTATTGCTGCTTGCTGTGTGCTCCACAATCTCTGTGAGAGCAAGCGGGAGACGTTTATGGCGGGGTGGGAGGCAGAGGCAAATGTCCTGTCTGCTACTTACGAGCAGCCAGACACCAGGGCAAGTACAAGAGCGCACCAGAAAGCGCTGCACCTCAGAGAAGCCTTGAAAAACAGTTTTGCGACTGGCCAAAATGCTGTTGAAAATCCACTCCCTTGCTCTGCTCTGCAATAAGCCTCCCGCCATCCTTATTTCCTTCCCCCCCATTTGCGGAGTAAATAAAGTCTCCTTTTTAAAAAGCATGCATTCTTTAATGATTCTTCACAAACAAAGGGGAAGACTGGCAAGATAGCCCAGAAGGGGTGGGTGAGGAGGAAAACCAGTCGGTGTGGTGGATGGGGGAAGGGGGGGACAAAGACACAGCACATTTTTAAAACTTTTCTGATAAACTGAGCCACATGCTGCTAGTGTTGTATTGTGGGGTAGAGTGGGTCGGTTCCCGGAGCCTCCCCCGCCCCGCGTTCTCAGCCCGTGTCTGGATGGGGAGGCAATGGAACTTGGGGAGGAGGGGAGGTGGTTACACAGGGGCTGCAGGGGCAATCTTTGGTCCTGATGAAGCTCCACCAGACACCGGAGCATGTCACTCTGATCCTCCATTATCCACAGCATTGCTTCCATCCTCCTTTCTTCCTTCTCCTGCCATCTCTCCTCCCGCTCCTGCCATCTCTCCTCCCGTGCTGCTACTGCTGCCCTGGATGTGCTCTGGGACTCTAAAAAATTTTCTCTCCATGCTTTGTTTCGAGCTGCCTCACTGCGGGAGAAATTCATGAGCTCGGCAAACAAATCTTCTCTTGTGCACTTCCTTCTCCTTCTCATCTGCGCTAGCCTCTCCGAAGACGATGTTAGCGGG
Source organism: Dermatemys mawii (assembly GCA_007922305.1). Lineage (NCBI taxonomy): Eukaryota > Metazoa > Chordata > Testudines > Dermatemydidae > Dermatemys > Dermatemys mawii. The sequence goes on from ML677348.1 coordinate 42,357,838, forward strand.
GGTGGGGGGACCACCCTGGCTGTAGGAGAAAAGAAGGAAAAAGGGTATAAGATAGATACATTCTCCAGGAAAAAGGTTATAAGATAGATAGGTACATTCTCCAGAACAATGGGAACAGTCTTTCACGATGAAACAAAGTATTCACAGAGTGCATATGCTTTCTGTACAAGGTTGCATTTTGCACCTTAAATTGAGTGCCTGTAACTTTCCTGTACAGACATCACATCAGGCACTCTCTCCCAGGGCCAGGCAACAGAAACCACCATGCAGGTAAGCCACATTCTTTCGGTTTGATCCACATTCTTTACAACAATGCTCTCCTTTCCCACAGTAAGCACCCCCCCACCGCGTGGCTCCCTGCTGCTGTAACACAAGCAGCCCCCAGCCCAAGCTGCTGCTCTCATGGAGGTTTCTCTCCCCCACTACAAACACACACATGCCCCCAACACAAGCAGCCCCCAGCCCAAGCTGCTGCTTTCATGGAGGTTTCTCTCCCCCCTACAAACACACATATGCCCCCAACACAAGCAGCACCTAGAGTTTTCTCTTCCTCCCAACCCCCTTACCTAGCTCTTTCGTGCTGGTTGGTCTCCTGTGCTGATGAGCTCCGCATGGTGCCTTGTGCTGAGGAGCTCTGCATGGTGAGTGTCCTGTGCAGGTGAGCTCGCCACGCTGGCCAAACAGGAAATGAAATTCAAATGTTCCCGGGGCTTTTCCTGTCTACCTGGCCACAGCAGCAAGTTGAGACTGCTATCCAGAGCGGTCACAGAGGAGCATTGTGACTGCTGTCCAGAGCGGTCACAAAGGAGCACTGTGGGACAGCTCCCGGAGGCCAGTAAAGTCTGCATGCGTCCACATTAAGCCACAGTTGACCCAGAGATGTCGATTTAAGCATTACTCCCTTGGGGCTTGTCTTCACTACCACGGGGAAAGATTGATTTTATGGCGATCGATTTATCGCGTCTTGTGAGGACGCGATAAATCGATCACCAGCGCGGCCCTGGTTGACTCTGGAACTCCAGCTCCCCTGGAGGAGTAAGCCAGAGTCAACGGGGGAGTGCGCTGCCGACTGCCCTTGCCGTGAGGACAGGAGGTAAGTCGGCTGCAGATACGCAATCTTCAGCTACGTGATTCACATAGCTGAAGTTGCGTATCTGCAGTCGATCCCCTGCCCTAGTGAAGACCAGCCCTTGGTTTTGGTGGAGTACAGAAATCGATTTTGAGGGCCCTTTAAATCAACTTAAATGGCTACTGTGTATGGACGGGTGCAGGGTTATGTCGATTTAATGGCACTAAAGTCGACATTAACTTGTAGTGTAGACGAGGCGTTAGAGTGCTATGGTTACCAAGTCTCTTCATAAATATTTCCAATATTTCTAACATTCCCCTGGAAATTGGTTGAGTAGTAATCACACATGAAAAAGTAATCAGTTTGAACACACCACTTACTCTCAAATTTATTCTCATAGTTGTATACCAAACAGTTACAAATAGCAAAGCTGTTCACAGAAATAGGCACAAACAGCAAAGGGACTATATTTGCTGACTAATTATTGACCAATAATGCGACCAGTTCTAGTAACACTATAGTAACAGCAGCTAAAAAAGTAATTTTTTTTCCCATTTTTTTCAGAGTTTCATCCAAACTAACTTGCCACCAGCTTTTAAGATTTAATATCTCAATAAAACATTTAATTTGTCACCATAAAAATAATTCTATGATAGGATGAAATCAGCGGGAATCATGTTCACAGTCTTATTTTCCACCATCATCTTACAAGACTCAATTGTCCCTTGGCAGCTAAGCCTTACTCAGCGTAGGTGGGGTAAGGAGCTGGTGATGACTGGCCATGGCATTAGACAAAAGAAACCAGGGGTTGCACTAACTAATGTAACTACAACACAGGATCTCACATCCTTGGAGGATCAGTGGTGCACTCCCACTTTTTCAAGGTAGGGAGTGGAGTGGATGGTATAGGAGCCACCTCTACTGAGTTTATACCACAAGGAACTTTTCCATAGGCTGTTTATAGCCAGGATTCATCCTTAACCCCACCTCCCCACCCAAATGCCAAAGTCACAAATGTTTGCTATTTTTAGCCATAGAGCTACACCAGTGGTAAGATCAAAAATATTAATTTTTAAATATCCAAACCTTTATTTTAAAACCCTGAGTTTCTTTATTGGGAGAAATCTAAGAAAGATGTTCAAAAGATCTGTTGGCCCACCACCTAGCAGCTGTTTGAGAAGATCAGAGGTGTGGAGAAAAAGGAGCATAGAAATAATGATATTTAAACTGGGTGACTACCCTGCCCCAGAAATCAGAATTCTTCCCTCTCCTCATGACTCTCTGGAGATACACATACATCACATATATTCTACAACCATCTTATTTTTATTAATATATGTGTACACACACACACACACACACACACACACACACACACACCTCCAAAGAGCCAATATGTATTTCTAATACAGAGTTGGATTATCAACAGTTTCCGAACTGCTTTCTGCATTGGTGGTTTGATCCTCTTGCTGATTTGAGGTGGGGTGGGAGGATTGGTTCTGCTTTGAGCAGGGGGTTGGACTAAATGATCTCCTGAGGTCCCTTCCAACCCTGATATTCTATGATTCTGTGACAGGGACCAGAAAACTTGGCATGTGGGACTGGTTTGTTTACCTGGAAGTTCGCCGACCACAGCTCCCACTGGCTCAGTTCACCGCTCCAGTCCAATGGGGGCTGTGGAAAGTGGCGGCCTGCACCGCACTCTTTCCTCTGCAGCATCAAGTAATGGCTAATGCTGGAAGCAAAGCATAAGAACATAAGAAAGTCCGTACTGGGTCAGAACAAAGGTCCATCTAGCCCAATATCCTGTCTACCGACAGTGGCCAATGCCAGGTGCCCCGGAGTGAGTGAACCTAACAGGTAATGATCAAGTGACCTCTCTCCTGCCTTCCATCACCCCCCTCCGACAAATAGAGCCTAAGGACTTTGGTGGTCAATAATAGATCCCTATTGTTATATTCTTATTAGACCACGGAATTACTATCCATAGAGATTCTATGGAACATGTGGATTCATTTAAGATTTTTAATTCATTTGATTCTACATTTTCTTTCACATATAGTGCCACTCCCACGACCTGTTCTGTCCTTCCGATATACTTTATACCCTGGAATGATTGCGTCCCATTGATTGTCCTCACTCCACCATGTTTCTGTGATGCCTATTATGTCAATATCCTCCTTTAACACGAAGCACTCTAGTTCACCCATCTTATTATTTAGACTTCTAGCATTTGTGTACAAGCACTTTAAAAACTGGTCACTGTTTATTTGTGTGCCCTTTTCTGATGTGTCACATTCTTTGTGTGGAAGTTTGTCATCTGATCTGGCCTCTCCTTTATTCTTAACCATCCTCTCCTCCTGACTAAAACCTAGAGAATCTCTATCAGTAGACCCTTCTGTAAGAGAAGTCTCAATCCGATCCACGTGCTCCTCTGCAGCAATCGGCTTTCCCCCATCTCTTAGTTTAAAAACTGCTCTGCAACCTTTTTAAGGTTAAGTGCCAGCAGTCTGGTTCCACTTTGGTTTAGGTGGAGCCCATCCTTCCTGTATAGGCTCCCCCCATCCCCAAAATTTCCCCAGTTTCTAATCTAAACCCCTCCTCTCTACACCATCGTCTCATCCACGCATTGAGACTCTGAAGCTCTGCCTGCCTAGCTGGCCCTGCGCATGGAACTGGAAGCATTTCTGAGAATGCCACCATAGAGGTCCTGGATTTCTGTTTCCTAGCAGCCTAATTTTGGCCTCCAGGACATCTTTCCTGCCTTTCCCTATGTCATTGGTACCTACATGTACCACGACCACCGGTTGCTCCTCAGCACTACTCATAAGTCTATCTAGAGGCCTCGAGAGATCCTCAACCTTCGCACCAAGCAGGCAAGTCACCATATGGTTCTCCCAGTCATCACAAACCAGCTTTCTATGTTTCTAATGATCGAATCTCCAATTACTAACAGCTGCCTTTTCCTAATGACTGGAGTTCCCTCCCCCATAGAGGTAACCTCAGTGCAAGAGGATACCCCAACAACACCTGGAAGGAGGGTCCCAACTATGGGAAGGTTTCCCTCTGCTCCCGTTGACTGCTCTCCTTCGCTCAGCTTTTCATCCTCCTCAACAACACAGGTGCTGTCTAAGTGGAGGTGGGACAAGTCTACAGTGTCCCTGAAAGCCTCATCAACATACTTCTCTGCCTCTCTTAGCTCCTCCAGTTCCGCCACCCTGGCCTCCAAAGCCCATACACGGTCTCTGAGGGCCAGGAGCTCCTTGCACCGCATGCACACATACGCCACCTGCCCAGAGGGCAGGTAATCATGCTTGCTACATTGAATGCAATAAACTGGATAGCCTCCAATCTGCTGCTGGGCTTCTGCCTGCATTATGTTTTACAGCTACGTAGGCTAACAACAAGGTTTTGTTTAAATCAAGAAGTTTGGATTATAGTTCAAGTTAAAGGATTTACAGACTGACAATTATACCTCGCCCCCTTCACAATTCCCTCTCAAAACTCCCTGTTAGCAGTCCCTGGTCACAAGCTCCCTGGTTGCTTGCTCACTGCTTTATATAGCCCTGGCCTTTCTGATTAGCCCCGCCCCCTGATTAAAGCTCAACCACTGATCAGAGGCTTAAGGATCGACCAATGAACAGAGGCTTCTAGGTGTCGCAGCTTCCAACTGCCAGCCACAGCACATGGTCCTTCAAACAAACACACAAACAAACAGACAGACAAATAAACACAAGCTCGACACACAGCAAGTACCCCCAAACACACACACACTACAGACAGCCACTTACCCCAAGGGTCCTGTATTTGCTCCTCCTTCACCTGGAGAACTCCCTCTCGAAACTCCCTCTTAGCAGCCCCTGTTCGCAAGCTTGAGACACCATTCATGACGGACCAGTGTTCTGATCTGCTGTAGTAAATGCTATGTTCAATTTTTCATGCAGCTGCATGTTATGTTAAGAATTCTCCAGTCACTCGTGATCAAGATAACCTTTATTGTTAACACAGAAACTGAGTCTTTATTGTTAACACAATAAAGCAAGAGCTGCAGTCATTCATGCTACCCCATGGCCTAGTAACCAACTGTTCAGCTCTGTGCCTTCAGACAGGTAGAACCTGTCACAACGAAAGATGTGGCATGAAATTCAGAGCAAGCCTTAATGTGAGTTGCTCAGTACATGAGTCCATCACGCAACTTGCTGCCTAAGATCTGGGTTGGTTTTGATTTGTTTTGGGCTCCTGCATCATGTTGACCTTTCCTCTGAATAGGTCAGGCTGTCACACAGCCAAGATCTACAACCTACTAGGGTTTACTGGATTGAGTCCTTAGTGACTTTAAAGGCACCTGTGATTTTTTTTCTACATTGTTAATCAGCAGAATGTAGCATGAAGTCCCCTTCGTGCACTGAGTTACTTGGGCTTCAGACAGATGAAATGGATTTCACCCACTATTAGCAGCAAATCTTTACTTCTGACAAGCTTTTCCATTGCATGGAAATATTTATCAATAAATATTGTTTTAGCTTTAAACATAGGACATTCTGCACTTTCAATGTTACTCTACATTCTGCTGATTAACAATGAAAAAAAAACAACCCTCAAAAACCATAGGTGCCTTTAAAGTCACTCAATCCAGCAAACCCTGGCCTTCAGTCTATGGCCTTCAGAGCTCTGCAAACCCACACAGGTAGTAGATCTTGGCTCTGTGACAGTCTGACCTATTCAGAGGAAAGGTCAACATGATGCAGATGCCTAGAACATATCAAAACCAACCCACTTTGAGGCAGCAAATTATGTGGTGTCCATTTTAAGACTCCTTTACTGTGTCAGAATAGTGTAAAGTGACTTTAGTGTACTATAAATGATAATCAGGCTCCCTTTCCAGGGTTCATATTGTCATGCAGCTCCTATATGAGGCTTAAATGGTTGGCCCTCTACACCACAGATCCATTTAAACACTATGTGTGACATTACATTTCTCACATCATCCATCCTCCCAACCACATTTTTGGTCTAATTTCTGCCCCACCGCCCCTGTTGGTGAAATCCTCACTCAATTGAAGTCAAAAACTCCCATGGACCTCAATGGGGCCAGAACTTCACCACTAGTATTTGATTTAATGTTTCTGGTAAATCATACTGAAGAGGGTTTGCTTAATGGGAAGAGCATTAAAAATGCCCACTTGGTTTCACGTAGTTTGTTTTGATATAGTATTGTTTTAAAGCACAATAATGAACTGGGGGGTGAGCAATAGCCAGACATAGTTGTAGTAAGATGAGGACCTGAAATATAAACCCTTGTACCAGAGGCCCAGTATGAAGCCTAACGCCTGAGCTAAAGTAATGGTCAAGACTTTGCTAACATAAAGCAAAGCTAAGCTGTGAGCGAGGCAGGCCCTGCTCACAGAAGTTGGCAAGGAAAGGGCTGATGCTGCAAAAGTACACAGATCTAAGAGGTACCAAGACACTGGTACATTCCATACAGATAACAAGGAACAGGCTGACCCATCATAAAGACAGGGGCAAAAGGGTAATATGATGGATAGAGCTGTTTTGATCCAACCAACTTGTACAAGGTGAGAGGCGGCACCTTCCTACGTAGAGGGGATGTACCTTCCTACGTAGAGCGGATGCACCTCAATACGTCAGGAGTGATGTGTAACTTGTTTGTACCTGTGTATAAGAATACGACCTTGGGATGGTGTCTTTGGCCAGCCTAGGGGGCATTAGCGATCCTGCTACTGACTGAGCTGAGTCCATTGTCCGGGGAGCACATAGGGACTAGCAGACCTGCTGATTGTTAATCCGCGAAGCTAGAGACTGTGTTTCATTTGACAATAAACCTGGCCCGGGTGTCTTTGTACTTTACTAGAGTCTGTGGCCTTTGGGGGTTCTCTTGGGTCTGCTGTGTCAGCGATTTGCAGAGCTGAGACAGTACACAGAGGGAACACGCACTCAGCTGACTGATATCATCATCGAACAAGATCAGAGCACCACACCGGTAGCTACTGACAACAGTAGTGTAACATAAATTCACATCTGAGTTTGCTGCAAACTAAATGTTGCTGTAGACAAATGTAAGGCTATGTCTACACAACACAGCTGACATGGCTGTTTCACCGCAGCCGTGCTGCTAAAAGTTGTGCAGTGTAGCTGTTATTTGTTGGCTCTTCTGCCAACAGAAAAAACTTCTTCCTACAATGATCAGCATTTGCGTTGTGGGCAGGAGAGCACACTTGCTGACAATGTGCTGTTCACACTGGTGCTTGTCACAGCAAAACTTTTGTCTTTCAGGCGATAAGGGAGTTAACATCTCTGAAAGACAAAAGTTTTGCACTTCAATTGCCAGTGTAGAGGTAGCCTTCTTAGAAGCACACAACTTTTCCATTTCAAAAACAATCAGAATTCTTAAGAGCTTGACCATTTTGATTCACAGCTGGAGCTTTCAGCTGTGTTATTGACATTGCCCTTGTACCCCTCAATATGCTGCTTTTAGCAGAACGTGCAAAGCTACTCTACCACAACAATTTGCTTGTTTCTTCCAGAATTATTCTGAAACTTAGTACGTTGTCAAGACTTCCAAAATGCTCTTTCAAGCTTTCTTGACACATCTCTATTCAATGGGAGAACAACACAGAGAAGGCATTGTTATTTGTTGAAGTCTTCTGTTGTAGCTAGTGCAGCTATTAAGTAGTTATAGGTAGGTCTTCCAAAGAAAGTAGTTGAGGGAAACGTTATGTTAACTATTTTCATTTGTAATTGTTGCTCTATTATTCCCACATTGTCATTCTCCTTTACTTTTATCCTGGGACCTCAAAAGCTGGGAACAAACAGCAAAATCTTTTTGCTTGTTTGCTATTTGCTGTGCATCCAGAAATTACCTCATTTGCACTCCTTAAAAGCAGACAGTCTTTGCTGTCAAAGATTTCACTAGCTTTCTCCCTCTGGTATTGTTTTATTTATTTATTTATTTATTTATTTTAATATGAAAGGAGGGCATGGAGTTGTCTCTGCAGATGGCCTGTTAAGCTATTATGGGGAGCAGTCAGCTGAAAGGCAGAATTGCCTGGGCATAGTTGTCAGCCTCCTCCAGATACTGAACACATATATGCATTCTAATCCCAATAATTAAATCAGTCCTATGCTTTTCACAACCAGAAGGCCCAAGTTCATTTTCTTTGTAACTCTTCCAGTTATCTGCATGTAGACCTTTCTTTGCTAGTATGCTTGGCTCTATTTTAATTTTCAGTTGACTTCAGTAGCTGTCAAACACTGCATTCTTTATACAGGCACCTACTGCTTAACAAAGACTCCTTTTCTTTCTCTTTATATTTTCAGTGCATACGTTTGTTACCACTAAGTGATGTTACCTAACATTTCCATTTGAATTCATTTCCACTTAAACATTTGTTAGGTATGCATAATGAAAGTCTTGATACTGCTAATTTTCAGCAGTAATTTAAAAGTGATCTTGATTGCTGAATTCCTAAGGATGTAATTCGTAACAGATGATTTGATTTGATTGGTTGCACCTTGCCTCTTTCAAATTTTCTGAACATTAAATTTTAAAAAAAAAGCCAGTAAATGTTGTTATTCCTTTAAGAGGAAAAAGTGCTTAGGGTGGAATCCAGATGAATTATTGGCAGGGGGGATGCACATAGCCGTCAATCCTGAGTCCGATGTGATAAACGTTCAGTTAGTTTAGACACACATTCTGCTTTGTTTTTATGCAGGTGTGTAGTGGGTGGATGGGGAGGGTGCAGGGACACATTTCCTCACTCCCTTGTGTGGCTTTAAGTGTAAGGAAAGCTAAGGCAGAATTGCAGTCCTAAACTCAGGTGAGCATAGGGATTGTTTCACCAGAAGTGTATGGTACCCCAGTGGGAACTGTGAAAGGTAGTGAAAGGTTGCAAACCCCGGAGGCTCTCTGATTGTGTGCTTGCAGATCAATAACCAGAAGAGAATGGATTAATATCTGACCTGAGTTACTGCTATTAGCAAAGGGAGTGTGGTTTCCATTTTCAATAAAGTGGATTGCAGATTGTTGTACTAGAGAGGACTAAGGAAATTGTCCCATGGAATTGTGAGATACTTCCTGCTGACTTCTGGGACCAAAATCAAGCAGGTCTGTGTCTATAGTGAAAAGCTGTAGGGCTTGTACCCTGGAGTCTGGCTTAATTTGAGCTCAGACCCTCCAGCCTGGAGGCTCTGGCAACTGTATCTGAGCCCTAGGTTAGTGTAATTGCAGTGTAGATGCAAGGGGAAGTTGGTAGGTTTGAGTCCTGGCTCAAGCACAGGGCTTATTTTGTAGTGTAGATACATCCTCAGTCTCAGTGTTCTCCTGTGGGTAAAGATGACAATTTTACAACAGAAAAACTTCAAAAACAGACTCCAACAATGCTTTTGAACTGGAATTAGTTTGCAAATTGGATACCATCAATTTAGGCTTAAACAGAGACAGGGAATGGCTGGGTCATTACACAAATTGAATCTATTTCCCCAGTTAAGTATCCTCACAGTTTTTTTTTGTCAACTATCTGATATGGGGCCATCTTGATTCTCACTACAAAGTTTTTTTTTTTCTTTCTCCTGCTGATAATAGCTCATCTTAATCAAATAGCCTCTTAGAATTGATATGGCAACTTCTACTTTTTCATGTTCTCTCTCTGTGTGTGTGTGTGTGTATATATATATATATATATATATATATATTCCTACTCTCTGTTCCATTCTATGCATCCAATGAAGTGGGCTGTAGTCCATGAAAGCTTATGCCCAAATAAATTTGTTAGTCTCTAAGGTGCCACAAGGACTCCTATTCTTTTCATGGATACAGACTAATACAGCTGCTACTCTGAAACCTCCCACGGGTGGTGCAGCATTAGCTTGTAACTAAATGGCATTTAATGTTTCTGGACTGACTAACGTCAGTCCTGTAGCAAAAATCTTGCTTGGGAAATTACAGATGTAAGTTATTTCTAGACCATGGCATATGGCTTCTGCTCATAAATTAATGCATTAAGTATGCATATCGCCATTCATTTAGGAAGACTAGACTTATATTCTTGGATGAAAACAGGCAGCAATTGCAATGTACTTACATCAGGAGGAATAAAAAGCAGGATACCGGAAGGCAGCAATAAGCAATGAAATATATTTATGTGTGCTTGCAAAATCTAGCAAGAAGTTTTGTGTGCTACTTAAAATAGAGAGATAATTAATATTAACCCTGCAATCATCTGTCTAAATGAAAAATATAAGCATGGAGGTAGAGGAAGGAAAACATTTTGGAGACATTTTGTATTGCATTCCAGAAATCATTCCATAGTGAAAAAGCACAATGCAGCAAGAGCCGGGGCAGAGCGGGGCAGGGGTGGGGGACCTATGTAACTAGTTCACCTGTAAAATAATAATAATGATAATAATAGACAAATAAGCCTAGCAATCTCACTAGATTTAAATGATTAGCTTTTGATTTTCTTTCCTTTCATCTTTCGTCAGCTTTCCAGTTGACATTACTAGCTATTGAAGAAGTAAAATTCAGTATTGTTTCTGACCATTATCTTCAGAATAGTGACCTTTTACACTTAAAGTCAGATTTTATAATAAAGAATTTTGTTTCAGGAAATTAACCATGAAGGACAAAAAAGTCAGCAAATTTCCACAGATCACAGACTTCTCTGACATAATGGATTAAAGGAGTAAGGATTGTTCTAGGAGGGTTAAATTGCTGCTGAAATGTTGGAGAAGAATAAAGAGTGTAACAAACCCTTGCCTTTCACCCAGCTATACCTAGAGCTGTTACAAAACATTTCTTGAAATTCATATAATTCATTTGTAACTCCCTAAACAGTTTCAGTAAATTAAGGAATGAAAAGTAAGGAATGATTAAACTATTTTTTTAGATGTATATTGTATTATGGTTTGTTACTTATACTGCAATAATATCAGTCATAACTATGATCCCATTGTGGAAGGTGCTGTTCAAACACAGAAGTAGATAGATGCCTTGTCTTGTAGATTTTAAAATTTAAGATGCATCCCAAAAGACTCTCTCTGAATATGAACAACAGACTACAGTTACTCTTTAAAAAGAAGATTGCAAGAAATAAGAATTGGACTTCCTGCCTGAAAAAGGATCCACATATACAAGGGCAAGGTGAGGATGCACCCAACAAGAATATTCAGTCAGGTAAAGCTCACAGATAAAATAAAATAAAACAAAAAAGGTAATATGACTTCATGCTAGCCAAAGGGCTTTAAGTGAACTGTAAAGTGATTTAAAATTGCATCAGGGAAAACGTAATCCAGGACTAAGGAGAAACGAACCTTCAACCCTTACACATGTAAAATAGTAGTAGCTGAATAACTCCTTTGGTATTCATATTCACTTCAGTATCAGGTAAATTAATTGAAGCAGTAATTGGAAATAAAATGATAAAACACCTGGATGATTGTCATAGGATATGGACAAACCAACATGGTTTCTGAAGAAGAAAATCATCCCTCTAATCTACTAAAGTTAGTTGAGTGTGTCAACAAAATTATGGATGAGGGCAATCAGGGTAATAGGATTTATTTGGACTTTCTAAAATCCTTTGACAGAGTGCCTCACAAGAAAGAAAATAATTAAAGGGAGGTAAGTAGTCATAAGGCAATAACTATTCTGTACTATGTTCTCTACCGTGACTGGTTTTTAACATATTTATTAATGACTAAAAAGAGGGTGAAGAGTGATGTGGCAAATTTTGAGAGGATGTAAAATTTTTTAGGTTAGTCAAGCCTAGTGAAGAGTGAAAGCAACCTCAGAGGAACCTTACTTAGCTAGGTCAATAGGCAGCAAGATGGCAGATGAAATTCAGCTGTTGATTAATACAAAGGAATAACTCGTTTGAATTGCCTATAAACATTCCTGGGTTCTATATTAACTGTAAACACTCAGAAGAAAGATCTTAGCATTGTGGAAAGCTGAGTGAAAACCTCTGTTCAATGTACAGTGATGGTCATAAAAGCTAAAAACATTAAAATGCATATAGAAAGGGATATATAAAATACTGTAATTGTTATAATTCTATTATATAAATTATTATTATGCCATATTCTGGAATATGATATTCATTTCTAGTCTCCATATCTCAAAATGGAACAGAAGGGATCCAGATACAGGTGACAAAAATATTGGAAGCATGCAGTGATTACTGTCTGTGAAATGATGGGACTCTTTAGTACAGAGACAATTAATAAGAAGGTACATGATTAATGTATACTACGAAACAGATGGCATAATGAAGGCGAATTGGGTATTTCTGTGTGCATGTTCACATAATATGATAACTGGGGACGTTCAATGAAACTGATAAGCAAAACATTTAAAATTAGTGGAAGGGCATGTCTTTTTAAATACAACACACAATAATTCTGTAGAACTCACTGCTATAAGATATTTTGGAGGTCAGCACCATAGCAACAAGATTTGTGGAAAGATTATATAATAATGAAAACATCCAAAGTTACAGTAGATATATATTTTTAAAGACTGGAAAAACACATCTTGTTTCTGATAATAAAGTAACCACCAACTTATGGAGTTTAGGTATAAATTATCCTATGGGAAGGTTGTCCCACAATAATCAATTATGGGATGTCTTCTACCTTTCCCTGGAGCTTCTGGTAGTGTCCAGTGTCAGAGATAGGATAGTGGACTAGGTGGCCTGGTGCACTGATTCTGTCTATGATTGACTACATTCCTACCTGGAGTACAGAAAAATTAATACTGGTTTTCAAGGAAGAACAAAAACAAATAATCCTTGTAATTATCATTCAATAATTCTAACTTATTTCCAAAGGAAAATAATGGAACAAATATTAAGATAAAATCACCAACTATTCTAGAGGTCAATGAAATCATGATCAATAGGCATTAAGAACCTATAAAAAGTTAATATATATACAGATAAACACAAACAAACTTGATTTATTAAATTGCTAATTTATTGAGAGAAGAATAGATGTAATTAATGAGTATTTTAATTAAGAAATTAATACTGTGTCTGCATAAATCTTAGCTAGAAAAAATGGTTATAAAACATTGTACAACGGGTTATAAAACATTGTACAATTGAAAACTATCTAAAAGATCATACATTATGTGTAATGATAACAATATTTTGTATCCTATGTACCCTAACTGCAGATGCAAAATCCTCCATACAAGTTTGTGATACTGCTAGGAAGCAGCAGTCATTGGTTAGGTACGGAGAAAAACAACAACAACAACTTGTCTGTCCTGTGCTCAAGGGGAAGTTGGTGTAGCTTTGGGAGGGAGAAAGCTAGCAGTGCCAATTTTCCAGATCATAGTCTGGACTTAACAACTCAGACAACATATTAGTAAGTAAGAGATCTTAATGAGGTAATCTGCTAGTATGGGAGGCACTGACCCCTTTGTGCCATTCTTCACTTGGGCGCTCTTCTTGGGCTTCTGAGTGCTATGGGATTCCACAGCAGTAGTTTAGGAGAAGAAATTGGAGGTATAAGTGTAGATCTCAACAAAAGTCAGACAAGTCAGGAGCAGAAGAAGGAGGAGGACCAGAAGAAGATCATAAGAAACCTTAAAGAGTGAAGAAATCAGAAGAAACAGCCAGAACTAACTGCAAGGTGATGACAGCAACAGTGGTACAATTTCTAGGACAGAGGAGAAGAACTCTGACTGAACAGGGAGTGAAGCCTATGGAGAATAAGCATGCTAGTTATAGTATAGGATATAGCAGGGATCGGCAACATTGGCACACGGGACTGCAGGGTAAGCAACCTTAGCGGACCTCGCTGCTTTATTTACCTGGCAGTTCACCGATCACGGCTCCCACCAGCCCCAGCTCACCATCCCGGTCCAATGGGGACCCACCCACTCTCATCTCCACTGAGATTCCTACTCCCTGCTTGGCAAGTGAAGTTCGGTTTAGGGTAAGCCCCTCAATCAGGGCATATTAAGAACAGTTCTGCTGCCCTTTACTCATACAATAAGGATAACAACATTTCATTACATCTGTATTCAAATACAACAGTGATTTGTAACCCGAATGCAGCTCAAAATCATCATTTTGGCAAAGTTGCTCTATCTGCTTCTCAGCTAGACACAGTAGGCATGCCTATGCAAACACTGTTTGCTCCTGAAATCTTTTCCCCAGCTCATCACTAAATGTCAGGGAAGAGCTCATTTGGGCCCTGCTTCTATTTGGCTAGAAACTTGCTACCTATCATGAATTATGTCCATGTAACAGAATAAAAAAAAAATAAAAAATGTAGATGTTATTTGTATCTTTTCAAACTGAGCAGGTATCATAGCCCAAACTGAACAAATTATATGTAAATAATTCAAAGCTCTTACTAGGATAAAATTCAAACATAGTTCAGAGACCTTTAATTTGGTTTATTTTATAGCATCAAAAGACTCAGTGAAATGAAATATGGCAATCACAGCTTGCTATAGTAGTCCAAAAGAGTGCCTAGAGAAATTATGTGAACATAATTCCCCATGTCCTTTTCTCTTTTCTTTTCAAATAAAATAACTTTTTTCCCCATGAGATGGTGCAAATTGAGTTAACAGCATAAATAAAACTAAAGGATATAATATAGAGGTATCTTTTCAAAATTTATTTAATTTTTCACAAAGAATTTGCTTCATCTGAGAATTTGTGATACTAGAGCTTGCTAATTACTTCTTGAGAAACACTGTAAAAAATCAGAGGGGTAGCTGTGTTAATCTGGAATTGCAGAAGTGACAAAGAGTCCTGTGGCACCTTAAAGACTAACTAAATTTTTTTTGGAGCATAAGGTTTCATGGGTTAATACCCACTTCGTCGGATGCATGCAGTGGAAGTATCCAGGGGCAGGTATAAATAGGTAGGCAAGAACCAGGTGGGAAATAACAAGGTTAGTCCAATGAGATCTATATTACGCACTTCACCTCTCTACAAAAGAAAAAGGACTGCAAGCTATCTAAAATCCTGCCTGCCACATGGGGCCACAGAAGTGGTACCCCTAATTCACCCAGCAGTATCGTCAATCTATCCAGCTACAAACTCAGCCCGGCAGAAGAGTCTGTCCTATCTCAAGGACTCTCATTCTGCCCCACCACCCCCACAAACATGATACAATTCTGCAGTGATCTGGAAGCCTACTTTCACCATCTCCGACGCAAAGAATACTTTCAAGACTACATAGAACAGCACACTGATACACAGACACCATCCCACCAGCAGCACAAGAAGAAGAACTCCACTTGGACTCCCCCTGAGGGTCGAAATGACAGTCTGGACCTATACATAGAATGCTTCCGCCGATGTGCACAGGCAGAAATTGTGGAAAAACAACATCACCTGCCTCACAACCTAAGTTGAGCAGAACGCAATGCTATCCACAGCTTCAGAAACAACCCTGACATCATAATCAAAGAGGCTGATAAAGGAGATGCTGTTGTCATCATGGACAGGTCTGACTACCAAAAGAAGGCTACCAGACAACTCTCCAACACCAATTTCTACAGGCCACTTCCCTCAGATCCCACTGAAGAATATACTAAGAAACTGCACCGTCTTCTCAGGACACTCCCTACACTAACACAGGAACAAATTAACATACCCTTAGAACCCCGACCAGGGCTATTCTGTCTTTTACCCAAGATCCACAAACCTGGAAATCCTGGACGCCCCATCATCTCGGGCATTGGCACTCTCACTGAAGGACTGTCTGGATACGTGGACACTGTACTCAGATCCTACGCCACCAGCACTCCCAGCTATCTCCGTGACACCACTGACTTCCTGAGAAAACTACAGTGCATTGGTGACCTTCCAGAAAACACCATCCTAGCCACCATGGATGTAGAGGCTCTCTACACAAACTTCCCACACAAAGATGGAATACAAGCTGTCAGGAATAGCATCCCTGATGATGCCACAGCACAAATGGTTGCTGAGCTCTGTGACTTTATCCTCACACACAATTATTTCAAATTTGGTGACAATATATACCTCCAGACCAGTGGCACCGCTATGGGCACCCGCATGGCCCCACAGTATGCCAACATCTTTATGGCTGACCTGGAACAACGCTTCCTCAAATCTCGTTCACTCACACTCACACCCCTCCTCTATCTATGCTACATTGATGACATCTTCATCATCTGGACCCATGGGAAAGAAACTCTGGAAGAATTCCACCATGATTTCAACAGCTTCCACCCCACCATCCACCTCAGCCTAGACCAGTCTACACGGGAGGTCCACTTCCTGGACACCACGGTGCAAATTAATGACGGCCACATCAACATCACCCTATACCGAAAACCTACAGACAGCTATGCCTACCTTCATGCCACCAGCTTCCACCCCGGGCACACCACACGTTCCATTGTCTACAGCCAAGCACTGAGGTACAATCGTATTTGCTCCAACCCCTCAGACAGAGACCAACACCTACAAGATCTCCACCAAGCTTTCTCAAAACTACAATACCCGCACAAGGAAATAAGGACCCAGATCAACAGAGCCAGATGTGTACCCAGAAGCCTGCTGCTGCAAGACAAGCCCAAGAAAGAAAACAACAGAACACCACTGGCCATCACCTACAGTCCTCAGTTAAAGCCTCTCCAACGCATCATCAGTGATCTACAACCCATCCTGGACAACAATCCCTCACTTTCACAGGCCTTGGGAGGCAGGCCAGTCCTGGCCTACAGACAACTTGCCAACTTCAAGCATATTCTCACCAGCAACAGCACACCGCGCCATAATAACTCTAACTCAGGAACCAATCCATGCAACAAACCTTGATGCCAACTCTGCCCACACATCTACACCAGCAACACCATCACAGGACCAAACCAGATCAGCCACACCATCACTGGTTCATTCACCTGCACATCTACCAATGTAATATATGCCATTATGTGCCAGCAATGTCCCTCTGCTATGTACATCGGCCAAACTGGACAGTCCCTACGAAAAAGGATAAATGGACACAAATCAGATATCAGGAATGGCAATATTCAAAAACCTGTAGGAGAGCACTTCAACCTCACCGGACACACCATAGAAGATTTAAAGGTCAGCATTCTGCAGCAAAAAAACTTTAGGTCCAGACTGCAAAGAGAGACTGCAGAGCTGCAATTCATTTGCAAATTTGATACCATCAATCAAGGATTGAACAAAGATTACGAGTGGCTAGCTAACTACAAAAGCAGCTTCTCTTCTCTCGCTATTCACACCTCCAGTTCAGCTGCTAGAGGAACACCTCACCCTCCCTGATTAGAGATATCAAGCTGGGTCAGCCTCATTGGACTAACCTTGTTATCTCCCACCTGGTTCTTGCCTACCTATTTATACCTGCTCCTGGATACTTCCACTGCATGCATCCAACGAAGTGGGTATTAACCCACAAAACCTTGTGCTCTAAAAATATTTTAGTTAGTCTTTAAGGTGCCACAGGACTCTTTGTCACTACTGTAAAAAAAGAACACTGTAAAAGACTCATTTCAGATCACCAAATGTTGCAAATTGCCAAAGAAGAAAACAAACACAATCAAACTTGGAGGATTCTCCCCAGTTAAATGTACTGTATTATCTATTTTTACAAGTTTTTATTAATAAAAATATTTCTGATCCTACTGCATATCTTGCTAATAATCCAGGGTAATATATTTTGTAAAAGTAAAGATGTTTTAGTAACATGCGCACTCACTATAGCTTTCTGTTGCTATTAAAACATTCCTGAGAAGTGGGGTGAGACCACAGGGGGTTTCGTGAAAATTGTTGTTGTGGAATGGTGAAGTTAGAATGAACAAATTACTGTACTGAAAACAAGATCACACTAAATAAAAAATATTGATAAGATCACTAGGGATAAATGAACATAAACAGAATAAATATGAAGAATGCTAATCTGATGTTCCTGCAGAGGCTTTGGTATCATGGTAGACTGAAATACCTTCTATAATGAGAAGCAGTGGTTTGGATTAGGCTGCTTTTAAGCAGATAGGTTACTTAACAAATGTATTCAAAACTTGCAGGGATATTAATCATTAGAAGCCAAATTCCCAGTAGTCACATCCCTTATTATGCTTTATTTTTGGATGTTCTTGAGACATCTTTTGCTCAATTTTCAGTGGTTCTTGGCACTGACAATAATCTACATTTTACCACCGCTAGACTTCATTACTCTTACCCATTCTACGTAGGGGCTAAACAGAAACTTCAAACTTGTACAACAGGTGGTAGTCCGTCCTTTGATCAGAACTAGCTTCTCTGGTCCTATTGTATTCTCCTTTAACTTCCTGTTTGCTTTTGGGTCCAATTCAGTTCCTGATTTTTATCTTTAAAGATCTCAGTGATCTTTAAATAGGCTGCCTCAGAGACTACCTCTCCATCTGCAACCCGCCAAGAAGACTACTGAAGACTTTGCATGTGCTAGTATCCAAGTTGACAACTTTGAGGGCTGCCATATAAGATTCTCAGTGTTGTATTCTAGACTCTGAAACACTCCTTCAGAGGAGACCAGCAAGAGCCCTACCTTGATTGTTTTAGAAACCTGGTGAAAACACTACATTTACTCAGGAACAAACCCGCCAAATATAAAAGTGAAGAACAAATGCCATGATTCCCAATTCTAGTTTTCATTAGAAAAGTTGCACCAGTTTGACTTGGTCAATTTTAAACTGATGTTCTTAAAGTGGTTCAAACTCTATTAGCCTATTCAGTTTAGTTTAATTTGGTAATTTACTGGTGCAAATTAAACCAATCAGCTCTTTGTGAGAGCTAGCATGAGTATAAATAGTGTAACCATGGTAGCACAGGTAGTGACAACATGACTTAGCTTTTATGAAGAAAACACATCACAGACTTGAAATCTAGTCTCCCCCATGACATCTGGTCTAAACCATGAAATCTGGTTATTGTAGAGGGTTGCAGGATTGCCACCTTTACTTTTGAACTGCTGCTGATGGTGCCACTGCCTTCAGAGCTGGGCAGCTGGAGCATGGTGCTGCTGGCCATGAGCCCAGCTCTGAAGTCAGCATCACTGCCAACAGCAGTGCAGAAGTAATGGTGGCATGGTATAGTATAGCCACCCATACTTCTGTGCTGCTGCCAGCAGCAGATTCCTGCAGCCAGGGGTGGGAGCATGAAGCCTGGTGCATGGGTGGAGCCCTGGGCAGGGGTTCCCCCATCTCTGCTCCTCCCTGGGTGGCATTCGGCTTGGGCATTAAAGGGAGTTAAAGGGGCCTTAGGCTGGCTCTGTGTGTGTGTGTGTGTGTGTGAGAGAGAGAGAGAGAGAGAGAGAGACAGAGAGAGAGAGAGAGGGGGGTGACGATGATGCTCATATTGACCACGGCACTCTGGGTGGTTGCTCACCTGTAAGACTGGCCCTGCCTCCCCACCCCAAAGGTGATAACCTCTCCATACCATACCACCCTCACTTCTGCACTGTTGCTGGTGGCAGCACTGCCTTCAGAGTTGGGCTCCCAGCTAGCAGCTGCTGCTCTCTGGCTGCCCAGCTCGGAAGGCAGCACTGCCACTAGCAGCAGTACAGAAGTAAAGGTGGCAATATTGCAACCCCCTACAATAGCCTTGAAACCCAATGTCTTTTGGGTCGGGACCCCTCTCTCCCCCCGTTTCAGCACCATGAAATTTCAGATTTAAATATATGAAACTGTGAAATTGTTAACAATCCCATGACTGTGAAATTGACCAAAATGGACTGTGACTTTTGTAGGGCCCTAGTGATGAGTAAGTATCTATGTAGTTTAGAATCAGAGAGGCAGCCATGTTAGTTTGGACTTGCAGAAGTGACAAAGAGTCCTGTGGCACCTTAAAGACTAACAAAAGTATTGAAGCATAAGCTTTCGTGGGCATTATATGGTTTAGGTGAGTTTCTATTTTGCTCAGCTAAGCCATGTCACCACCACCTATGATACTGCAGCTACACTACTATTCATTTTTGTGCTAGCTCTCACTGAGCTAGTACACATATGTGTACAGGAGATTAGAATCACACCTCTAACTCAGAGTGTGGAAGTAGCCTAAATTAAACAGATGCAACTTCATTAAAAAAAAAGCAATTTCCCTTCAACCCTCTTCCGGTTGACTTATGACACTTTAGGGTGGATACATGGGCACATTTCACTCCACACTGACTGGTAAGGGGAGAGGATGGATTTCTATGGAAGATCCTGGACTATGCAGTAACATCTCTGTGGGGAAAAGCAATGGCAAACTGAGAGCAGAAAAGGAACTTAATTTAGGGACTGATGCTGATCAAGCAGGAAGATCAAGCATGGCAAGCAGGAAGCCAAACAGAGGATCAGGCTTCATGTGGCCAGTGAGCGATTTGCAGAGCAGTTTGGGAGTGGCAGTCATTTCAGATCAGTTCAGAATTTGTGTGGTTGCAGCCTAGACTGGATAGAGGCCCTTCATTCAAAGATTTGAGCCAAGAGGGTATGGAAAAAACCCTCTGTAGTGAGTCTCAAAGTCAGGCAACAGACTTGAGTCTGAAGAGCTAACACTAGAGGTCTAAAAATAGCAGTGTAGACATCCCTCCTTGGTCTGAAGCCTGGGATCGTAAACCTGATGAGAGGCATAGATCTCAGAACCCAAGCTCCAGCATGAGGAGTGTCTATACAGCTATTTTTAGTCCTATAGTGTGAGCCCTGTGTGCCTGAGTCAGGTTTTTTTTTCTTCTTCAGTGTAGATGTACTTAGCGGAGCCTGAAGAGAAATCTTCGGGACAGAGAACCAACAGCCAACCACAGACAGGTGCCATAGACACTGGGGATTACTCTAGAAAGTGTTCAGTGTGCTCTGACCAGGTGTTGGACTTATGAGACTATATACAGACAGGAGCTACGATAGTCTTGGATCCCAGCTGCAACTGCAGGGTTGGCCATAGGCCAAATGGCATCTCCCTCCTTTGTTAAATTTTTGAATACCTTAATTTTTACTGCATTTATAGCCCATTTGCACAATTTTCATTCATTATTTACCCCTGTCAGATAAGACAATATATTTGCATACTCGGATCTATAAACCTGTATTTATCCATGTACTTATCCATATAAGTAAATAAAAAATGTGTTTCCTCTATTAACTTCAATAAATTGAACTGTGCATCAACATTGGGTAGACCAGTAATAAATAGTGTTACAGTAAGAACTTGGAGTTCCCTGTAACTCTAATTAACACAAAATGTTAACCCCTTTCTTGCCTTTCCCCTCAGGAACTGAAGCAGAGCATCAGAGAGATCCAAAGACTGGCCAATAGCATTTCCAAGCAATAAAGCAAGCAATGTCAGTCTCTCATCAGCCATCATCTATTGAAGATATGTTTTATTGAGCCTGAGCTTCAAAAAGCTGCAGTCACCACTTGCAACTGTGTCTGGCAATGTGAGCATAATCCTCAAAGCTATCCACACATTTGGAGAAGTGTTCTTCAGCTTTACATTATGAATGAATTGGAGAACTTGGAATGGAGAGCAGTTTCCATGTTGTAAAATGTGATGGATATTATCCAATTTAACATAGAGGTCTTTATCATTTATGTCCCAACATTCCTCATGTGTCAGCATCTGGTGAAGGGCCATACAATTGTTAAAGAGTCTTTTCGTGTCTGCCAGCAGCTTACTAAGGTTATACAATACCCCCGCCACTCCCACTGGATGCTTCATTTGTTGAAACCTTTCTTCAACACACAAGAAGAGTCAATGAGTGAGCACAAAACTCCCTCTTTTTTCTTCCAAGCTTCCCATCACCTCATGTCTGCCCTCATAAGCAAACTATCTCTTCTTCCAGTGAATACGAGTTTATTTGAAAACAGGCTCAGCTCCTAAGTTTCCTGCCATTTCTTTAGCAGCGGTGATGGCATCTTCAAAGTAGTAGTGGGTGCAATGTTCATTGACTGAGTATGTAATGCCTTGATAACAACATTTTCTTGGAGCAGGATGTCATGCCAAACCACAAATGAGAACAGAAATTTGAAGTCAGTGATCTGGTTTCCCAGGCTTTGCACCTCATGTCAGATTCTGGCCTTGGCTTTACTCAACTGCTCTAATTCCATCAGGGCATCATAAACCTCAGTCACTTGGTACCTCACTGGCCTTACACTGTCAATGCGACTCTTCCAGTGAGTGTCACTTAGCAGCTTCATGGTCAGATATTTAATATTGTCTGTGGGGATCTTCCACCTGATAGTCGATGCTGAAAACAGGATGTGCATCCTTTGCAGTACTCTGAAGAGAGATAATAAATCTAAAGAAGATGATGCTGCATATGACACAACCAGGCTGAGGGAATGGCAGCCATAAGGCACAATGAAAACTCTTGTATTCAGCACAACTATTGTTGCCTGGACACCACTGTTTCTTCACTTAATGTTCACACCATTGTTGTAACCTTGGCAGCAGAAGTCCTGGAGCTTTATTTTATTCTCATTCAGAATGTTCGTAAACAGCAGAGTTGCCCACAGACTGGAAACAGAAAAAAATGTTCCTTTACTTGTATACAACCATTCTCATCACTTGCAAATCTTACTGTAAATAACATCTTTTCGCTGTGACTAATGTCAGCAGTGCAGTCCATAGTTACAGCATAGTACTTCACCCATGTGACTCCTTGAGTTGCTTCAGAACATCAGCTAAGTTATGCCAGCATTTGTACTCAGAAAGTGCAAGCAACAATTTGGAATTCTTGTCAAACAAAACCAGAACTCTTTATCAGTCGATTTTGAGTAAACTAGCCATTGCTGATTCAGTTTCTCACCATTCTTGAACACACTTTCATGGTGTGACTTTGAGAAGTGTTGTTTCCTTTTATTAATGGTGTAACCCTTCTGCCAGTCAGAGCTGGCAGCAACAAGGGCTGGGTTCAGCATCTAACCTACCCAGTTACCAGGGATAATTACCCACCACCCCCTGGATGTCTCTAAGAAGCATACTTCCCCTCGCAAGCACAGAGTCCTCCCTCAGAACTGGTGCTACATCTGTTGTCAGCATTATTACAGGATATGATTAGGATAACCATTATTAGACCTACCTGGGGCCTTCTGATGCACTTGGCCATTACAGTGCCTCAATGCTTAGGTATACACAAACCTTTTAAATAAATGTAATATTTTAGTTTTCTTTCTATCATCCCCACAGTGTTTTTGATTTGGGATAGTCAATCTTGCTATAGTTTTGCTACAGTTTTTGATCTTCTAGATTCTAGAGCAATAGAAATGAAATGCATTTACAAAATGTGATTCTGATTTAAGACATTTACATTAGTAGACCCATCATTCTTTTTGGTATTTCATATTCAGGGTGTGAAGGATCTGGACCGAAGAGCTAATCTTGTTCACTCTGCCACAGGTGTAGAAAGCTCTCATGCAGCAGAAATGGGGTCGTTCTGCTTTGCAAGGTGGAGGGAAAGAGATTTAAGAAAGCAGTATTCAGGAGTGAAAGTGAATCCCTCCACGGTTTAGGCCTGGTTTGTGGAGGTTCCCTATATTCCACAGCACATGAGCAGTTAAAGGGACAAATCTTCCAGTGTTTTCCACTTGGAGAGGGAGGAGGGCTAAAGCAATTAAGGTAAGTCAAGCAATAAGGCTTGAATAGCCTCTGAGGAGACTGCTTTATTCACTCAAAAGCCTGGGAGGAAAGAGAAGGATCCATCCCAGCCTTCCTCCCTCATATTTGCCCAGAACACAGCCAAGGTAGTTGACTTGCCCCCGAATGTCTTTATGTAAATTCTGCAGCCTTATGAATGATGCAGGAAATGAAAATCCCTATCCATAAACAGAGATTATAAACAGGTCCATGCTACGTGTGCAGTTACTGCTATCATTATTTGCTGTGTGTTTGATATACTGAGCAAGGCATATTTAGCTTTAGCATAAGGCGAAAAGACCAATAGGTTCAAAATACCTTCATATTGAATCCATCTCTTATGGTCAGCATTATATCATTGTTGACTAGCTCTCTCAGCATGGCTTGATTTCCCTTGATTAGCGGAGCAATGTGATCCACATTTTTCAAGACAATGCTAATGAACTAGAACATGAGACAAGCGGACACCATGGTATAAAATGTGAGTCAGTTTTGATAATATTAATTGTGGTTTGCTTAATTTTGAATCTGGAATTTTTACTAAAATAATTTATATTTCCATATTTTAAACCTTCATTTCAAGACAGGAGGAACATAAAAACGTTTGTGTACAGGTAAGCACCTCAGTATAAGATACATTTTTTGCAAGATGTACCCAGCAGTGAACAAGAGGCTCACATGGAATGGTGCAGGATGATAATGTATTGTATGCAATCCTAAGAAATGTATTTTTATTTATGGTATGAGTGCTATGCCAGAAAAATAATCATTGCAGGAGACTGGAAACAAAGCAAAAGAAACATTTCAGCTAAGGAAAAAATAAACACAGAAGTGAAGCAAATAGGGTATTTCTCATCTCTTCCTTTATGTTTGGCATAGAATTAATTATTGCCCTTAGGAGAACATGTTCTAGATATGGCTGAATATTAGAATCCCATTTCTGATCTTCTTCCATGACCTTGATACTACTCAGAGCTAGTGTAACACCAATACACTTCGGTCATTGATAGGCAGGATTGAACCTTGGACTTCTGGATGAGTGTATAAGCCTTTGCTGCATGAGTAAAAGTCACCTGGCTCTTAGTAAGGCTGTAGCAGACTCATCAATATCTAGCTAGGCTAGGTTACACTAGACTGGGACAGAGAGCCACACTAAGTAGGCATGGGTTACACCAGCATTAGGTATAAGCATTCTAAGCAATTGCTTAGGCCTCAAGCAGCTCAAGGGGGCCCTTATTTGCTTTTCACCATAAAAACATGTCCTTTTTAGTATTGGGGAGGAGAATATCCCTGTTTAGGGCCCTAGTGGGCTAGCACCAGCTCTGATACTACTAATAAGTAGAATTAACTTCCAGCACAAGTGAAAATATAGAGCACAATGCAGATTCCCTTCAGTGACTAACTTGCACATATCCAACATGGAGGGTTTGATTTAGGCTCAGGAAACAAAGAAAATCCAGGATTAAAGTTGCACTGATGCTCCATCCTTATCACCTATCCTTATATGCCTTCATTTCATGTTCAAATAAACAGAGTGCCTTTCACCTGAGGACCTCAAAGCATTGTGTTGACATTTATTAGTTAAGCTTCCCATCACACCTAGGAGATGACTGTTAGTCAGTATGTATTATCAGAGGCAGAGAGGTTACAGCGGTCATGGTTGAAATGCTGCCTTTTCCTCTTGGCCAGGCCTCTTACTAAATTTTAGGCCCTAATACGAGGCATATGAAAATCAATGATTATCAGGTCCCTATCAGATCATGTTTTCTAGACCTTTCATCACTTTTGTTACTCTCCTCTGGAATTTGATACTATCCTACATGACCAGGGTAAACCCTCTGGCGGTCCAGGGCGGTTTGTTTACCTGCCTCATCTGCAGGTTTGGCCGATCGCAGCTCCCATTGGCTACGTGGCCTAATACTGTCCTTTAACCCTTTTTGGCCCAGTGAGGGGTTTATATAACCCAGGGATCAGCAACCTTTCACACCTGACCCATCAGGGAAACCTGAAGGCAGGCCTGAACGGTTTGTTTACCTGCAGCATCCTCAGGTTCAGCCGATCGTGGCTCCCATTTGCCATGGTTTGCCATTCCAAGCCAATGGGGGGCTGCAAGAAGTGGCGTGGGCCGAGGGATGTGCTGGCTGCCGCTTCCAGCAGCCTCCATTGTTCTGGAATGGCAAACCACGGCTAGTGGGAGCTGTGATTGGCCAAACCTGTGGACGCTGCAGGTAAACAAACTGCCTCAACCCGCCAGTGGCTTTCCCTGATGGGCCGCATGCCAAAGGTTGCTGATCCCTGGTATAACCCATCACAACATCCTTGTAATGAAAAACCAATGACAAAAATCAAACTATAGCAGTTGCACATAGATAGCATCTCTATGGAGAATCTTTTATTAACCAAACGTTGATATTCTTAATTTTTAATTACCTCTTTAAAAGCCTTGCCTCCAATGTTTGCTTTCAGATAGGTGAAGAAAGTAAACCTTTTAGAAATTGATCTTTTAAAACCTCACAAAAGATGCTCTATATCTGGCAGATTTGACCCCATCAGAGCATTTGAGTAAATTACAACATGTGGTGGAATCACAATATGTCTGATTTGCTAGTTAGGTTTTCTTCTTAAGATTTTTCTTTGTTGTTTTTTTTCCATTTGTGCGGTTTGATTTTGAAAACATGTTATCTTGTTGGAAGTCTAAATAGAATATCTCCTCTCCTGTCAAAATAGGGCTTACAGTACATTTGTTTGGATAATGACCTCAGCACAAGTCCAGGGGTTGAACCTGGCAAGGGGCTGAGTACATCAACTCCTTTTTGCCTCAGATGGAGAGGAGTGCACCCTGTGCTTCATAGGATCCACCCCAGCATAATAAAGGTGCACACATTGGCAGCCCGTTACCTTGCTTTATCTAGTAATCACATCTCCCATTTTTATTTCTTTCTTTATAAACGGAGGCACAGGGACAAAATAGTGTAGCACACATAATGTGGTACATTTTATGAAAACACTTTGTCTTATCCATCCTTTCCCTTGAGAAATTTAATGAAGGTAAGTTACTTTTTTTCCCTAGTGGAACAGATGTTAAGTCTTTAAAACTGGCTGTTTCATTTTCTCTGCTTTATACAATCATATGGATCATATGCTTCTTGAAGGGACTATTCACAGGAATAAAGTGAGAATCAGGATTACCAGATGGAGTAGGATGTGGTTCTGTTTTATGCTGAAAGTATTTGATGTCGTTATATGTAATATCTGCATTAAACATTGTAAAGAATTGGAAAATAAATAATATGATACATATATAGGCAAAGCTGAGTGTGATAGTGTGATGGCTTAATCCTATTAGGTGTGGAAAGGTTGGAAGTGCTGGGAGAACTTGCTCAGCTTTCATTAGAGAGCTGCCCAGAATGTGCCCAACAGACATATGGTGAGTCAAGGCAGTGGGTCTGTACACAGGGCAAGTTCTGAGTGGTAAAAATAGGTCTTTCAATGGGTAGCATTAGCATGCTGATATTTACAAGTAATCCCATGTAATTGAAACAGAAGTTTATGCTTTATTGTTGCTTACAAGTTTCTTTAAGACTTACCATGTAGTTTACTGTGTAGCAGGATTTACACATTTTAAAAGGAGCGTTCCATTCTAGAGAACACTGGCCAAAAAGAAGCATAGCCGTAATCTGACTGTTGATAAAGAAAGTCATATGTACAAACTTTCACTTGACACTTCAGTGGTGTATTACCATGTCAAAGATGTAGTTTGCTTGTCTTTATCAATAGCATAGGAACCACAGGGTTCTTCTGCAATGTCTCTTTGATTCCACTGAAGGCTTATGCATGTACACCATGCATCTGAAGCAAATCAGAACGGCTCCGACTGTACCATCAAAACAATAGAGATTCCCATCTTCCTCTCCTGATGAGGCAATGGTTCAGACATCCTCCCATCTCCTGATGATTACTGCCAGTTCCAGGATTTCCTATGTTGTGTGGCTGAAGAGCTTAACATCCCCTGGATCAGATCCAAGACACTCAGCATTAGCTGCTGGATATACTTCCCTCTCGGGGCAAGGCAGAGTTGCTCTGACGATTACCTATGTCATCCTCGAGTCAGCTCGCACAGTTTAGCGTACTCTGGCCACATGTACGGCTCCCCCAAAGAATGCAGAAAAAATATTCTATACACCATTGAAGGGGGCTAAATTTCTGTTCTCACACCCACCTCCCAATTCACTTATCCAGGCAGCAATGGAACGGGCTAGGCAACAGCATCCACAACAGGGAAGACAAGTGACTGGACCCTTCAGGCAGCAAAATCTTCTCTTCAGTCAGTCTTCAATTTAGAATTTTGAATGATCAGGCATCACTTTTCAAATATGAATTCATGAATTAGAGCAAACTGGAGGACTTCACTGAGAAACTGCAACCACAGGACAGCACCCACTTCCAGGCAATACTTGAGGAGGGAAAGCTTGTAGTGAGGACCTCACTCCAAGAAGTAGCAGCAGGTAGACCAGCAGGTAGACCAGCAAAAATACCATCAAAGACTTCCCTTTTGATGAATCTTGTCTTTTTTCAACCAGAAAATGGATGATTCCCTCCACACCTTCAAGGATTCGAGAGTCACAATCCATTTCTTGGGTATTTACACACTGGTGCCCCAAGCTAAGTTCTACTGCCTGCAGCCCACATAGCATTACAGGACCTCCCATTTTTTCTGTTAACAGCCTTATGAACCACCAAAGAAGCAGCAGAACCCTCAAAGATCTCATCCTTCAGGACCAGCCTTACAGTCTTCCTCCTCCCAGATGTAACATTCACAGATGAGGTATTTCTGAGGCACCCTTGAGAGCTGTCAACCTCATTGCCTGCTGCCCTACCATCCCACCTGCTTTGTTGATCATCGAACACACTTTTTACCAGGTTGGAATATAATAATAACAAACAATGGGTGATAAATGTCATCCACTTTGGAGATACGATAGAGTTCTTTACCATACCTGATGTACATCCTCATCCTTGATCCCTCCCCAATGACCACTCTCAGAAAAGCATAGTCACACTGGACATAGTCTACTTACTACAAAGAGAGGTGACCAAGAGGGTTCCTCCAGACTATCAATGTTCTATTCAACTTAATTCCTGATGCCCCAAAAGAAGGGTGCATGGAGACCAATCCTGGATCTCTGTTGTCTCAATTGTTGCCTCCACAAACACAAAATTTGTATGGTCAGCTTAGTACTCATCATCCCATTGTTAAACTAAGGCATGTGGGTTTTTCCTTTTGTTGTGTAGGACACTTATTTTCACATCCATCCAACCCACAAATAGTTCCTAAGGTTTACTGTGGTCCCTCAGCACTTTCAGTGAAGGGTCGTTCCATTTAAACTCACCACTGCTTCCAGAGTCTTCATCAAAAGTGTTCTCTGTCATGATGGCCTCGCTTAGGCATTATGGAGTCCTCTTATTTTCCTGTGTTGAAGACTGGCTCATAACAGCATGCTCTGGAGATAAGTCCAGATTTCAACTTCCATGTTGCTTATACGCCTTTCCTCCCTCAAGGTCAGCATCAACATTGAAAAATGTGGTCCTAGACTTCATAGGGTTCTCTACCATATCAGTTACTGCACAAGTGTACCTACCAAGGGACAAATTCTAGGCTCTGCAGGAACACATAGCCTGAGTGGTCAACAATCCTTATGTTCCAGCTCAGACATGCTTTTCCCTCCTTGCTCACATGGCCTCATGTATGTATGTCACTGCCTTCACTCTTCTCCTTCTTTTCTGCCTCCAGATATAGCTCCAGAGAGTTTACTCATCTCCATGGCATGCCATGGACATGATGCTAACGGTTCCCCCTGAAGTACTCTTTTCCCTCCAGCTGTGCATGGACATGCAGCAAATCTGTGTGGGGATCCACTTTCTTCCCTCCTCCCCAGACAAGATGATCACCTCCGACACATCCCTCATAGGGTGCAGAGCATGTATGGGTGACCATATGGCACACTGAGTGTGGACCCCTTGGAAATCCAGGGTGTACATTAACATTCTGGAACTCAGGGCTATAAGGAAGACATGCCAAATATTTATCCCATTTATTTGCTCCCATCATGTTCTTATCATGTTGGACAACACCACAACTGTTTACTACATCAACAAATGAAGGGGCAGAAAGTAAACAACTCTGTGTGTGTGTGTGGTCAATCTATGGAATTGGTGAATTACCCACAAGATCCTATCTGCAGCTTTTCTTTTGGGGACTCAGAAGTGATTGCAGACTCACCCAGCAGATGATTTGTGACCGATCATGAGTGGGAACTCCACAACATTGTAATAAGTTACATCTTCAATCAATGGGACACTCCAACTAGGGACCTCTTCCCCTTCCCTGCCAATAACAAGTGCAGCATATACTGCTCCAGGGGAGATATTGGTCTCCACTAATATAACACAACAATATCAGGGATCCTAAGTCACAGACATTTCACCACAGCATGGTATTTGGATGGGCATCTGCTCTAGAATGAACATGTTCTTCAAAAGTGCAAGAAATCCTCTCAAGCATCACAAAGAAGTCCACTAGGTGCTCCTAGTGGGTCAAATGGAAACACTTTGCCTCTGGGCCCAACAGAAAACACTTTCCCCAGAAAAGGCAAAGAATTCCCTTCTTTTTGATTGCCTCCTCTCTTTGAAGACTTTGGGTCTGACCCTCAAATCTCTCAAGATCCACAGCACGGCAATTAGTGCCTTCCATCCCCTGTGAAAGGACATTCCATATTTACACACCTGTTGACTGCTAAGTTTTGGAAGTGCCTCATCAAAGCTAATTAAACTAATTATCCCTATCTGTATTCCACTTTCTGCCCGCCATCCTCTTTGCTCTGGATCTCTTGGATTTGTAGTGGAGCAGGAACTGGAGATGGGGTCGGTCAGCTTCACCCTTTATTAACTTGGATGAAACCATGAGGCAAGCCAAAGGTGCATGTGTTGAGCAACAGATACTACTACTTGAAAAATCTCCAGCTCCAGACACATAAACCGTCAATGCACTACAGCTAAAGACCACACATCTTGAAGAACCTTCAATTACAGGTTAGTAATGTAGTCCAATCTATATGTTATGGCTCGATTATACTGATTACTTAAGAATCCACAGTAATCACTTTGAAGGTTGACAGGCTCTTGACACAAGATCAGGTCCAGTGTTATTTAAATTATTGCATAGCTGGGAACCCTGATGTGCCTATTTCTAACACTCAGACCATAAGAACTCTTCTATATTTATAAAAAAAATTATTACTGCATTTAGCACAGTCACAAACACCCCAACTCAATAAGGTATATAGAGATACTACAGAATACGTATCTGCACATCTATATATTTATAACATCCCTTGTAGAATAATTTGAAATGTTAACAATCATCTTCCTCATCACAATCACCTTCCTCCTCATCACCAGTGGCCATCATCCGGGCACTGCTCTAGGATTACATCTGCTTCATATCACATATCACATTGATGACACTATGTTTGATGCATATTCAGTAGGGGATTTTCCCCTTTTTCCTTATTTGTATTTCCTCACTTTACTAATATTTGAGGGTCTTTTTTTCTAAAAGTTAATATACCAATGATCTCAACTTATTATCATATATGTCAATTCATTACCATGGCCCTTTTTGTGTTTAGATATCTGCAAATGTAGCTCATGTACCTGTTCTATACATCAGTTTGTTGCCATGACACTCTTGTGGTTGAATCATGTACCTGTGATTGGAACTTCCCATTAAAGATTCTATTTTCAGCTCCCCAGCCAACTGAATTTCCGTTGGCCTTTTATCTTCTCAAAGTGTATCTGTTCAAAGATCATAGGCCTCAAGCCTTATGCTAACTTGCTGAAGCTAATGTCTAGACTTACAGGATACAGGCCTCTAGATTCCTTGTAATACTGCTGAATATAATGCAAAGCAGTGAATATTACAAAGGCAAGTTAGACCACTGGGCTACAGTAACCTCTCTTACAGACACCTAAAATGTAGCACAGAATATCTTATTACATACATTGGAGTGATGATGATCGTAGAATTGAGACAGAAAGCTACATAGGTTTAAAAAAATGGCTCAGAGGAGAAGTGAAAGTGGGTAAAAAATTGATAACAATGAAAACAAATTAGAAGCTTAGAATTCTGGAAAACTAATAAAGGAATCAAAAGAACACAAGGAGAAATCTATAGCCAACACAGTTAAAGAAGGCTTTTGTTTTCCTTAAAGTATATTAGAGAAAAAAATTCCTAAGGATGATATTTTTCCATCACTATGCAGAAGTGTTTAATACATGTTTTTTTCTGTGCTTCAGAAAAAAAGCCAGATGATGTAGTTATATTATATGCTGATGATGAAATATTTTCTATTCCCAACGTAGCTCAGGAAAATGCTAAATAGTAGCTACTAAAGTTAGATATTTTTAAATCAGCACGTCCAGGTAATTTTCATCCAAGAGTTTGAAAATATGCTCCATTTTGAAGCACACATTAATTCAAGGAAATCCTATGACTTGTATTATACAGAAAGTCAAAATTTATTATCACCTTGCTCCCTTCTGGCCTCATGATCTATAGAATGTATGACTTTCTAAGTGAACAAATTCTGTGCTAGTGTGCATGAAGCTCCATTGACACAGAGTCAGGTCTCCTACTTGTGCTGAGAAAGTAGCCAACTCCACAAGTAGCTCCACTGAAATGTGAAGAAGGAAAGTACTACCATCAGTAATAATTTCAGGATCTGGCCCTAATAAAATGAGATACCATTGGCTTCCTGACACTTTAACAGATCTGAAATAAATTGGAGGTCCACAAGATTGGCAAACAAATTGGATTATCTCTATTCCAACTTGCTGGCTCAGAAGAAAGCAAGGAGTGAGTGTGAGATCAGGAGTTGCTTTAGATGTGTCACCCTCCAGCCACTTCTACACCTCTGCAGGACTGAATCCTTAATGAACTGAGAAAGCCAAATGCTAAAGTGTTCTAAGAAAGGGGAGAGATGATCACTGCTGATGGGTGTGAAATTCAAATCATGCCTATATTTGAAATGTTAGTTATAAAGGCATGAAATTGCATCCCTGTTTCATGATTGGTTGGGTGCTCTACAGTGAGAGTCTAATTCATCACACAGCGCTTTTCTTTGCATAGATGACTTTTTTAGATCATCCCAAATTTATACAGTTGCTGCTTGAACAGCCAGCAAGTTATGAAAAAAAAACAAACCTTGAGAAAATAATAGGTAATTTATAATATGTTCAGATATTATTTTGACTTTTCTTTTTCAAATTATAATGGAACCTTTCAGATATTGACTTTACCATATGTCATTGCATTAGTGAACTACAACTTCTATTTGATGGAGAAAAATGTCAGAAAAGAACCATTTTTTAAAAAAAATGTGTTCATGCTTAACATAGAGAATAAGAATGGTCATGGCTAAAGTACGGAACTGGAAATTAGGTGATTTGCATTTTATTTCTGACTCTGCCACTGAGTTCTTGTGTGATTTTGGAGCAAATGAGTTACACTTTCTGTGACAAATTTTCCCTTCTGTATAATGGAATAATAATGCCTATTTCGTAAGAGTGTAAGGATGATTAAGTCATTAATTATTGGGAAACACTTGCAGATCCATGGAAAGGAGGCACTCAGGGTAAAAATTTCTGAAGTGCCTAATAAAAATAGGAGCCTAGGATCCATTTTCAAAAGTCAATTTAGGCATTTAGGAGCTTGAGTCCCATATTTCATCCTCTGAGACTTGGGTATGTCTGCACTTCATTGAGACAGAGGATAGCTTTAATCTAGCTAGCTTGAATAACAATAGCAATGAAGCTGCAGCACCTTACCAAGAAGAACCCTGGCTACATTCTCCAGCTGCTAGTCTGTGTTGCCACACAGTTATGCAAGATAGCTAGATCAAAACTAGCTCAGCTACAAGGGTCATTCAGAAAATGTCTAACAAACTATTTAATGATATGCTAGGGCCCAACAGATTCCACAGATCAAGGTACTAGTATTTGGATGTGTTTTTCTATTTGCGCAGAACTTATATGAAGATATGTCAAAGTGAGTCAGCTACTGAACATTCGAAAAAATGAGAAGAATTAAATCAGAGCCTTCAGGATTTGCCTCCCCACTCTGAACTCTAGGGTACAGATGGGGGGCCTGCATGGATAAAAAACCCCAATCTTATTTTACCAGCTTAGGTTAAAACTTCCCCAGGTACAAGCTTCTTCTGTACCTGGAGGAACAGTATGCTGCCACCATCAAGTGCACCCCAAGAACTAGGAGCAGAGCCACTTGAAGCCTCCTCTCGCCCCCCAAAATCCACCAAGCCTATACCTCCCTTCCTGGCGAAGTCTTGAGAAAACCCCCTCACCAGATCTACTAGGTGAGCCTGATCCAAAAGCCCTGGATCCACACAGTGGAAAACAGAGTAGTCAGATTCTTTAAAGAAGAATTTTAATTAAAGGAAAAAGAGAGAAACAAAATATCTCTATAGGAATCACTGGAAAAACACTTTGCAGTAACAAAAAGAATCAAAGAAAAACCCACACCACAGAGGAATTCCCCCCACCCCCCTGCTAAGTTCTCAAAGTTACAGAGAGAACACAGGGGTATTTCCCTAAAAACCTGAGAAATTCACAAGTGAGAAACAAATATAACTAATACGCCTTGCCTAGCTAAATTACTTACTGATTTCTCGTTAGAGAATATAGAATTAGGTGGAGAGAAGAGAAGCTGTCTGCTTCATCTGGAAGCACCAGAGCGAATGAACTAAACAGACAAAGAACCAGACAAAAGCTTCCCTCCCCCAGATCTGAAAGCATCTTCTGTCCCCATTGTTGTTTTTTTTTTTTTTTGGTCAGGTGCCAACCAGGTTTCTTTTAGCTTCTTAACCCCTTACAGGTAAGAACGAATTCTAGGCTACTTTATGCTTATGACAAAAGCAAAGATCAAATACCTCTATAAGAAGAGCTTGATGCCAAAAGAAAACCATGAGGATCTGGTGGCAACAGTGGTGGATAATACCTCTTCATATGCCAAAAAAAAAAAAAAAAAAAAAAAGAGAGAGAGAGAAAAAAAATAGTCTGCCGAATTTGTGTGAGGCAGAATCATCACAGAGGCTAAGCCAAAGTAAGGATATCCTGGAGGAGCCACAAATCCCCAAAAAGTTGATGCAGTCCACAAGGTGGTAGTGAATGATAGAAAATCAGCTGTGAGGCATATTGCTGAAACTGTCGGCATCAGCACTGAGTCAGTGCACCCCATCTTCAAAGACTTGGGCATAAAAAAATAAATCAGCAAGATGGTACCTAGAATGTTGAGCATTGATCTGAAGAGAGCTTTTTTGGGGGAACCTTTTGCTTCTCAAGGGCAATGCATCATCCCACATGTCCTAGGTTGCAGTGACCACAGTGACCAAATGTGGGTTTCAGCTGCTTCGCCACCCAGCCTATTCGCAACATTTGGCTCCCTCACATTTCTACTTGTTCCCCAGTTTGAAGGAGCAGTATAAATAATGAAACAGAGGAAATTGCAGTAGTTGGAGAGTTTCTGGATATACAGGACTTTTACAAGATGGGTATAGCCAAGCTGCAGCTATGCTGGGCCAAATGTGTTGATGTTCAGGGGGATTATGTTGAAAAATAAATCAACAAATTGATTGTGAATTATGTTTGTCTTGTTTTTTGTCAGGCTAGAAACTTTATGACTGTCCTTTGTACGTATACACATACTGTTGTCATACGTCTGATTGCAGTGCATATATAGACTCTCTTTTTGATGTGGGATAAATGTTAAAAATGGGACTTGGTCTCCTAAATCATGGAAGGTGGCAGCCTGTAGCAGTGAGTTTCAGGGTTCTTCTAGACTGGGATAAAAGACTAGCAACACTGCTCCAGGTGGCCCAGGTTGGCTGACTTGGGTTCACAGGGCTCAGGTTGTGGGGCTATAAAATTTGTAGTGTAAATTTGGTCTTGGCTGAATCCCAGGCTCTGAGACCCCACAATTGGAGAAGGTCCCAAAACCCAGTCTCCAGCCCAAGCCCAGACATCCATACTGTAAATCTATAACTCCAGAACCTGAGTTCCATGAGCCTGAGTCAGCTGACCTGGCCAGCCACAGGTCTTTTATTGCAGTATAGGTGTAACCCACATACCTAACAAGGAGATATCTCTTTAGGAAATCTATACAGAGTACCGGGGTAGGAATGAGTTGTGTCTAGGTTATTGTTGCTATGCAGAGGCACAGTTAGTCCACACACAGACGTTTCTGAAATTGGAGTGGTAGTTTTGGGCATGCTCAATAGATTCCCTGAAGCTGGACTCAGACTCTGTCCAGGGCAAATAGTCAGAGCAGCTGTTTTACAAAAGACCATGTGACCTGCATGGGTGGGGAAAAGCTGATCCACAAGAGCAGAAACAGGCTGTTTTCCCTTAAGTATTTTGTAGCAGGCAAGTGATATTATTATCCCTCCAAGAGAGAGACACTGGCAATGTTAATGGTAGAAAGGGGAAATTAGGAGGGAAAACTAATTTCTTTCATTTAAATAGCATACTTTGAATGTTATTTAATTTTAGTAATACTATTTTAGTTATATTCTATCAGCTAGTATGATTTGCCAACTTTTCTCTTAGTTAAATGTGATGATGGGGAAAGAGTTTATTTTTTAAAAAACTATATACTTAAATTGAGTAGAGAGCTAGTTATTTAGCTGCGTAGCTAACTAGGTGATTTAGCAAGAGGAGGAGATAGAATCTGCCTGGGGTCTAGCTGAAGATCTCCACAAGCAAGTGGAGGAAAGATGTTGTTGCAGTGCTTTTGACTCAGCAAACTATGTAGATTTTGGTGACTGAAGACAGTAACTAAAACTTGGGTGAACTCAACTTGTTTTTGGGAACTCTGAGTCTCACACAGACACATATTGACTTCTTGGCCCAACTATACATACTGTTCCACTTCTTTGATTTCTTCTCCAGCTACCATTATTCGGGCTTTTTGTAAGACGTCTGATAACGTATATTTCATTTTGAAGCTGTTCATTTTCAGGCTGACCTGACTGCTTTTTTTGTCGAGTCTTCGTAGCACGCTCTGCAGTGTTTGGTGCTTTCAGCAATTAGTACAATGTCATCTGCGAGATGAGATAATTGTTTTCCATTTATGTTGACACCACTCCTCCAATTGATCTTGTTCATGACCATATAGCCTTGCTTCACACCTTTCTCGACTGGGATGCAGAGAGGAGTTTTTCCTCTACCATCCTTGGAAGCATAAGTTCTAATAGAGATTTTTCTTGGCCACTACTGTGTGGGTGTTGAAAGAAGGACAATTCTGTGGAAAGGATTATCTGTATTATCTGTATTATCTTTTCCAGAGAATTTCCATGAGATTAAAAGGAGTATAATCTTCATGCTCTCTGTCTTGATTGCCCTTGTCCCAGTATACTTAGTCTCTCTCATTGCACCCTGTCTTCCTCTCCATTTTGAAGAGAGGATTGAAGGGATGGAGACCAAATAAGAGTAGGTAACAACATTCTCCAATCCCTCTGCAAGGCAGAACTTAACAATATATATAAATATTTTAAAGCTAGGAACTGTTTGCCCCCATGAGATCTTCCAATAGACCAAAGAGAAGCACCTGTTCTAAGAGCTACCATGTAAGTACTAGGGACCAAATGAGGGCATCAGTCACATGCTACTAAATACAGAATGTCTCCCAACCAATTTTCAGATAGCGTTCATTCTCCCCAAGCATTTGTACTTTGCTCTCTGCACATTCTTGTTGTCCCTCATGCAGTGATGACAGAAAGAGGCATGGTGTGGGAGATAGTCTCATAAATTATTTTATTTTAATAAATGCAGCATTTTGATGTCCTGTTTTAAAAGGGCAAGTTCGACAGTGTCTTAATTTTGTCTGCTTCCGAATTCATTTCAATTTGAATCTGAACAACTGATAGTTTATTAGTTGCTCATAGACTGGTCTGTTTTTAATTAAGCGTATGGGAAAATCAAGCAAACAAAAATATTCTTGCATTCAATTTTCATTATCTTGCCTGATCGCCCCATGAAGGTCAGTTACAAAGCTTGAGACCACGGCTCACATCTGACTAGAGAAACAGCTAACAAGCTTATTTTGGTGCAACTCCTATGGAGTCTTTTTTTTCCTTTTGAAAGCCTTAATACAACTTTCTGAATTGAGACAATTGACTTGTGATCATCTTTGCTTTCAGAACATTAGGAATGCTAAACTGGTTCAAAGGACCATGCATACATTTTTTTGTGGGGAGAGGGGGCACTGATTGTCCCATCACTTACATGTTTACAGTTCCCATTCACTTCAAAGGGATTTGCATGTGTGTAACTGATGGGATAATTGGACTCCTGTTCCTGACACAAATGTCTCCCTCAGATTCAAATCAATTCCAGAGTCTTTTTTTAAAAATAAACTAATTTAGTGGTAATGGAATTTGCTGAACTAACTAAATTAGAAAACTAATGCACATTATTAATCCATACAAACAGAGCAGCACAGACAATGACAGTGCAAACCTCCATGCTATTTTGTGTAGTGAAGAGTGGGCCTAAGAAGTTTTGAAGGTCTAGCTAGGGGGATCGTCCAAATCCTAGTTATCTGAAGTGCTTGGTCCTACACCCTGGACTTGCTATATCCCAAGAATATCTAATTGTGTTATTTTGGAACTTCCACCTTTAATTCAAGCTCACATCATGACATGGAGGACTGAGTGAAAATATAAAATGCATCATTTCAAGAGTTAAAGTAGCTGCTCTTTTAGAAACCACAAAGATTCATTGGAGGTTGTGTGAAGATTCAGGTTGCCTCGTATTTAATTCAAACCAATTTAGTAATCCTTAGTAACCACTCTTTTATGGAGGGACTAGATATTTTTTTTAAGCTCAGACAGAAGCAAAGCAAGAGACACAAGGTTATTTGAATTAATAATGTAGTTGATATATTTAAAATTAGAAATGTAGCTGGAGAAATTATACATTTGGACTGGTAAAGAATAATTCTGAGGGGAATTGCAATGATTATTTGTAAAGGAGTCCTGCTAAAGCAATAATAGGTATTATTACACAGTTAGTTTATAATGTGTTTTAGTGCTACATCAGTGATAACCATGGACTAGATTTGTACTCTGTTGCTCTGTACAGGAGTGGAAAATTTTCATGTACATAGCTTCTCGTATTGATTGGTGGGCTACACCAATCTACAATAGTGCCTGATAGCCTTCTGTGGGTTTGGAAATCTGTAATTAGAAAGAGAAGCCTGGGAACAGGGATTGAGGGGAGGGCACATATATATCTCTTCCCATCCCTTATTTATTTTGCTGCAGGGTTCTTACATGCTGTGGGAACCACTTAACCATAGCAGAGAGATTCCAGGAACAGACTCAGGCTTGAAAGTCTTTGGCTGAATTGTTCTACCAGGAGATACTAGAACCACTGTGGAAAACAAGGTCTCTGGTGGATACTTGACATCCATAGATATTTGGAGCCTTGACTTCTTGCTCTTTCTCTTGGGGAGAAAATGGCAAAGCAGCAGGCATTCTCTCCCAGCCACAAGAATTTGGTAGAAAGTATGAAAACATGTGAGA
Organism: Dermatemys mawii; assembly: GCA_007922305.1. Lineage (NCBI taxonomy): Eukaryota > Metazoa > Chordata > Testudines > Dermatemydidae > Dermatemys > Dermatemys mawii. Next base: position 42,397,191 of record ML677348.1, read on the forward strand.
TTTTGTTTCCATTTCTAGTGGGCTTTCCTGCAAAATGGGTGAATCTGACTAGTGATATCAGGTCAGCCACTCCAATAAAGACCTTTTACTTGAGGAGAGAAATGTGTTTTCCTATAGGAAAAAAATTCAAAGGCTGGAAGGCAAATTGGTTTCCCAGCTCCCATTGACTTTCAAGTTCCCGTATAAACATAAAAACTTTTATAAATCCTGCCATGTTACATTAACCATAGGAGCAATTTATCATGGCTTATGGTGCATTTTCCATAACTGAAAATCTTTAAATGCTAGAATACTGGAAGCAGGTATGCAGGAGGTCAGACATTAGATAATTACAGTGGTACCTTCTGGCCTTAAAAGCTGTTCATCTATGAATCTACATACTACAATATCTCATTTGTGACTATTTAATCATTAGTGCCTACTTTCAAGATTAAATCCGTAATGTAACATACAATTCTTAGTTGAAATAACGGATGTTGAGAGGTCACAGCCTTAGTTTCCTCTATATACATATTACATTGAAAAATTAAAAATTTAAGGTAATATAGGAAAAAACTGTACTGTTAAAAAAATCAGTAGAGAACACATCTGAATAATCAACCAAATGTGCAAACTGACCTATGTGATGACAAGAACCAGAGATACCATATTTCCTAATTGATTTCTCTATGTAGAGTTCATAAATTGGGAGCCTTGTAAAGGGAAAATCCACTGGTGAACTTACTTTAAATTGAAAGATAAACATAAATATAAATATAAGTTGCTAAGTACACTAAAGAAATAAAGAAATAGATAACTTTATGTATGGTACCCATCCTCTTAAATACATTACATTGCAAGTCCTGACAACAAAGGATCAAAATTAGGCACTGTAAGCAATTAAAATGCTTCTCTGCTAATGCAAAAACTTACAGAAAATTACTTATCCATGGTTGCTGACAACTTCCATTAGCCGACAGGAAAAAAAAAATAGTGCAAGATCATTAGGAATGAGAGTGGTAGCCTAGAAAGACAGTCACTGAAAGTCCTATGCTCCCAATCATAGCTGTCTCTATCATAGCCTTTCACTGAGAGGAAAAAAATCAATTTATTTTAATTTATATTTGTAGAGCTGTGGTTACACATGGTTTAATTTACTCATGATTAAATCACTTTACTAGTTTCAATTAAAAAATTCAAGCACAAAACACAAACACAGATTACACAAATACATAGTAAATAGGACAGACATATTTTGCTCAGTGTAAGGAACAGAAAATGAATAAAATCAGAACTCATGGTTATTTTGTTTATTTGGTAGCAGGATATGACTTTAAGTGACTTCAATGGGAATTCAGATAAGGACCACAGAATCTGCCCTATTCCTTCTGGAATTCACTTACTGTGAATAAGATGTGAAATATTTTTGTTTTCTGCCAAACTCACTTTTCTCACATGACAACATGCTTATTCCTTGAGTGGACAATGAATACACTCTGTTTATTATCACTATTCAGTCACTATGAAACCTGGAGACTATCCAGTTGGTGAGAAAGCTTTTCTTTTATGGACAGCTCTGAAAATCTAAGGACGGCATATCAATCTTAATCAGAAATAAATGGAAAAATGTGGAAAGACTGGTTTCAGATCATTGAAAAGAGAAATCCAAGCAAAGCCAGTTTCTATTAAGATTGACATTGGCCTATGTTTTAAGATAGTCACTCAGTGTAACCCTTATGGAATATTATTTTCTATCACTTTCTATTAAAAGTTTATAACCAACTCAATAGCAGTGATATCAGTCTCTGCTAAATTCTATAGACTGTATCTTCTTTCAGAGTGGAATCCCATGGTTCAGTACATTTTTAGGCTGGGTTTTCCAGGCTTCAGCCCCCCTGCGAATCAACCAGGATTACTTTGCAAGCATAACTGTGTTCAAATACTTTCACAGGGCCCTTCAGGAGCTGACACCAGTTGGTGGTATAGTGACTCAGAACTACTTCTTCAAAACAAAATCAAATCAATGGTTACAACAACACAGGCAATTATCACAAACACCTGACTCTCTGGAGGGTCTGTCTCTCCCACCCCCAGCAGCAACTAATTGCCTCATTTTGCATCTCTCTCAGAGTCAGGACTGAAGTGTTTAATTGCCTCCAAATTTCTTTGTTTCCATTTCTTTGTGTGAATTTCCCTTCCACAGTTTACCAGAGAGATTGATAATCAGAGTATGATGGAGGTAAAACTTCAAAAGAATTGATACCTATATTGTCTGTTAAGACCTGGTGATCTGGTTACCTGAAGCCACTGATTTTGGTTCCTGAAGATGTACAAGAGCACCTAGGACCAATTTATCCCTTAGTTATCCTTTAACAAGCAATAGAATAGCTCTCTCTTTCACTTCCATCTTTTTTCCATCTTTTTTCCATCTTTCCATCTTTTTTCCATCTTTCACTTCCATCTTCTCTTTCACTTCCATCTTTCCTTGCTCTGTCTCTAATTCCTGTTCCATTGCCACGAAACACATCCTGATTCACAACCACTCTTTTCTCTACCTCCTGGCTTTAACCTTACTCTTCTCTTATGTCTCAGCATCTGTTGCTGCCCTCTCCTTAATTGGCCTCTCCTTCTCTCAGTCCCAAAGGTGGCATTGACCTTCCTTTACCTTCTTTTCACTGGAAAAAAACCCTCTTCACCTCACCTGCCTCACTTGTTAGAGAATAGATGGTTACTTCTTGATGATGCAATGGGCACAAAAGGGCACTGTTTGTATAATACTAATATCATTGGAAAGTCCCATGATTACCTGAAGAAAGTTATCCCTTAGATTTGTTTTGGTTGTTTTTTTCCCCCCACAAATTCAGACAGAAATGCAGATTCAAAACAGAACAATCTTGACAGGTTTCAGAATGGTAGCCATGTTAGCCTGTATCAACAAAAACAATGAGAAGTCCTTGTGGCACATCAGAGACTGACAAATTTATTTGGGCATAAGCTTTCATGTGCTAAAACCCACTTCATTAGATGCACGGAATGGAACATGTAGCAGAGAGGTATAAATACACAGCATATGAAAAGATGGGAGTTAGTTGCCTTACCAAGGGGGGGAGTCAGGGCTAACGAGCCAATCAATTTAAGTTGGGAGTAGGCAATTCTCAACAGTTGACAACAAGGCGTGAAAATCACTTTTGTAGTGTTAATGGGGCCAATGTAAACAAGGTGGCCCATTTCAAACAGTTGACCAGAAGATGTGAGTATTTATACCTCCCTACTGTATGTTCCACTTCATGCATCTGATGAAGTGGGTTTTAGCCCACGAAAGCTTACGCCCAAATAAATTTGTTAGCCTCTAAAAACAATCTTGCTCTCTCAGGTCTCCAAAGGTTGAAGACCTATTATACAAATGAAGTTCATCTTGTTTTAGCTTCATCATGTAAAGAAAGAAAAGGTTTGGAAGGCAAGGAATGCTGATGATGAATACCCAGGATTTTTTTAACATCCTTGATATAATAGTGATTATCCAGATATGTAAATATATGACATCTGAGAAATTCCAAAGTATATCAGTTTATGTATTTCATGCTGGTTTTTGTAGTTGTAATTACTTGCTTAGATTCACCATATTTCCAGAAGAATTGTTTAGAATTATTTGCAATACAGGTAGTCCTCGACTTTACAACATTCAAGTTACAATTAATGGCACTTAAGACATTTATAAATTGTCTTTGTTTTGACTTTACAACATCAGTTTCTACTTTATGATGCTCGAGCTGACATTGTTCATTTTGGAAATTCGAGTTCTGACATTTTTGACTTAAGACAATTTTCTGGAACCAATTGTGTCGTAAGTCAGAGGACTGACTGTATTAATGATATTGTTGTTGTAGTTTTTAAATTCATGTCTGTGTATCTCTTCCTTCAATAGAAAATGAAGTCATGTAATCACCTTCCATTGCTAGTAGGCAAAGTGTTATTGTTTAGCAGTCTATTTCCAACCTTCTCATCTGGAGTTTTAAAAGCTATACCCAAGTAATTAAGCTTCATAGAACTTTTGTGAGGATTTAAGTACAATTATTAGGGCTGTCAAACAATTAAAAATTATCACAATTAATCAAGAGATTTAAAAAGAACCCTCAGTTTTAATTGTACTTTTAAACACTAAGAGAATACCATTTGGAAACTACAAAACCTGAACCACCGAAAAAGAAAATCAACCTTCTATTGGTGGCATCTGACTCAGATCATGAAAATGAATGTGTGTCAGTCTGCACTGGTTTGGATCATTATCAGCCAGAATCTGTCATCAGCATGAAAACATCCTCTAGAATGGTGGTCGAAGTATGAAGGGCCACACAAATAGTTAGCATATCTGGCACATAAATACCTTGCAATGCTAGCTACAACAGTGCCATGTGAATGCCTGTTTTCTCTTTCAGGTGACATTGTAAATAATCAGGCACCATTATCTCCCCTAAATGTAAACATACTTGTTTGTCTTAGCAATTGGCTGAACAAGAAGTAGGACTAAGTGGACTTGTAGGGTCTAACGTATTACATTGTTTTGTTTTTGAGTGCAGTTATGTAACAAAAACAAAAAAAGACGTTCGTAAGTTACACTTTCATGATAAAGAGATTACACTGAAGTACTTTTATAAACTGAATTGAAAAACACTGTTTCTTTTGTTTATTTTTTTACAGTGCAAATATTTGTAATAAAAAATGGAACTCTTAGGATGCTGTGTTGTAATTGAAATAAATATATTTGAAAATGTAGAAAAACATCCAAAACATTTGTAATAAATTTAAATTTGGTATTCTGTTATTGTTTAATAGTGCGATTAAATGTGCTTAATTTTTTTAATCAAGTTAATTTGTTTTGAATTAATTGCTTGACTTATTGACAACCCTAATAATTATGAAAATTTTACAGATGGAATAAATGAGGCACAAAGAGGGTTTTTTAAGTGCTTTGTGCAGTGTGTCAGATCACGTTATTGGTCAAGCTGGGAACAGAATCCAGACATCTTAACTGCCAGAGTCTTGCTCTAACCTCCCTCATATTCTTGGGTAATCTCTTTTGGTGAGGTCACCCAACAGACAACAGTTACCGGACGTCACACCACATCTTGGTGGGAATAAAAGATATAAAGAAGTGTATATGATTAAAATAGACATTTGTACATTTTTTAGTGCTTGTCATGCTTGGTAATGCCAACTTTATCTCCAGGAAATGAAATGCAAGTACTGGTTTAACAAGACATAACAGTTTTGACAAACTGTAGCAGGGAAAATGCAAACCCATATAAGCTTGTAGACATTCATCTTCCAGTCAAATTAATTAGGGCTGTCTAATACCCTGGTTCCATGGGATTTGTGTCCAAAGGAATCCTTATGTCTATGTTTTACTCTTTCGTCTTTATCTGTCAATATGCAGGAGTCATCAATGTCAGTGTCAGAATTTACATCAGTATTTGAGGCATCTCTGGCACATTTAGTTTAACATGTCTTTGTTTTAGACTGCCAACCTTTTTGCAGTTTTTCAGGTTGTATATTTGCAACACTGGAAATATGTGGAAAACACATCCTAAAACACATAGCACTTAAGGAAAACAGCTTATTACATAAAGGATTAAACAGACGGTACATTTCAGATATGACTCGAGTATGCCATATGTGGTGTACCTTTGTTCTATTGAAGAAGTAACTGATCTGAAGGCAAAAGAAAATGAACTGGAAATAAATTATTTGAATTTTTGCAAAGACTTCAGCACAAAGCAATATAGGAATTTGAGAGATACTCAAGAAACATTATTTAGATAATGCCATAAGATGGATAAAAATGACAACATTTATTGTCATTATTGTACAGCAGAATATGGACAAATGTCAAGTAGGGTTCTATAGGGAATGGTATCATCATTATTTAATATGCCATGTATATTTTTACAAAAGGCATGCTTCCAAATATGTTAAATAGTCCATCGTGAACTTCCTGTTTAGTTTAAATTGTCATAGAAACCATTATAGTGGATCATATCTCCTACAGGTATGGTTGCAAAATGGTTTTCATTATAACCCTTATTCTTTATTTGTTCATGTCTTTCTAAAATACTCACAGTGATCATATGTGTGAAAGTTAAAGAGTTAGGAGCATATACAAAAGTAGGAGTAGAAGTTCAAAAATATAGCTTGATTTGACAGCTTGGCCTATTATTTGTATATATATATATGTATATATATATAGTTTATTTACGAAGTGTTCACAGAAACTAAAGTGGTAACAAACAGTTAATCCCATTTTTTGGAAATCTCAGGTAAGTTAGTTCTGCCTAGTCCCAGAAGCAGCTGTCTTGGGACTCTCAGTCCCTGGATGTAGCCTCACACAAGTGTCACTGCTTAATAGACAGGGCTTGTCTATGCTTAAAATGCTACAGCAGCACACTGCTGCCACTGTAGTGATGCCGCTGTAGCGCTTTAGTGTAGACATTGCCTATACCGACAAGAGGGGTTGTCCCACTGGCATAGGTCATCCACTCCTTCAGAGGTGGTAGCTAGGTTGAAATTCTTCCATCAACCTAGCACTGTCTACATGTGGCCTTAAGTTAGCTTAACACCACTCAGGGACATGGATTTTCACACCCCTGACCAACATAGTTAAACTGATCTAGTTTTCTACTGTAGACCAGGCCACAGTATCCTGTTCATGCCCTAGATCTTGAATTTTACACATGGGAAACCCCCCTAGTTCAAGGCTACTCACCTATAGAAAGGTGATGAACAACATCTATGCTCCTTATATAAGCTGCTCTGCAACACAAAGGAACATTGTCTGCCAGACAAAGGAAAATGCCTTAAACACACAATGCTCTTACCAATTTTCTGCATTTGGTTTTTGCAAGGCATCATTTACTCTAGGGAGTTTCATCCCCAGCGCTTATAAATCAATGACCTCCAATGTAAAGCCACTTACCATAACAGTATTCCAGCCTGAGATCCTTTGATCCCTCCATGGCATTGCAGCAACTGTAGATTAATAGAGCACAGAAACATCTCAACCAAACCCCCATGGCTCAAAGATTGCTCTCTGGACTCTATACTGCCAGGGAAATTCATCTTACATAGAGGAATTAGCAAATAGCCAATTTAACTGGTTTCATGCTTCCCAGAGATATACAGAGCTATGAGAGTGGGAGTCATAATCTGGCCTAACATATTAGAGATATTAAATTACCATCAGGAAAAAATGGAAAAATCCAGCAGGTTTCAGACAGTATCTATCTGGGTGATTATAGTCATTTCTTTTAATTTAATTTTACCTTCTGATGCATTGGCCCTAAATATTATTATATAAACAATATTTCTCTCCATCTTGGCAGCCGACGTAATGTCATTCTTAAACCTCAGATCAACCTAGGTAAGAAATATGTAATGGGAGAAGTTGCTTTATCATTAAATTTCCTATATCATTGTCAAACTTTTACACAAGTCATCAATCATTTTTGGTGCAGAAATAGAATCAATCTTTTTAGAACTATCATATATATTTGTTACGTTTCTCAGAAGAATGATTTGACTGATATTCACTTTGGTTTACAGTGAAATCACAAGTAGTACTTCTAAAGGCTTCACAAACTGACATAAATATTCAATCTTCCTCTACCTGGGGGAAAAAAAAATATCTAAAATTGACTTTTGTATTTGGCCTTTTAGAATCATAGCAGACCTAAAAAATTTCATGAAAGAAAGAAAGAAAGAAAGAAAGAAAGAAAGAAAGAAAGAAAGAA
>ML677348.1:42404963-42493700 GCA_007922305.1 Dermatemys mawii
GAAAGAAAGAAAGAAAGAAAGAAAGAAAGAAAGAAAGAAAGAAAGAAAGAAAGAAAGAAAGAAAGAAAGAAAGTTAGCTGGGTGAGGAAAACATTTAAGCCACATAAAGGTGTGATAACTATAACTATGATCCAGTGCAGGGAGTAGGAGTACAGAAATTGTGAGGTTTGATTATAGTATTTAAATTTATCCTCATTGTGCAATGAGTTTGCATAGGCTTGTTGATATTTAATGGGACTCTGACAAGGACAGGTGTGAAGATCATAGTGTCAAAAGCAGGGAACTGGAAGGGACACTAAGCACAGAACCCCGGACAGTACCCACTGTTCTTTGAAGGTGCCAAATGAGCCCATGGGCACTGCCCAGAGAACTTCTGCCCTGATGTGTGACTGGAGGGAGGATCGGCAATAGACCCTAGAGTCACAGAGATCTCCCTCAGTCGTCATCCTCTCCCTGGTTTTGTAAAGGCCACTTTGGTCATCGTTAGAAGGAGGTTGACCAGGAAGTTCCCTGACTTTGTGGGGCCATGGAGAGTGTGCGCATGTATGAGAAGGTGGAGGGAGAAGCAAAAACCACAACAGTAGGTCTTTGAGGAGCCGGAAAAGGAGATGCAACCTGAAGCACTCAAGGAAAACATGTGCCAGGGTCTCCTGCATGCCACAAAAGGGACAGGTATCAGGGATAAGGGTGTAACACACCAGGTACAGGCCCATGCTCATGGCTCTGTGAAGGACTACAGTAGAGTATGTGCTGGCCCACTGAGGTTCCTCACCCTCAATAGGTGGCAATTGGTCTTGTCACTTAGTATTGGGGTGGGACACAAGGATGTGGAAATGGAGAGTATGGAGCAGGAGCATGTAGTTATGTCCTTGGCATGGCTTGAAAGTGAACTGGCTGCAAGTTGCACAGCGGGCTTGAGGTGTGTGGTTGAGACAACCATGGGGCTCATGGAGCACCCTACTGCAGGACCCACTTGAGGTAAATCCGAGAGATTGATGACAAAGCTGCTCTCATTGCCTGAATTACACACCTGGGAGTTCAAAGGGCGGAGAGCCCCATGCACTGAGCAAGCATCAGGGGATCTACCCAGGCTACCCGGTCATAGTCCAGGAGTTCTCAGATTCTGTTGACCAGCTTCTGGTGCACCAAGGGGGACTCTGCCACCTGTACACTGAGTTGGAGACTGTGTAGCAGGGGCTCTGAGAAGAGATCTGCCCCGTCAACAGCCTCCACAGACCTGGTTGCTTCTGGAAGAGTGGTCCTTTTGAGCACCGGGATGCTCGCCCACTGCAAAAAGCTCCTCTCCCAGCCTAGGGAGGGTCTACTAAACCCAGAACTCAGCTGAGTTTGGGGGACAACAAATGCAAAAACAGGAAGAGGCGAGAGATCAAAGGGCCAAAACTAAGGAACCGGAAGGGGACACCGAGAAGAGAATCTCAGACAGCATCCATTGCCCCTCGAAGACATTGAGAGAGCTGGCAGATGCTGCCCAGAGGAACTCTGCCTGGATACAAGAATGGATGAAAGAATGAAAAACAGCCCCACAGTCACAGGGCTCTCTCTCTGCCAACCTCCTCTCCCTGATGTTACGAATGGCCACCTTGACCATGGCTAGGAGGCGGTTGATGAAATGATCCCACAGCTTCGTGGGGCCTTGGATTGGGTGTGTGTAAATAGTGCAGATAAAAGTGCAGCCAGAACCTCAATAAGAGGTTCTGGAGGAGCTGAGAGAGGGGCTGCAGCCTGGCGCACTGAAGGTACGTGTGCACCAAGGTCTCCATCACACCACATAAGGGACAGGATTCAAGGACAGAGGTAAACCGTGCCAAGTATACACCAGTGCTCACAGCTCCATCAAGGAGCTGCCAGCTGATATCCCCGGCAAGCTCCAGGACTAAGGTGGAATATAAACTAGTCTACCAGAGTTCCCCACCCTACACTGCTGGAAAAAGGTTCTGCCACTTGGTATCTGGGCAGGACAGGAGAGTGCGGTAATGAAGCGTGTGAGGCATGAGCAAGTACAGATGGTCCCTTGGCATGGTTGGAAACGAACTGGCTGCATGACATGCAGTTGATTCAAGGTACAAGGATGGGGAGGCCAGGAAGGCTCACAGGACAAGGGGCTGATGGAAAGATCTGGAGGGCCGGGAGTGAGAGGTGGATGCAAGACCTGCTCGAGGAAAAACCGAGTCTTGGGAGGCAGGGCTGTTCCCATCTCTTGGAGTATGTGTTGTGGGGGTCATAAGGATGGAGAGTCCCATGTGCCGAGCAAGCGCCTAGGTCATAGTCCAGGAGGTCTCTTATCTTGGTGACTCCTGCCAGGGCCAACCTCCAGCACACCAAGGGGGACTCTGCCACCTACACATGAAGGTTGTGTAGCAGGGGCTCCTCAAAGATATCTACCCCATCAGTGGCCACAAAGGACCTGGTTGCCTCTGGGAGAGTGGTTGAAGGCAGGTAGATCAGTATTAGAATGGTTAAAGACCTTTTTTCTGTGAACTAAAAGAGATTGCATCAGGTTAATTATGGGCACCTGAGTTTAATTAAGGACTACATGTGACCTTTAAAAAACTTTTACAGACAGAGAAAAAGTGAGAGAAGAAGTATTCTACAGAATGGTTGTGTGAAGTGAGGGGAAGAGGCTTGTTTTAGAAAAGATCTGTTTCCCCTGTGTGGGAAATCTTATTTTTGTTGTTGTTGTTTTGTTGTTTTTCTGTCTTTGGAGGTGACGTTGATTCCTAGCATAGCTGAACCCAGAGTGGATTAGGAAGGATGGCTGGCTGGCAATTATTAGCTCGTAGAAGAATAATACTATAATGAGAATTCTTTTTTTTTTCTTTAAACAAAGAAAGGCCCAACCCTAAGGTCTACTCTGCAAATAAACCAATATGAAGTATTATACTTTTGGAATGGGATTCATTTAGCCCAGACCCCCTCAATGCCAGAAGGAGAAATGCTGAGCACTGATTTGACTAAAGAGGTGTGTTGTCACACTAGTCAATACAAGAATGGCAGAATCTAGCTCTTCTTGAGAGATTTTCCATGCCATTTTTGAATATGCAATAAAACAAGTGAAAATATTTCTTTTGTGGGGTAGAGATTGAATTTAGAACTCACATATTCTGTGTTTTGAGCTCAATTCGGAAAAGCACTATGTAAACTTCCAATTCATCTTTGTTAATGAGCTTCTGTCTAAATCTGAAATACGCTGGATATCCTGAGCCCTGGATATCCTGAATAGAGATTGTCACTGATGAACTTGTGATAGATTTCTGATGTGAAAAAATGGGGGACTTTGTGTGAGAGCAACAAATTATTTTGTTTCCTACATAAGCCAAGAACTAAAGTCATAGAAAACATAGTACATAAACCACCTGCACTCTTTAGTCCCTAGGTTTTAAATTAATGTTAGAAATGTGTACAGTAAGACTTTCACCAGAATCCTATATAATCAGCATATCCGTAGCAGTATTCCTGGAATTACCTCCTTCAGGAATAGAATCTTATATATAAATTACAGTATAAAAGTGCTTGTGCCATTGCAGTATAATTCCTTAAAGTACTTTCTTTAAGAGAAGGTACTTTTATGACTTACTGTCAAATGTTTAGTATCTCTCCTGGGACAAATGAAAGCACAGGGTCCAATCTGGTGAACATGCACAAAAATCATATTACTCACATGTGTGTGTATATGCTCATATCCCCAGATATCAAATTGTCCACCAACCCTCTGTGTGGGCCTAGGGACATCTTATTTTACATAGTACACCATAAACCAGAGATTTCCAACCTGTATGCCACAGGCAGCTATTTCTAAGTACCCATGTCTTTATATGAAACATATAGGGCACAGTAAACAATTAAAGTTCCTTCTCACCTCCCAGGCTGTTTGGATGACTTTTGGTTCTTATTTGCCTTCTTTTGGATTCTGGCTGTTTGGGAGCTCACTATCTCACACCCCAGACACCTGCTTCCTTCATGCCATGTCTTAATTTTCATAAGCAGGGCCACTTTTTAATACAGTGGTTGTTTTAGGGACAATTTAACCTTACATTCTCAATCATAAATCATCTCTATAGTAATTGTAGCAATGGCTTACAGTAGAACTGTCAAGCGATTAAAAAAAATAGTGATTACTCATGCAGTTAATTGCACTATTAAATAATAATAGAATACAATTTACTTAAATATGTTTGGATGTTTTCTACATTTTCAAATATATTTATTTCAATTACAACAGAGACTACAAAGTGTAAAGTGCTCACTTTGTATTTATTTTATAACAAATATTTTTTACTGTACAAACAAAAGAAATATTATTTTTCAGTTCACCTCACACAAGTACTCCATTGCAATCTCTTTGTTATGAAAGGTGAGCATACAAATGTACAATTACGTATAAAAGCACCTGAATTCAAAAATAAAACAATATAAAACTTTAGAACCTAAATAAGTCTACTCAGTTCTGTTTCTTATTGAGCCAATTGCTAAGACAAACAAGGGGTTTTTTTACATTTACAGGAGATAATGGTGCTGACTTCTTATTTACAATGTCACCTGAAAGTGAGAACAGACATTCCCATGGCACTGTTGTAGCCAGCATTGCAAAATATTTATGTGTCAGATCCACTGAAGATTCATATGTCCTTTCATCTTCAGCCACCATTCCAGAGGACATGCCTCCATGCTGATGATGAGTTCTGCTCAATAATGATCCAAGTCAATGCAGATCAATGCAGGTTCACTTTCATCAGCGTTTGAGTCAGATGCCGCCAGCAGAAGGCTGATTTTCTTTATTGATGGTTAAGATTCTGTAATTTCTGCATTGTACTGTTGTTCTTTTAAGACTTCTGAAAGCACATTCCACACCTCATCCCTCTCAGATTGTAGGAGGCATTTCAGATTCTTAAACCTTGGGTTGAGTGCTGTAGTTATCCTTAGAAATCTCACATTGGTACCTACTTTGCGTTTTGTCAAATCTGCAATAAAAGTGTTCTTAAAATGAACACCATGTGCTAAGTCACCATCCGAGACTGCTATAATATGAAATACATGGCAGAATGTGGGTAAAACAGAGTAGGAAACATACTATTCAGCCCCAAGGAGTTCAGTCAAAATTAATTAACACGTTCTTTTTTTAACGAGCGTCATCAACATGGAGGCATGTCTTCTGGAATGGTAGCCAAAACATGAATGGGCATAAGAATATTTACCATATGTGACATGCACATATCTTGCAATGCTGGCTACAAAAGTGCCATTTTAATGCCTGTTCTCACTTTCAGGTGACATTGTAAATAAAAAGTCAGCAGCATTATTTACTGTAAATGTAAAAAAAATATATATTGTTTGTCATAGCAATTGTTTGATTAAGAAGTAGAACTGAGTAGACTTGTAGGCTCTAAAGTTTTACATTGTTTTGTTTTTAGGTGCAGTTATGTAACAAAAAAAATCTACATTTGTAAGTTGCACTTTCATAATAAAGAGATTGCATTATGGTACTTCTATGAGGAGAATTGAAAATAACTTTTTGTTTAATATTGTACAGTGCAAATAGTTGTAATAAAAATAATAAAATAAAGTGAGCACTGTACACTTAGTATTCTGTGTTTTAATTTAAATCAATATATTTGAAAATGTAGGAAAACATTCAAAAATAGTTAATAAATTTCAATTGGTATTCTTTGTTTAACAGTGTGACTTAAACTGATTAATCACAATTTATTTTTTTGAGCTAACCCCATGAGTTAACTGTGATTAATCGACAGCCCTAATTGATAGGGAACATTTTATATTATGAAAATATTTAATGTGTTTTAGTTGTGTTTTAATGCAGTTTAGCATCTGGGAATAAGGAAGAGAACCAGAATATTATAACCAGCCATCTTTCTGGAGATCACTAGAAGGGCTCCACAGGTAAGTTTTGGAACCTATGTTTTACTTGGACAAGGTTCAAACTGTGTATTGTTCTCAAACTGACCATTGTGACTACGGCATGAAATATTTTCTGTTTACAATCCACTATTCTTGCAATAATCAGTCATACAAATATCCATGGAAAATGAATTTTAAAAAGTCATGAACACTGTCAGACATTGGTCTCAGGCTTTTTATTTATTCATGCAAATTGTTAGAAATGCACCTTTCGATATTTGCATGCTCTAGTCTTCATTTAATATCAGCATCCACATATTATCACAAAGATCTCAGTATTATTTCAACACATTTTGTTTGTGTTATGATAGTGATGTGCCCAATATAGAAGCAACCTACTCTCTAAGAATTTCTTTGGGGAATGTCTAGTCTTTATTAATTCTCCCCTACACAGGCTTCTCCTTTTACTGGAACCTTTTTCCCAGCATGCCTTTCCAGAGCTGGCCCTTTAAACTAGCAGGCAGTTTTTTTGTGACTAACTGTTTGTATTATTCTGTCTTCCACCTGGTAAATACCTCTTTATATTTCCCCTCCCCAGTTTTTCCCTATTACCAAAGATACAACACTATTTTAAAATGCTGAGACTGTATTTGTGGCTTTCCGCAGTTGTTGAATACCACTGACTTAAAGAATACTGAAATATGATTGCATAACTATAAAAAATGTTCTGTGCTGGAAGCTACATCTATAGCTGAATGGTGACAACTGGGTCATTCTGGATCTCAGTTGTGACTCTGATGCACTATGACTATATATTTTATGAATTCAGTTGCTGTATACACACAGAAAAATTAGATTCAAGAGTAAATGTGCTACAAACCACCAGTAAAGCTGTTTAAGTTAGTTGCTGTACAGCATTTAAGGATTAAAATCTCATTACAAATGATTTTCTTTACTCTGTGTGCTGCACCACTCACAGCTCATTTAAGCAGCCTTATTAGTATTATCTGCTACTATCTTATTTCTATCATTTATTTACATACAGAATAAACTCAAGAACCACTTTTCTCTTTCCATCCCAAGTGTGTTTATTTTGTCCTGTGCCTGATCCATATTGAAGCAGTGGAAAAGAACATTGGTGAATTTAGAACAGGATCAGTAGGTCACATTCCTTCAAATCGATCTCATACAGAACTGCTTTTAGTCTCCCTCTTTCCCCTTAACCCTGCCTGAAACTAACAGTTTAATACAACAGAAAGACTAGACCGGGGATTGGCAACCTTGGTACGTGCCCCCCCCAGGGTAAGCACCCTTGGCAGGCCTGGCCAATTTATCTGCCCGCGGTTCGCCGCTCTGGTCCAATGCCGGCTGTGGGAAGTGGTGGAAACATCTGTACATGCTCGTGCTCCACAACCTTCCGCCACCTCTGGAGAGTGAGGAACCCCGGTGAACCAGCCTATACTCCACCCTGGTCCTGAGGCCTGCTCGGGACATTAAGTGGTGACTCATCATGGGGCCATGAGCACGGGCACGTACTTGGCGCTGTTCACCCTGTCTTTGACACTAGCCCTTTTTGCAGCGTGAGAGAGACCCTGGTGCAAGTTTACCTGGAGTGCGCCAGGCAGCAGCCCATATTCTCGCTCCTCACAGATATCCTGTTACATTTATGGCTGCACATTTCCCCACACCTCTTTATTTATGTACTCCCTATCTGTGGCCCCACAAAGTCATGAGACCTCTTGGTCAACCTCCTCTTGGCCCTGGCTAAACTGGCCATCTATAAAACCAGGGAGAGAAGTTTGGCTGACAGAGTCTCTTGTGACTGTGAGGCCTATTTCCGATCCTCCGTCTGTTCACACATCCAGGCAGAGTTCCTTTGGGCAGTGTCCACTGACGCCTTTGAGGAGCAGTGGGCTTGTGTGGGGTTCTCTGCTCAATGTCCCAGTCTGGTTCCCTTCATTTAACACTTTGACCACAACCCCATCCCTGTTATTTCATTAGTTGTCCCCCGTACTTATTTGGTTTCCAGGTCCTGTGATTCCCCGCCCTTAGGCTCTGGGGGTGATCCTTTATATACATATATATAGATATAGATATAGATATAGATATGAACCCTATATATTTTGTAATCTGTGTTGTAATTTAAATTAATAGATGTGAAAATGTAAAAAAAACCCTCCAAAATATTTAAATAAATAGTATTTCATTATTGTTTAACAGTGTGATTAAAACTGATTAATCATGTTTTTTTTTAATCTTATGATTTATCTTTTTTAAAAAAAAATTTTAACAGTGCTGGCTGCAAGTAGTAATTGTGAGTGCAACCCCTGCCAATATGACTTCCTATACTCAAAAATAACTTGCATATTAATACTTCCAAAATCAGCTCAGACTGAGACAGCATAGAACTGTCTTTGCTTCTTTCCCCACTCAACTCATTTCAAAAACAGAATCCAAATTCAGTCTCTCTCCATTATAAAGGTTTTGACTCGAAGTAATTTAGAAAGTTTAATCAGATGCTGCAGACCCTTATGTCCTTGATATATGCCCCTACAGCCCACCATGAATAGTATCTCTAAATATTCACAGCTAATACCAAACCATATAATATTTCAAATGTGAGTGAGGTCTCCCATCTTGGATTTCTGTAAATCCACAAGTCTATCCAAGGTTTGTTGAGTAAAGGTTTGTTGAGTAAAATGTCCCAGTCTAATGAGGGCTGCGGGCAGCAGCTCAGTTCTGGCCGCCGCTTCCCACAGCCCCCATTGGACCGGAGCGGCAAACCGCGGCCAGTGGAAGCCACGGTCATTGAACCAGCAAGTAAACAAACTGGAGGGGCCCGCTAAGGATGCTTACTCTGCGGTCCTGCGTGCCAAGGTTGCCGATCCCTGGTGTACTAGAAAACCCACTAGTTTCAGCTAATTTAACTAGTGGTTTCAATTCAGGTGGCTTAGCACCCTGAATTTTGAGTTGATTTGAACTTTGACATTCAAACAACCCCCCGCTGAGCTTCCTAGTTTTGGCATAAAAAATACGTATGCAGAGGTGAAAAGTGCTATTTAATCTCAGACCCCTCCAGCCTCAAAGGAAAGACCGAAAATATGTATATGTTCCTGCCAAAATTCTCAATACAAATATGGCAAATTTGGCATGCAGGTTTTTCCCCATTTATCTTGATGAGGGAAATGTTTTTACTCTAACAGCAGGATAATGTGATATTTAAGTAATACAGAACACCACTTTCTAAATGTTCTTTAAGGCATCTAGAAGAAATGGTGCCAGTATTAGAAAACAATGTTCAGCCTTACATTTAAAATTATGAGTAATTTCACCATGCTTATTGCAGAGAAGAACAGAATCATAAACAGTGTGATCATTTAATGTTTTTGATTAATGGCTTGTTTGGAGAGTAAGTAAAATGAACGTTAGATGTATTTTGAATGCTGTTATGGGTTTTTTTGTGCTTACTCTTTCTTCATTTCAAATTTCCTTTTTTTTTTCATTTTTATACAATTCCCTCTGTTTTACTTCTATTATTTCTATTAATTGTCATTGGAGGCTTTATTTAGCATTCTTTTAATACACTAACATTTCCCCCATGTTTTGAATGTTTTCTGTATTATTTCAATGATTTAGCTTCATTTTTCAAATGTTCAGCAATTCTAAATCATTGCTTTGATATTTATTGATCTATCACTGAAGATTTCATTCGTTTTGGGGTCTCTTTGGTTCTTTTATTCTCTAGTGCAGTGATTTTCAACCTGAGGTCTGTGGACGTTTGCAAGTCCACAGACTAAGTCTAAGATTTCCGAAGGGGTCCGCATATCCATTTGAATTATTTTTGGAGTCCACAATGAAAAAAAAATATTGAAAACCACAGCTCTGGTGCCTTACCTGAGTCTAACCACCTTCCATAGTCCTGAACACTGTTTAGAACAAGAATGCAGACATGAACTACTTCTTAACTAGATTATTACAGTAGAGAGGCAATCTATCCATCATTTAGTCTTCACTAAGCTAAATCTCAACATGGTCCTAATGCATATATTTACTTTTCTCTACTGCATTCACTATTATATACTGTCTGGACTAAATCCAGATAAAGATGTTATGGACACAATAAGATCAAATCGAAATACTTGTTCCAAACACTCGTGAACTTTGGAGTCATCTGGAATCAGATTCTTACTTTTCAGGCCCAACACACTTTCAAGCCCTTTATTTTGTTTTTAATTATCTCTGTAGGATAGGATAGTATCTGTAAAACACAATGGGGTTGATAGAAGAGCTATCAGAGCCTGAAATATCAGAGTGTAATTTATTTTCCAAACACAGTTGAGATATATTTTACAAGCTGAGAAATATAGATTGTCACTGCTGCTCTATCAGGTTTAGGGGAAAGATGCAAAAGTTCCATCGAAGATACGTATGTTATGTAAGAAAGTGCCTTCTTAGCATTTATATATTCATATTTATGTCAGGAGACTCTGGTGATTTAATATATAAACAAAAAAATTCATATAGTGATACTAATAGTATAACTAATAAAAACAATTTTTGTGAACTAACCAGGCTGCATGAAAAATGGGACATATCTGCAAGACTCTTCTGAGATAGACCAAGGAACAGATGTGTCTAACTGAGAACTACCTGCAGGCATTTCAAGATATCTAAATCTCATAACACACCTGTGATGCCATTGTTTGCTTCATCAGGTAGATGTGCATTGCAGATATTTTACAGGTCCTGCTGCCAGACTCAGTCAAAGAAAATGAAAAGGGAAAGCCTCCATGTATGACCTGGGATTACTGGAACAGTCTGTAAATCTACCAAAAGCAAAGAGTCTATTGTATGTGGCTACTGAGAATGTTGGCATACACTCGTAAAGAATCATGCAGAAAATAAAAAGTTCTGCATTAGAAAAACCTTGGTTTGATTTTACTCCAGACTTACCTTTTGACATTTCTCATTGATAGACTCCAAATATTATATAATTTGATTGTTGTCTTTCACAGTATAATGATAGTCAAGGGCCAAATCTAACTCTGTTGACATCAGTACCTTCAAATAATCCTAATGCATATGGAGGTTGCATTTTCATATTTGAAGAACAAAATGGCTATTCTACAAAGACTAATTAGTGAAATTTTATCACATAGAATTGAAAACAAATCTACATTTTGGTTAAATTAGAAATTTTTCTTCACAAAAAGATGTAGTACTAAATTGTCCCAGGCCTTCCATGATGTCAAATAGGTCAAAAGACTCATCTGTTTATCTGCAGCTGATATTCTGTACTCATAAACCCCATCATATTTTGTTGCAATCATCATATTAACAGTTGAATACCACAAAAATTGTGTGGAATGTACAACAAATATTATGAGCAGTTTGGTATATTTTGTGCATGTCCTTTGCTGGAAAGTGATATGACTGGTAATTCTTGCAATGTGAAAGTCCATTGCAAGAGAATTAAAACCAGTTTTCCATCCTGTTTAAATACTGCTTTAATAGACAAAAGCCACTTTCATATCTAAGAGTTTACAGCCATACATATGCAAACATTATAGGTTTTTACCCTCTTATTAGAGGAGGTAGGCAAGTTGTGTAAAGTATCCTGGTCTGAGTTTTCTGACAAACAGTGGCACTCATGAGAATACTGTTCAGCAGGATGGATGATCCAGGTACTAACATAACTGGTTTAGGCCATCTTGGGCTTTAGGCACACAACAGAGTCCCTATGCAGCTATGGCCCCATGCGGCTGCACCTGATGTCATGGCCCCATTCCTGGCTTGGAATAGGAGGGGCCACTGTCTTCTCTCCAAAAGGCAGGAACAGTGGTACAGGTCACCCTTGTTCTGTGGCCCTGCTATCCCCCATAGCAGGGATCCTCTCTCTTCTGAAGAAGCTGGGTGGCACTGTAGGGAGGAGAGGGAAAAATACTTAATCTCAACAGGCAAGTATCTGCTTGGATGTACTCCATTCAAGCAGGTTTCTGAGTGGTAGCCATGTTAGTCTGTATCAGCAAAAGGAACAAGAAGTACTTGTGGCACCTTAGAGACTAACACAAGTATTTGGGCATAACATTTTTTGGGCTAAAAGCCACAAAAGCTTATGCCCAAATAAATGTGTTAGTGTCTAAGATGGCACAAGTACTCCTCATTCTTTTTCCATTCTAGCAGTGTGTTCTGGAGATAACACCCCAGTGAGATGCAGGACAGTTTTCTCCTCTCAGTGCTATCAATTCAGGCTGCCTACAGATTCAGAAAGTTGTTACAGCATTTACTCTCCAGGGAAGCTTTCAAGCTTTTCTTTACATCTTTGAGGGCTGGAAAGCTTATGGGTTTTGTTGTTGTTGTTTTTTTGTTGTTGTTTGTTTGTTGGGTTTTTTTAGTATGAAAACTGAGATTCTTTTGTAATGATATGATTCAGGAGCTGAGGCTATGATCTATGCCTTTATCTGGCCCTGACTAATTAAAGTAAATAAGTGACAAAAAGGTCAGTTTTACAATTTATTCATCATGGGTGATATTCTTCTTTATGCCAAAACTTATCAGAAGGTCTATGCACTACTTACATCCCATTTAAGCCCTTGAAACAGGGATTTCATTTTACACAGGCTTTCAGATGCCCTTATGCACAGGGATCTATTTCACCCCATGAAAACTGTTTAATACCTTGTGAATTTCATACTCCTGGGATGAGCAAAAGGGTGTAGATTTCCTTTGAGGAAGGCAAAAATCGATTAGGTCACATCCTCAGCTCTGCTTTATCCCCTTTGTCCATCTCTAGTATCGCAAAAGTGACAAGAGCCACAGAAGGATTCCTCTTGCTTAGGGAAATCTGCTCAGTGGCATAAAACCAGCATAACAAGTTCTATACCACCTGCTATAGAGTACTAAAGAAGAGGAAACATGTAAGAGAGGAGAGAGAAGGAGGAGGGCTGAAGTACACTGAGGTGTGTGAATCCTGAGCCAGCTTGAATGGCCCCTAGAAGATAGTGGCTGTCTTTGGAAGTTAGAGTAGTTCTAAATCTTCTTTAGTTTATATTGGGAGCTGAACTCGGAGGATTGAAGGAGGGGCAGAGAGGTGTGAGGATTTCGCTTCTTGACCTCAATGGGCTGTTTATTTATGGAGGGAGTGCAGGAGCAGTCAATGGTTTTTTTTAATAAAAAAGCTGTGTGTGACATCTAACACTTCTGTTGGCTATAAATTAGTAACCAATACATGCTATAAATCTCATGGAAGTTACTATAACATTTTCTCCAGCCTTCCCATTCACTGAGAGCAGGGGTCTCCAAACTTTATGAGACAAGGGCCATATTAGATTTTTGAAGGGGCTTCGCCGGCCGAAGCGACTGTGAAAAAATCCAATGTATGCAAATATATGCAAAGTCCCCCTCTCCTTTGCTCCTCTGGCCACTGCCACGCCCCCCTACCCTGCCCCTGCGCTCCTCTGGCCGCTGCTGCAGGGGCACTCACCCCTCTGCACATGGGTCCACCAGCAGCAGCTTGCAGGGTAGGTGGGGGCAGCGGCGGCTTCTCCACGTGCCTGTTTGGCGTGCCTGCTCAGCTGGAGGGCTGGACAAATCAAAGATGCAGGCCGGATCTGGCCTCTGGGACATAGGTTGGAAACCCCTGACTTAGAGCTTAACACATTAAATAATTTAGAATATGTTTTTCTATTATATATTCCTAGCAACTGTTGAAGGAGCATGTGGCCATATGTAGCATACGTAAAGCAAATAGAGATAATAAGCAGCTTAAAAGCCAATAGTGAAATTTAATGCTACATAATAAAAAAACCCAACAAAACTGAAAAACAAGCACTTATATTTACCTTTCAGGATCGAGAACTCCAATATACCAAATACCTGCCAGTTATTATACTGTTATACTGTTTCTAAAATACGGTCAATATGTATACTAGATTAATCTGTGTATTATAAAAGGACACGGGCCAGATTCTGAACTCATTTTACAGTGATGCAAATCAGATCACTTGAGTTATCCCAATGTATACCAGCTAAGAATCCTGTGTCATCAGATTTCACTGGAGTTACTCCAGTTTTACACAAGATAATGAGATCACAACATAGGTTTATCACTGAAATATCATTCTTTATTTAGTAACTTCAAACTATTTCTTCTCAAGGACTATCTGTGATCTTTACATATTTACAATCTTATTTTTTTTCTAACAGAAGAGGCTATGGTAGAAATGGCATCCCCTTTGTTATTTCACAAAGGAGAGAAATTGGTTGAAGATTACCCTTGTATCCTTGGACTCTGAAAGTCCATCTGAGTATGAATAATAATAGAAAGAATAGGAACAGAGAAAAAGATGAGAATCAAAGAATAGTATTAAACAAGGGCTTTCTAAAACAAGGAACGTGTATTAAAACAAAACAAAATCCTACAAGGAAAATCAAGGTTTTGAATTGTTTCAGAATATGAAATCTGTAACGTATCTTGTATTTTTTTTAATGACCTGAAAAGAGCTAAAATTCCTGTAACTTTAACAAAAATAATGTAACATTAATTCAAGAGAGATTTAAGGCCTGATCCTTGAACTTCTGAATCATGTGAGATCTCCTAACTGAATCAATGAGATTACTCATGAGATTCAAAGTTTGCAGGGTTGGGCCTTTGTTCCAACATTTGCCATGAAGAAAAGAACTATATTTTAAAACTAGAAAAGAATCTTAAAGCAGATTTCTTCTTAAAGCCAAGTACAGAGAGATTTATGACTGGTCTGCACCTAAAATGTAGATTGGATTAGCTCTGTTGCTCAGGGTGGTGAAAATTCACACCACTGAGTGGCAGACATAGTTAAACCGACCTAAGCCCCAGTGTTGATACTGCTAGGTTCATGGAAGAATTTCTCTGCATTAGGTTCTCCCTATCAAGGGGATGGATTAACCGCAGTAATGAGAAAACCACTTTTGTCGCTATGGCAAGTGTCTACACTATGCACTACAGCATGGATAGGACTGTTTGTAAAGATTTTCAAAGTTCATCTCGTGCCTCCTTTTCTCTTTTAATGTTCTGATGCTTTAAATAAGGCATAAGTTTCATTTTGAGGCTCAATATATTACTCTCTCCATCCCTTTGTCATTCTTCTTTCCATCCTTGTTTGTACAGAAGTATCATCAAGAATATCAGTAAAGTTTCAGAAATAGTAGCGGCGAGAAGAAGGGTGAGACACAGAATAGGATGATGAATTCTCTGGAACAAGTTTTGAATGAATGCAAATGCAGGTACAAGATTTGTTTTAGAAACCTCCTCTGGCTCCCTTTGCAATTAAGAGCAGAAAAACCAATGGTTTTGATGGTGTGGAAATATGTCCCACTGACAGGTGGCAAAGAAAATCATCATTGATTTGTCAGTCAGGTGGTGTGCAAACCAAAAATACCTTACATGTCAAGGAGCAACATACAGGATAAATGAGACAAAGTATATTATAAGCAGTCCCCTTAATTTAATGTATGTCTACACTATCCCCTAGTATGAAGATCACAACTCCTGTTGACTTCAGTTTGGAGTTGCACTCATTTGCCAAGGACGAAAATGACCCTCACAAAATATCATTGTTGTAAAATGACCTATTGAGTGACAAATTGGTCTTAGATACACTATGCTGCTCATGTGTATTTTCTTATTACTTCAAGACTCAGTCTACATTATGCCAGTTTTTTACAATGGATTTACACCCGTAAAAAAACTGAAATAACACTGTGGTGAATCAAGCCTCAGAGGTGTAATTTTCATCCCCATTTATATCACTGTTTAATTTAGTCAAAAATGCTTTAAAGATCAAGTGCCAGATCCTCAGCTAGCATAAACTGGGATAGTTCTATAGGCTACACTAGAGCTATGGTGATTTATATGAGATGATAATCTGGTCCTGAAGTTTTACTCTGAACATAAGGTAAAATAATTCTTAAATAATTACTCTGCTAATTGATAACATGTTTTACAGAAACTAATCTGTATTTTCCACAGACAGAAACATTCTGGTATCCTTGTTTCTTATTATCATGTAGGTAATGCCGTGATATAGGTGAAACAAAAGCTCTGAAATAGCTGAAAAGAAAACTTGGAACAAATAAATAGGACCGAGCACCTTGACAAGATTATGAATGAATTAGCCTCAAAATAAATATTAATGATATTTTATAGGCAGTTTATCCTAACTGGCACTGATTTCAGGAAATAATGCAAAGGAAATATTAATTTCATTGATGTGTCATAGATTGCAAACCAGTGCATAGATTGACTCAGACAATATGCCTCATTCAGTTAAAATATTGGTCCGTTAACACTATTATACTGTCTCTGGCAGTTCCACTATCTGATGAGTCAAAGGAGGCAAATCACCCACACACCTTGCTAATTCATCTAGTCAATTGTTCAATGCTGTCTGCAAATAATATATTATTTCTGTGATTCCTATGAAGAGGAGCTAAAGCCCTGAAGCATGAGATTTGATTCCCCTTTATTATAATGCATAAAAACAAGTCATAAAATATAATGCATATATTATGCATTTATTAAATGCATAAAAACAAGTCATAAAATTACACAAGAAATCTCAAGAAAATTATCTCCCATTTCTTAATAAACACTAATCCTGATTCAGGACGATCAAATTCTGCACTCATGGCTGTAGTGTAGACAGCAATTAAACCAGCCTTGCTGTGGAAGAGTTGTTCTGTCCCACTATAGGTTAATTTATTATTTATTTGTGTAGTACTCTTCATGCACTAGTTATTTGCTAGACATTTAAGAAGATATGGTTCCTGCTCAGTTCAAAGTCTGAGACTAGACAGACAAGTAGGCAAGGGTCGGGAAAGGGAACAATAAAATAAATTGGTAAATCTTGTTTATTCGTGCAGACAGAGATAGCACTGAAGAATAGAGGTTTTAGGATGGATTTGAAAGTGGGAAAGGTAAGGGTCTTGCAGATGGACACAAACATTGTTTCACTGCATTGGAGCAAAAGGTTCAATTCCTGGTGATGGCTCATGTATTTTTACAGTTGGCATTTTTATAAACCCAGAAAATTGTGCACAAAAAATCATATTAACGGAACATGTTTAGGGCTGCAAGTCAAGCACTCAAAAGTTAGGAAATGCAGAATTTAGGTTGATTATTTTTTCAAAAGGTGACTTATTCAGCTTACAGGATGGATCTGCTCCATGGCTGAATCAAGGATGTGTCATGGAGGAGTCTGTGGTTTCATTTACTGCAGAAGTTGAAAGGTATACAATGAATGACACATGGGATTGCAGGAAGAGAAATGATGGTCTCATGATTAAGGCAGTTGAAGCCAACCCTGTAGAATTGGATCCTATCTCTGTTTCTCCACAGAGTTCCTGTGTGATGCTAGAAAATCACTTAAACAAACTACTTAAAGCTACTGGGAGCTGCGGGCAGACATGCAAATGTAAACAAATAGTCTGGCAAGCTGCCAGAGGATTTTCCTGATGGGCCACGTGCCATTTGCAAGTCTCAATTGCCCACCACTGAGTTGGATGGATGACTATACACACCATGAAACACCTTCCTTTTCACAAGTGATCATTAAAGATTGGTTGAAGAGGCCATACTTACACATGTATTTTAGAAGGTATGAATAAAGACTAAGTCCTTGTACAAACCATTATATATATATATATTTATCTATACACATAGCAGTTTTGTGTTTGTTTATTAGTTTCTTTGTATATCTTTGCTATAGCAAGAGTATTGTACTCTTGGATAAATTAATAATGTCTGTTTATTTGATGCGCATCTAGATTGTAAGTTCTTTCCATCTTTACGTACTGTGTTTGTACAGAACCTTGTACAATGGGTTCCTAGTCCATGGCTATGACTCCTCGGGGCTACAGTAATAATAATTAATAATAATATGTAAAAGCATATTTGTAAAGATTGTCAAGGATTCACAGTTTGGGATGGGTGCCTTTTTTCCTAGTATAAAATGAAATTAATAAATTAACATTGTTTCTATAATGATTAATCCTTGTCTTCACTCAGATCAAGGAGTAACATTGTTTCAACACATGGCGTCACAAGTATACACGTGGTGTTTAGAGCTAATATCCTAATATAAACTGTCATAAACATCTGCTCATTTGCAAATCAGGAAAACCCAGTCACATTAGTGTGAGCTAAGTATCTAATGTTCTGTGGAGAATCATTCTAATGTATCATTTTCAAAACTTTATGCTGTAAGCTTTCTTTTTAAAATAATCTAACTTGGTTTATTAAAAAAACTTTACATAGCCAACAGAAAATTAACTGGGAAAATTATGTCATGATTTTGAATGGAGAATTCTATTTTTGCTAGGTTCTCTGCCCACTTAACTCAGAATGGCAATTTGCACCAAAAAAATAAATTAAAAAAACAAACAAAACAAAACAAAACTTCTAGGCACTTGCATCTTTCTAGGTACAGTGATTTGTCCTTTAATAACATTGCAAAAGAGAAACAGATAACTTTATACCACCAGGAAACTTGACAAGGAGGAAGTGTGTAGGTTTCATAACTCCACTCTCAAAAGCTACAGTTCATGTTTCTGCTACATCTGAGGACCAAATAGCAATTAGAAGAGATCAACTTCATTTTGAACTTCAGTTACATTATACTTTGTAAAAGAATGAGGCTCTGAATTGATAGTCTGATGAAAGAAAAGAATAATTGTGCAGACAGACTTTCAGACTGTTTATTTCAAAGAGTAGCATTAAAAAACTCAAAGGGCCAATCAATAATAGCTTTAAAATACATTAGAAGGTATAAGAAAAATGAAAGAAAAAGTGTTGGTAGAAAGAACAAGAAACCTGCCCAACATTCTTCATTTGCTGACACAGAAAGCAATGTAAATATGACATAGAAGAGAAGAAAAGGCTAACATTAGTGTAAACAAGGCATATATTGTGAAATTGGCTATTATAATGTAAGCAATATTACTTGACCAGGTATGCATAAGGACCTGGTGCATTAACCACTAAGTCAACGGATATACATCAGGTGTATTGCATATTGAATGCATTTCAGTCACTTGACAACAACAAAAACTGTCTGGGTTGTCTACATTACAAATTTATGTCAGCCTATCTTACTTCGTCAGACAGCCACCACAGTTATTAATTCACTTTTATGTGTGCATGCATAGCTCCTGGTGTCAGCCATGCGCATCCTCAGTAGGAGGGTTTGTATTGATTGTAATATCAGTGCGGGGCATTGTGGAATGGCTCCTGAAGGCCAGTAACAGTTGATGTAATCAATGCAGTGTCTACATGAACATTGCGTCCACCTAATTACATTGTTGATGATTCGACAACCACAAAATGTGACACACAAGCCCTCTGCTAAATAAATAAATAGCTTTTATAATTGTGAAGCTAATCTTCTAAATGTGACTCAAATTTTAACCTATGCAGTGCTGCCTTCTTATAAATGCCACTGTGCAGGTATTTTTTTTTTAACTTGTTGCCATTGTATTCTTTTAACATATCTAAACTGCTAAAATCAGAGATTTAAAAACTCAGGTCCTCAGTCCTGTACTCCTCACTGTTTGAACTCAGTAGGAGTTTAGCTTAAGTACAAAGGAAAGACTAGGCATCTGCATCTTTTGTCTTTCGTCCATCCCTATTATGATGCAAATAAACACCCTGTTTACCTTCTTACTCATGTAAATCAGGAAAATTCTACTGAAGTCAAATGAGATACTAATGTAAACTAAAAGGAGAATCGGGCTCTGTATTTGTAAAAGGAATTGCATTACATGTATTTGCAAATCAAAATCCATTCCATTTCTTTACTGCAAGTAGCAGTTATTATTGTTAATGTTAAAATAAAAAGTGGGGAGAAAAATCAACATGCAGTGTCTGTAAATAATGGTTCAACTTTACATATTAAATCTGTAAACATTTGTGATTGGACATAATTTGCTAGATTTTTTTTTCTTTTAATATGCTTGTTTACTTACATTTTTAAGAGTATAATTCCACAATAAATGCTTTCCATTTCCTTGGTGACTGTCTGTGAATAATTATAGTCAAGATTTGTAAAGTACAATCAACACTAAACTTCTTATGTATAACAATGTTATGGTAAGAATAAGCTATGCAACTAGAACAGCTTTAATATTTTACTCCTTACAGAAATGTTAATTACAAGGCCTACTTAAAGTATTTTTGGTGATGACAAGTACTACCTTCCTATTTATTATGTAAAATTATTAGCTCTGGATTAAGGCTGTAAAATATATATAATATATAATATAACATGAGCAGTGTTTCTTATTTATCTTTGAGAGGGAAAAAAAAAGATATTTTGGACAAGAGTATTGGGAAAACAACACAGAAAAAAAAATGGTGTTAAACTGCTCCACATGTAAACACTTCAGTGTATTGCTTTTCAAGGGAATGTTATAACAGACTATCTTTAGAGACAATAAATAATTCAGTACAGAGCCTCTCTAAAGAGGAATTTAAAAAGCAGAAAAACATGTTTGTTCAGCAACTAATATAACATGCTGGCATTCATGTCTATTTTTAAAAGAAATATATAGTTTATTCCATCCCAAAGTCCCCATGTTTCTGGTCACTAATGACTGCCAGTAGGTGCAACATTCTTCTACCACTTAAAAGCTCTGCTGGGCTACACAAACCTGATTCCATGTATTGGCTCTGCTGCAGTTAGAGTTGTAAAGGTAACTTAATTTAAGCATCCTTAATGTTAGGGTAACATCATCAATCCAGTTTATAGGCTGGATAGCAGTTTATTATTAAGTGTGGAGCCTATGATTCCTGCTGAAACAGCTGTTAGCACCTCCCTCCATGCCAGCCTAGATAAAGCCAGTGAAGAGGACTGTCTCCTCAATTATTAGCGCTTTTCTCATGCAGTTTTTAGGCAGGGCTTAAGTAGTGCAAAAAACCTTGGACTAGTCCTTTGCATTTGAGGGAAAGTGGGGGCAGGGAGAGTTTGTAGGACTTTATTGATACAGAACTGAAAAAAACCATCGTGAGTCCAAAGTGGCTTCCATTGGTGTCAAGAAAAAGTCAATGAATTGTACAAGGGCTGGATTAATGCTAATATTGTACCTAGTAATACTAATAATAACAGTAATTTTTAAACTGCTATTGTATATCAGTAGATGATTGGAGTCACTGGACTTTGAGAGGCATAAGAAAAAAGTAGTATATTCGGTTCTTTAATTTTTGTGTGCAATTCCCATGGACTTCCAAATGCTTTTTTTTATATGTATGCGAAGGAAAACATGGCACAAAGGACATGTTCATGTACTTTTTATTCTGGCAAAATTTCCATTGATCTTAGGGTACATTGGCACAGCAAATGAAGGCATGACTGTCTCTGAGTAGCCTGGGTAACAACATTAGTGAAGACCTGGTGGCAGTGGCTCCTGTGCGAATAACAACCCAAGTCTATATCCAGGGTCCTCAGGTTGTACTACAGGAGCTAGCCAATGCTGAAACCCATGCGGCCACATCTTTGTTGTTATTGTTAGCTATGGTAGCTAAATTTAAGATACTATGGGTATGCCTATCTGCACTACAATCACAAATGTATTTGCTATGTAGAAATACCTTAACGGGTTATTTGCCTGAGTAAGGAGAGCGGGGCTCAGGACTGCAAAGAGATTTTGAAAGTGAGCTAGGGGTTTAGACACTAATCCAGCATAAAGGTATCTAAGCCCCCGAGCTGGCTTTGAATGTCACTGTCAAACTTTCTATCTGGAGGTATTTGGAAGGGTTGCAATTGACACCAAACTCCAAAGACATCCACATCTAGCAAGTCTTGCTCTTTACAAATCACCTATATAAAATGTGTGTCAGGTATATCTTCATTTAAATAATCTATTTGATACTATTCAGGGTTTCACTATTGATCCTTAAGATGAGAGAGTGCACAGTAATTACAGATATAAGGCCCTTGATATGCAAGTGCACAATAATGACATTGTTATAGATGTGGGATTTAGTTAATGACTACCTAAGGCCCTGATTCTGTATCACTATGCTGAGATATGGCTTACTCCTTGAGAAATGGCTATATTTATTTGTTAGAAAGTATTTTGACCCAGTTCAATGCAGGTGCAGTGTTTAGGGGAGAAAAGAAGAATACCCTCTAGGGCTCGCATAAGGAAAGTCTGGAATAGAAATCCCTGGGCTGTGTGGGTTCGTGTGAGTTGCTATTGAATATTCCAAATGAAGAGTAACACAAAATAATGTGGGGCTAAGCAGGGAGTAGGTGGATTCATAGCTAAGCCAAACTGTCCTGCCCCTACACATCAGCCAGCAGAACTGGCTGGCCACATAGGAGAAGTATGTTACACCTCTTAGAAGGTTGTCACAAATGCTTCTCCACTCAATATACTGAAAATCTCTGAGAGCAAGAAAGTCTCTGTTCCTCTGAAGCAGAATGTCTCTTAATCGTCTTTTTTGTGGCATTGTGCCTCTGTACCTTACAACTCTTCCTTAAAGACACAGTGTAGCCATTTATTTATGTATTTATTGTTATTAGTATACTTGCTGGATTCAATGACAGCTCTATGTTCACAAAATCTTAGATGAATGCCTTGTTATTCACACATCATATCATACATCACTTAAAACATAGAATTAGAATTGGAATAAAACTGGAATAAAATTAAAGCAAGACACTTGTTGTGTAAGCAGTGTATGCTTGAGGTATAGGACTAGCCAACAGAGTTATGTTCATACAGACCTCTCAGCAGTTCTCCAGAGACTCAGCTTTAATTTAAAACAACAACTAAAAGTTGTCTAGCTGTTGTAGTTGAAACAAATACCTTCAAAATGTGATGTGTGAATGGAAACAATACAGAGATGTTTGCAATAATTTACGGAGATCTTGAAACTATAGCTTAGCAAAAGGTGTGAACTCACCCATTAATTAAATTATTATAAATATATGATACATGGAAATATTATAATTGCAATGTAAACCAATTAACAGATTAAGGACCTACTGTACAACACTTAAAATGGAATTTCAGAAAATGATATACTTCAGGGACTTAACTGAAGCTAAGACTATCCTTCAAATACTCATTTTATCATATAAGAATACATCTATCTTATTGTATTCTAAATTAATTTGCAAAAAAGTCAGTAATCTCATACTTGACATATTTCTAGATAGCAATTACATGTTGCAGTACTTAAGAACTAATTAAATTCTACAATGTGGATTTTTCTGACAGAAACTCTATTTTACTATTCTGTGGGGTATGTCTTCACTACAAGGGCTATACCACCTCAGCTACACCCCATAGCTATGCCAGCATAATGTTATAGGATAGACATAACCTATGCTAACGGAAGGGATTTTTCCATTGGTGTAGGAATCCTACCACCATTAATGATGGTATATAGGTGAATAGAAATATGTTTCCGTTGTTCTATCTTCTTGTACACTATAGGTTAAGTCGGCATAGCTCTGCTATACTGACATAGTTATATTGACCTACATTTTAATTGTAGACAAAGCCTCAGTGAGTTAATGGCTGGGTAGGTCCAGTACAGAACTCATGTTAAAGACCCCAAATAAACACCACAAAATCCATAAGGAGGGGATCAGTTAGAAAGCAAACATATCTACATTTGAGATACCCTGTTTTTCAGTCATGCTACTTGCTGTGTTGGTGGGAGAGGGAGGTTTGAGCATTTTACTAGCAACAGGAATATTATTCTTACTGCTCAAGAGCAGGGATAGCATTTTTAAATGAAATATGGCTCTACTCAACTGTACATGCAGTATTCCACTGTGTTCCCATTTCATGCCGTGTTCACGGTTACCACCTCAGAAGGAGCACAACAGGGGTAAGATAGCCTATGAAGATAAAGTTCTGTTTCATCAACATTTTAGACATCAGCTGAGGAATGTGAGGAAGTATTTTGCACTGCCACTGCTCAGCTGCTGGTTTGTCTGCCAACTGTTTTTTTGCCATGATTTTTTGTAGGAACATGGAAGTGTTTCTTCCATTTGGTTAACCAGCCATCACTTCTCTTAAAGTCATTCAACCAGAATGAAACGGAAAGCTGAAGAGCTTTTTCCTTGATTGCAAGTCCAGCAAACAGTGCTCCCTGAGCCCTCTTCTCTTTGAACCATATAAAAAGAGCCTGATGAATACCAGGAGCTTTTCCTTCATGCCTGCACTTATGGCAGCTATTCGACTGTCTGTACTTAACCAAAAGCTTGTCCTCCTGCTTCCACATTCTGGATACAACCAACCTGTGCAAGTCCCACTTGACTGCAAGTTGATTTTGAGTAGCCCCTGGAGTTTAACAGTCTCAAATAATCTGTAGTTTTTCTTTCGTGAGAAAATTTTCAGCATTTTGTCTGGTTTTGGCAGAAAAAATATGCAAATAAGTGGAGGATGTGATGTCACAGACATTATTGTTACGCAGCAGCTATATTGCTGTTACTGAGTATACAGTTCACAATAGGGAAAGTGTTCCCAGTGTAACTGTTGCTCATAATCAGTGGTTGTTCTTGCAAGGGGTAGCTGCAAATGATCATCTACTGTACTTATTACTGGTTAGTTTATCAAACTGTTTTAAAACCTTATGTTGACACATCAGTGTTGGACAGTACATCAGATTTGTCACCCAAAAGGAATAGTTCAGATCTCCCTCACATCCTTTGCAGTGAAGATTGTTGCATAAAACGGGCCATGTCTCTGAGCAAAACTTGCTTGGGAAAGGAAAAAGATTGATTAATCTGAAAGAAATAGTGTCTATTTCGATGTTTAGATAGAATCATAGGACTGGAAGGTATCTTGAGAGGTCATTCAGTACAGTCCCTTGCACTCATGGCAGGACTAAGTATTATCTAGATCATCCCTGACAGGTGATTGTCTTCTTAAAAATCTCCAATGATGGAGATTCCACAGCCTCCTGAAGCAATTTATTCCAGTACTTAAATACCTTGACAGTTAGGAAGTTTTTCCTAATGTCCAGCCTAAACGGTCCTTGCTCCAATTTAAGCCCATTGCTTCTTGTCCTATTCTCAGAGGCTAATGGGAACAATTTTTCTCCCTCCTCCTTGTAACAACTTTTTATCCATTTGAAAACTATTATCATGTCCCCTCTCAGTCTTCCCTTCTCCAGATTAAACATTTTTTTTCGGTCTTCCTAATAGGCCATGTTTTTCAGACTTTTAATTATTATTAATGCTTTTCTTTGGACTTTTTCCAGTTTGTCAACATCTTTCCTGAAATGTGTTGTCCAGAGCTGAAACAATATTTCAGCTGAAGCATAATCAGGGGAGAATAGAGCAGAAGAATTACTTCTCGTGTCTTGCTTAAAACACTCCTGCTAATATATCCCAAAATGACATTTATTTTTCTTGCCACAATGTTACACTGTTAACTCATATTTAGCTTGTGATCTACTATAACCCCCAGATCCCTTTCCTTGGTACTCCTTCCTACCCGGGTTCTAGTTGCTTTTGAAACATCTAAGATAGCTAGACAGATAATTTTTCTGGAATATTGCAGCTGTGTAGATTCGATTGATAATGTCATGTTAGCTAAAATCTGACCACATGTTTGAAAATATAGGGGACTGTCTTCAGATCTTTACTGGTGATAGCAGCATACATTATTGAGGGTGGTATTTGTTGAAAAAAAGATTGTAATGGTATAAATATTGTGCTCTTTTAAAGGCATAAACATTGCTACCCACATTTACATGTGACAGAAAAATGCTTTCTGGAAATCACTAAAGCACATGAACAGCGGCTGTTATATTCCCACCCCTTTTCAGTAAAATATTCAAGCTAGAAATCTGACTGTGAATTCCATTAACCACTGTTTTACAAAAAAATGTACCTAGTCCAGCTCCTTCTGACTTTTAATACAAAGGAAAGTGATTAAGTGCAACACTGTCTGTATAAAGGACTGAAATTTTGGTAAATAAATATTTTTGTTCAAAGATGAAATTACATGTTCTAACACTAATAACAAAGCCATTTCAACTTATCTGATATCTTTTGACAGGGCTGTTACTAACTGCAAATAATTAACAGCTTTTCATCTGAACAGCACGATTGTCTCTTTTGAGTACCTCCTCTTTGCTTTATTTTTTTTTCTTTTAGCTCCAATTTTTGTCTGCAAACTAGTCTGTGGAAAGGAGTTTTATTACTATGTATATAGTCCACAATATTGCTTAATAGCTCTTCTGGAAACCTTTAATTTCATATTCTCTTCTCATTTAGAAATTCCTGGTCAGTTTAGAAAGATTTGAGTATAGTGCAAGCCATTTAAGAAGGAATCATCAGGACAAAACTCAATTATAACGTGTTATCTGACTTCATTTTAGGGAATAATTTTCAACTCTCCTGAAACTTTAAGGCCATATTCAAAAATGTGTGTGCAATTGAGTGCCTAATGAATGTATGTAGATTGGAAAGGGTAGCTAGAGATGTTACACAGAACTGTTTGGCCTGGCAGACACCAAGTGAGGAATGAGAGACAGAGACAGAATGTGGTCTCACATGCAGAATGTGGTCTGCAAAAAATGACCTCTATATAGATTATGCAATAGCTTTCATTAGCAAAGCCATACAGACATTCAGTATGGATTTGTAATTTAATCTGATGAGATTAGATACTGTCCTGGAGTAATTTGGTACAGCTCCATTGAAGTCAATGGAGATAAAGTGATTTTCGGTAGCTGAGCATCTGGTGCACTATTGTGTCCTTTCCAAGAACAGAAGTGGAGTTTATTCCATCTACAAACATTATTTAGCTAATACCTGACCTGAAGATATGTCCTTTCCTTTTCTCTAGTTGACTACAGTTGCTGGGTTTGATAACGCAGATAACCATCAAAATCTGCCCAGGAAGGAATTGGGTCAATAAGTTTATAAAGGATTCTTCATATCTCCTAACTAAATCCTTCTCTTGCCATTATTTTTCAGCACTTACTAAAATGGCAATCAAATCAAGAATCCTCCTTCAACCTTCACGCAAATGTACAGATGGGTGCATTTATTTTATCTAATTTTTAATCCGCTCAAGTGTATCTATCTAAGCCCTAGGTTTTAAGTTGCAGTGTAGATCCAAGCTTTTCCAGGCTTATGTTCTGTCTAGACTTGACAAAATGCAGGTTAACCTTCTGGATGAGCACTTTATCATCTCTTATCACCAAAAGACCATTTTTTTCTTTCTTGATTTATTGGAAATAATGTAAGAATTCCTTTCTCATGAGATCACTTAGCTGCAGGATGATTGGAAGCTGGGGAAATACACATACACCTGTAAAAAATGAATGAGAGACTTTATTAAAAACCAAAGCCAGTATCTTTTGTTCCCAAAGTCCCAATGAGATTCTCTGGGGCAAATCTTGGACTTCAATCAGAGAAGGAACAGACCACTCAAAAATGCTGCTACAATTTATTTGGTAATCATTCTGTAAATTTGCTGTATAATGAACGTCATGGTTGGTGTCATCCTAAATACCTTATTATCTCATTGTTTCCTTGTACTCCTCCTTTGTCTTTATCCACCTGTCATATCTTGTTTTATATTTAGACTGTAAGCTCTTTGGGGCTCTTTTGTTTGTATTTGTACAGCACTTAACACAGTGAGGTCCTGGTCCATGATTAGGGCTACTAGGTGCACCCATAGTACAAATAATATCAACTAGTTGTCATATAGCCAATGGAAATACCAGTACTACTACCTCCATGCAATGACAATAATGGTTATGAGTTTAAGGGACATAGCCATATGCCCTTTAATTACTTTTTGTGTGCAGAACAAATGACCATTAGGGCTCAAGTTTCAGTGTCATCTCTTCTCTCCACGTTCCCAACTTCCCAATATCAGACCTTGCATCTTCTCCTTCATTTTTTTCATTTCCCTTTTCCCTTCTCCATCTCCATTTGTTCATTCTCTCTCATTCTGTTTCATTCCTTCTCCCTAACTCTTTTCTGTACGTTTCCTCCCTTACTCTTCCCCTCCCTGTCCCACAGTCTTTCTCACTCACTGTGTGGGAGAGAGGAAGAGGGAGAAATGGAGGGAAAGGAAGAGGGAGAAAGGAGGTGAGGGAAAGAGAGAGAAGACAGGTTAGGTGTACCTCAGTCCCTCCTATTCTCTGCTTGTAGTGCATAATCTTCTTTGGGCTGCAATACGTTGGTCTAATTTTGGTTCTTGGGTTTGTGTGTGGGCTCTGAGTGGTTTCAGTGCCCTGTGATAGAGAGGAGATGAGACTAGATGATCCGGTGATCCTTTCTTACCTTAAATACTATAGCTCTATCAATTTCTAATAAAATATTTTACATAGTGAGTAGCCTTCCTAGTTAAAAAAATATTTATGAGATGCAAATCTTTTTTGCAACTGAATGAACAACCTAGTATAAGATTACTATAAATGTGTAAGATTTATGTAATTTTTGAAAAATGCACCCAGTCATGAGTATGGTGAGTGTAAGCATGTCATAAACACTTCTCACTCTAAAAAGTTTAAGCTATACTCATGATATGTGAAATTCATGAAAAAGAAAGTCTCTCTCTCTCTTCTGTATATTATATATATATATATATATATATATATAAATAAAAAACAAAGGCATGGTAATATATAAGTAAAATATTTTATTAGAAAAAGAAAAACATCCAAATCTAGTCATCTCTTCCCCCAGTTCAAAACACTATTGGCATATAAAAGAAAAGAGGGAAGAGGACACATATCAAGGAATTAAATATATACAGATATAGATATTTTAAAATTGAATAAAATATAAGGAATTAATGTGTGCCACTCTAGGTTTCTTTCCTGCCCCGCCTCCTTTGGTAAGGTTGTTCTCTCTGTTCCTGCTTTTCTATCTACTAGACTAGAGGACACTTTCTGCATCATCAGTTATATTGTCCTCTCACTGTGTGTGCTGCTGTGATGTACTGTACCTGCTTAATTAACATGTCTGGCACAGGGCCAGCTTATTAGAAGCCACTTGCTGTGTCACCGCTTTTTCATTTCTGCCACTCTTTGTGATGTTGTGCTTTGTTATAGTGCCAAAGTAAGATATTAGTGTATAAGGTACCTGTATATTCCTATGACTGGAAGGCTCATATGGCTTCAGTTTCTGGGAGGCTATCTGTTGTGTGTTTCCTGACACATGTTCCTGTGATATGTCACAGAGCTGTTTTTGGTAAGGTATAAATGAGTTTATAATGAGCTTGGAGTCCAACAGCCTTTCAGTGTGTGGCTGATGGCGGTTTTATAGAAGCTCAGACACCACGCCTGCTGATATAGTGTTGTATGTTTCCTCTTTGGTGCTGCTCTGTGGTGGTACATATTGCTAATGAGTAATATACATATTTATCTAACTCAGGACACCTACTTTAGCCATCATTGCTTTTCCAGGGATACAGCTGCAACAATAATAAAGAAATATACATTTGATAGATCAAATTTTCTGTCCATTTCTTTTTTTGCTGTTCTGTTATCCCACTGTTGTTAGTTCCCAAGCTGTTTAGTTAAATTGCACCCACGATGTAGATATGAGGTCAGACATTGGTTTGCGTTGAGTTCATTGCTCATTGACTTTATATCCATTGTGACAAAGCTCCAAGTCTGTACTTGTGGGTCCTGAGCTTCCTGGCAGATTTAGGGGCCTCAGAAACTCATCTAGGCCCCAGAGTGACTTCCCTTTCTCAGTATAATTGGCAAGAGTCACCACCTAGTGAGTTACCTTCATCACAGACCAGTATGGAAGGTGGAAAAAGGGGGAGGGGGGAACCTGGGCCCACCCTCTACTCCGGGCTCCAGCCCAGAGACCATAATAGTATCAGCTAAGATGGCTGACCTTTTAGCCACAAAACACAATACAATTCCCTGGGCTACTTCCCTACAGCAGTCCCCGCTTCTTCAAACTCCACTTCACCCTTACCTCAGGGCCTCTTTCCTTCAGTATGATATGTTGTCTAACACTCAGTCTCACCAACAGCATAACTTCCTTCCACAGCTCCTGACACCCACACCCACCTGACTAACTGAGAGGTTTTTATCTGGTTTCAGCCAGTCCCTGATTGGCTTCAGGTGTCCCAATTAGGCTAGCTGTTTCTACTCCTTTCTAGAAGGTTCTTAATTGGCCCCAGGTGTCTTGATTGGCCTGGAGTAGCCTTTGTTTGGCTATCCAGGGAACAGGGACCTGCACATCCTAAGACTAATATACCTGCCTTCCAGCACTCTCTTATATCCTTCTGGTCTGACTCCGTCACACCATCTACTGAAACTATTTCAATACACCACTGCAGATGACAATACTGTGACTGAAAAGCCTTTGGAGGTATTCACTCAGCTAAGAATCTGCATGAAGAACTTTTCTGAGAAACAGGAGAATAGTTTTCTTCACACTTAAGGAAAGTGACTATACAGATGTAGCCTGTTTATTCAGGACATTGTCTCAGCACTCTGGTTTCTGGAAAATGAATGCCAAGTACAGAACGTGGTGAAAGAACTCAGAAAAACTGGAATAATGCAATCATTTTCTCAAGGATTTGATTGTATTGTTTTTATTTTTTTATTATTGTTTCTAAGTAGCTGCCTACAGTTGAACTAATCCAGGAAGTGACTGGAAAGTATACCTTGACTGAGATACAGCATCTAAATGAAGAAAAGCACACTCTGTATGAGTAGTGCTTAGAAAACATTCATCTACACTATTCCTGTAACTAGTCATTCTAGAGAGTGAATAGTGACCTCTAACATATGAAAAGAATATAATTTTTCATAGCTCTGACCGATGTCAGTGATGAGGGCTGAGAACTGAATTTCTTCCCAGAATTCCTGTGACTCACAGCTCTATTATAAAGCATCATCAACAACAAGATCCCCAAATCTTTGGGTGGAAATTAAGCAAGCGAATTCACCTGAGTCCCTCAGATTGGAAGAAATTGTGGCAAACTGAAAGAGGTGGTGGCAGCACTTACAAATATTCTGGAAAGCAAAATACTGTTCCACAGAAATCAAATGATGGTGGTGGGGAATCCTTTCACATTGCTATGGGTCACAAGTCCAATGCCACTGGTGACTTACATCACATTATAGTGTAAGCAGGAAAATATGACAAACTACTAGATGAAGACATTCAAAAATAACCAAAACCCAGTGTCAATGCCACACAGTACTATATATGGTCAAGAATTAGGGAAATTTTTAATTCCTTGAGTAAAAGAAATACTTGCTTCTCTAATTCTTCATAGACAGCAGCATAGTGTAAACCATATTTTTTCCACTCTTATTTCATGTCTACTTTGAGTCACTGTACATATTCTTCCTGAATTAATTCTTACACAGCTTTTTGAACTTGTCCCAAGTTCCTTGTTTCTCAACAGCAGCTCCATCTATATCTCTTCTTATCTCTCTCTTCAGTCAGAACAAAATATACCCTGGGGAACCCACTAATTTATGTATCTTTTAGGTTAAGAGTTTAGAAAGATGAGAAAGATGGTACTGGATACTTAGCTGGGTAATGAGAATATGCATAGTTGTATTAAGTAGGACAATATAGAAGGAACTGCCTTGGGTAAAGAGGCAACTTTCTATATGAGCGTGATAGGGTCTTCCATGGACAGATGGCCTTAATGGCTAGATCTTTCAGTCTATAAGGCCAGAGAGAGTGGTGGAAGGACCCAGACCCTCTTTCCCTACTGGGTCCCAGCCCAGAGTCCTGTGTAGATCAACCCCTAAACAGGGGAGATGGGTCTCCCCCTCAATAAGGAGTCAAGACGCACTTCCTTGGGCTACTGCCTACAAGTCACTTCAGTTTGGGACATGGCCCCACTAGTCCACATTACTGGGGCTCACCTAGTAATGCCACCAGACAGTTGCCCTGGGGCTTGTCTGCTGGGACTTGTCTGCAGTTGCTGGGACTTATCTTATCCTATCATTGACAAGAGAGCCCTTACTTGAGGGATGGGTCTACCTGAACCCAAAGGTTCTCTGTAACCCCTGCTGTGCCAGACAGCAGTTTGCAGAGTTTCTTTAACCTTCCTCTCAAGCATCTAATATTCACTGGTATCAGAGACTGGACTAGATGGACTACTGGTGTGGTCTGGTAAGGCAATTAATATATTCCTATGTTCTCACTCTGCAAGTGTCCATCAGTGGGCAGCTTCTCCCAAGTCTTGGTATACTGACTGTGAATTTAGCAGACTTCTGGGATTAATTGTATCTTTTCCACTATGATACAGACGTAGTTTTCTGTAAAGGACAGCGTAGCTTCAGATAAGTCCTGACCCATAATTCAATTTAAACTAGAGATGGGTCTGAATCAGAACCCCATATGTAAAGTACCCAACCAATGGGAGGAGTTGAATTCAGTGGAAACTACTCATATGAATAAAATTATGTATTTAATAGTTTGTAAGGTCTGGCTTATTATCACAATAAGGCTCACTGAATGTTGTAACAGAGAACCTTGATTTTGGAGGCATTATTTTATTTTATTTTATTTTATTTAAGGTACAGCTAACTATCTATAAATTGCAATGTTGATTTAATGAGCTGTCTTTCCTTTGCTCAATTATGTAGTCTGGTCAGTCTTTATAGCATAAAATGTGTGGGTTTAAAAACATAAAGGACTTGATCTCCTGGATTTAATGGCACTCTCTTCCTCTTTATACAATTTTCCTGTATTTTTAAATGAAAATAACTTAACTAAAGATTTAAATTGATAGAAAACATCTTGTTGAAACACATTCATCTAGGAAATGAAAAACACCAAATAAGTGGGTTTTTAAAGTCATTTCGTTTATTTTTAGAATGCATTCTCTCTAATCTCAGCCACAGAAGAGGCAACAGGGACAAGAAAAAGCTTGATTCTGATTCTCTTTGAGTTTGCTTGCTCTCAGTCATACTACAGTGGTAACGCCATCAGCTTTTTATCATCTCTGAGTAGCTGGAAGGTTCAGACCTTTCCTTCTGGATGTTAGCCTTGCTTCCTTATCCAGGTTTCTGTCCCCTTAGCTATTGCAATATGCTCTATGGGTTTACACCTTGAAACTATTTGGCAACTGAAACTTTTGAAGAATGTAGCTCCTCATTTACTGAATGAAGCATCTCATTGGGAAATGCTTTTTATAACCTGTAAAGCCCTTCTAATGGGCCTGGGACTGACCTATTTGAAGGACTTCTTCTCTTATGATATACAGCCGTAACTGTAGCCAGCAGGATATATGAGCTGGACTCTCCCTTACTATAAAAAGCATCTGATTGGGAGTTCTCTGTGAGGGTTCTAGAACATGTTCCTCCTCATTGCTCTTCAGTCCTGATCACTATCCTATGCTGCTCATCCATGTGGGCATTAATGATACTGACAGGCCTCACCCTGAGCACATCAGCAATGACTATAGAGCTCTGGAAGCCAAGGTGAAGGAGTCAGGGCTCAGATTGTGTTCTGATCCATCCTCTCAGTTGAGGATAAGGGCCCATGCGGGGACACACACATCCTGGAGAGGAATGCCTGTTTTCACAGATGGTGTCAATGGGAAGATTTCACCTTCTTTGACCACAGGATGCTGTTCCAGGAAGAAGGTCTACTGGGAAGAGATAGAGTCCACCTGTTGTGACAAAGCTCCAAGTTTGTACTAGTGGGTCCTGTGCTTCCTGGCAGATTTAGGGGCCTCAGAAACTCATCTAGGCCCCAGAGTGACTTCCCTTTCTCAGTATAATTGGCAAGAGTCACCACTTAGTGAGTTACCTTCATCACAGACCAGTATGGAAGGTGGAAAAAGGGGGAGGGGGGAACCTGGGCCCACCCTCTACTCCGGGCTCCAGCCCAGAGACCATAATAGTATCAGCTAAGATGGCTGACCTTTTAGCCACAAAACACAATACAATTCCCTGGGCTACTTCCCCACAGCAGTCCCTGCTTCTTCAAACTCCACTTCACCCTTACCTCAGGGCCTCCTTCCTTCTGGATGATATGTTGTCCACCACTCAGTCTCACCAACAGCACAACCTCCTTCCACAGCTCCTGACACCCACAGCCCACCTGACTAACTGGGAGGTTTTTATCTGGTTTCAGCCAGTCCCTGATTGGCTTCAGGTGTCCCAATTAGGCTAGCTGTTTCTATTCCTTTCTAGAAGGTTCTTAATTGGCCCCAGGTGTCTTGATTGATCTGGAGTAGCCTTTGTTTGGCTAGCCAGGGAAAAGGGACCTGCACATCCTGAGACTAATATACCTGCCTTCCAGCACTCTCCTATATCTTTCTGGTCTGACTCCGTCACACTGTTCAAAAGTGGGAAGAGCATCTTTGTGTACTGACTCACAGAGGGGGAAGGTGACAAAAGTTCACGGGTGAGTATAAAAAATGGTGACCTTAACAAAGTGTTAGATGTTGACAGGGTGGAGGGATGAAATATTACAATAGAGACAAAGGAGCAACAAGAAGGAAATTAGTTGGAGAATATGATCAACATGTAAATGGAAGAAGGTTGGGGAATAAACAGGAAGGAGTGGACGTATTAGTACATAATCTGAATTGTGATATAACTGGCATCACAGAGACTTGGTGGGATAAGTATTATGACTGCAATATTCATATAGAGGGGTATATCTTGTTCAGAACAGACAGGCAGGGGAAACAGGTGGAGGGTGCCTTATACATAAAGAATATATAGACTTGTTCTTGAGAGTCTCTGGGTAAAGATAAAAGGGTTAAAAGTAGGGATCATGTCATGATGAGGGTGGGGAGAGTCTACTATAGACCTCCAAATAAGGAAGAGGAAGTGAATGAAGCATTTCTAAAACAAATAACAGAAATAGTCAAAATACACTACCTGGTAGTAATGGGGGGATTTTATCTACCCAGACATCAGTTGGAAAAGTAATACAGCAAAACACACAATCTCCATCAAGTTCCTGGAAAGTATTGGGGACAACTCTTTTTTTTCCAGAAAGTGGAGGAAGTAACACAGGTGACAGACATTTATATTTGATTCTGACCAAAAGGAAGGAATTAGTAGTGAATCTGAAGGTGTAAGGTAATTTTGGTGACATTGGTCATGAAATGATAGATTTCATTATTCTAAAGAAAGGAAGACATGAGAGCAGCAGAATAAGGATAATAGACTTCAAAAAAGCAGACCTAAACAAACTGAAGAAGCTGGTAGATAAGGGTTCAGTGGGAATAAAATCTAAGTGAAAAGGAGTTCATGAGAGCTGGCAGTTCCTCAAGGAAACAATATTAAAGGCACAACTGCAAACTATTCCAATGCAAAGTAATGAGAGGAAGAATAGTAAGAGGCCAATATAGTCCATCAGAAGCTCTTTAATGAAAATCAAAAAGGAATCCCACAAACAGTGGAAACAAGGTCAAATTGTTAAAGAGGAGTACAAAAGAATAGTACAAGGATCTAAGGACAAAATCAGAAAGGCTAAGACCCCAAATCAGTTACACCTGTGAAGGAACATACAAGGAAGTAAGAAGATGTTCTTTAAATACATTGGGAGCAAGAGAAAGATTAAGGATATATCTTCTACTTAGTGAGAAAGGAGAGCTAGTGACTGATGACATCAAGAAAGCTGAGGTGCTTAATGCCTGTTTTGCTGCATTCTTCACTAAAAAGGTTAATTATAGCCAGATAATCAACACAAATAATACTGATGCCTGGGGGAAAGAATGCAAAAGCCAAAATAGGGCAAGAACAAGTTAAAGCACATTTAGATAATTTAGATGTTTTCAGATCTCTAGGGCCTGATGATTTTCATCCTAGGGTACTTAAGGAACTAGATGAAGCAATCTTGGAGCTGTTAGCAATAATCTTTAAGAACCCATGAAGACCAGAGAAGGGCATAATACTTATCTTAAAAAGCATAGAGGACCTGGGAAATTATAGGCTAACTAATTAGGCTAACTTCAGTGTCTGGAAAGGTACAGTAGCAAAATATCAAACAATCAGTTTGTAAGCATCTGGAGGAAAATGGGGTTATAAGGAATAGTCAGCACTGATTTGTCAAGAACAAATCATGCCAAACCAACTTAATTTACTTCTTTGATGGAATTACTCACTTAGTGGATGCAGGGAGTAGTAGGTGTGATATACCTTGATTTTAGTAAGACTTTTGACACAGTTCCTCATGACAGTCTCACAAGCAAACTAGGGAGATGTGGTCTAGATGAAATTACTATATGGTGAGCGAACATTCACCTTTTAACACTAGTTGAAAGACCATACTCAAAGAGTAGTTATCAATGGTTTACTGTCAAATTGAGACATGTTAACTAGTGTGGGCCTTGAAGGGGTCAGTCCTGGGTCCAGTACTATTCAATATTTTCATTTATGACTCAGATAATGGAGTATATAGTGTGCTTACAAAATTTTCTGATGACACAAAGCTGAGAAGGGTTGCAAGCACTTTGGAGGACAGGTTTCAAATTCAAAATG
This sequence comes from Dermatemys mawii, assembly GCA_007922305.1. Lineage (NCBI taxonomy): Eukaryota > Metazoa > Chordata > Testudines > Dermatemydidae > Dermatemys > Dermatemys mawii. Next base: position 42,441,292 of record ML677348.1, read on the forward strand.
ACCTTGATCAATTGGAGAATTGGTCTGAATTAAACAAAATGAAATTCAATAAAGATAAGTGAAAAGTACTTCACTTAAGAAGGAAATATCAAATTCACACTACAAAATGAGGAATAACTATGTGGTAGTACTGCTGAAAAAGATCTGGGGTTATAGTGGACCACAAACTAAATATGAGTTGTCAACATGATGAAGCTGCAAAAAAGGCTAATATGATCAGAAGTGTTCTATTTAAGACCCAGGAGGTGAGGCCTCAGCTGGTGGATTGTGTGGGCACCAAAATTTAGGAAAGATGTGGACAAACTGTAAAAAATCCAGAGGAGAGCAACAAAAATGATAAAAGGTTTTGAAAACTTGACTTCTGAGGAAAGTTTAAAAAACTGAGCATATTTAGTTTTAAGAAAAGAAGACTGAGAGGAGACATGACAAGTCTTCCAATATGTTAAGGTCTGTTATAAATAGGTTGATAATCAACAGTTCTCCATTCTCCATTCAACACTGAAGGTAAGACAAGAAGTAATGGGCTTAATCTGCAGCAGGTGCTGGCCACCGCTTTCTACAGCCCCCATTGGACCGGAGCGATGAACTGCAGCCAGTGGGAGCCGCAATGGGCTGAACCTGCGGACTCGGCAGGTGAACAAACCAGACAGGTCCACGAAGGGTGCTTACCCTGGGGGGCCGCATGCTAAGGTTGCCGATCCCTGATCTGCAGTAAGGGAGATTTGGGTTAGGTATTAGGAAAAAATGTTCTAAGGGTAGTAAAGCTCTGAAATAGGTTTCCAATTAAGATCATGGAGTAACCATTACTGGAAGCTTTTAAAAACAAATTGGACAAACACTGAGAGTTGAAAAGGCATCAAACATATTGAGGATGAAATCTTAGAATAGGGCCAATTATTCACCTTTCAGTATTTTGAATAGTACCTTACTCTGCGAGTAGTCCCACTGATTTGAATGTGGATACTTAAAGAATAAATTGCAATATAGGTGTAAGTAGGGCATTCAGCATCCGGTCCATAGTGATCCAAATTGCTTCTTAATCTCATAGATTTCAATGAGAGTTTTGCTTACCTAAGGACTTTAGGATTCATCTCATTGTTCTTTAATACAGAGATTTTTTTCAGTTTCTGTAACATCCAACAGAGCAGAGAGGTTTTCTATGACTTGTTATCAATAGCCAATGCTCTAGGTAGTAGTATCAGCAACCAGACCATCTTAGGTCTTATCTATATGGGGAATTAATCTATAGGGAGTTGAGTATGTGGAGAGTTTAATCTATTGCACTTTCAACCATCAAAGTGCACTCTGCAACTTTTAGTTCATGGTAGCATGATCCACAAGGCCAGATTGTCCTTGTGGACAGTCTGGGACTATCTGGGACAATGTATCTGATTGTCCCAGATACACTGTACCTAAAACTGCTGCATTTCTCTGCATTTTTACTTCTGCAGCAAAGGACTAAGAATGCATTGTAGAAGTTAGATATTTTATTTCAGTAAATCTATTAGTTTCAGTACTTAGCAAAACAATACATCAGCATTTAACTAAGTACTTTGTGTCTCTTTTTCAGCGGTTTTCACTGCATAAAATCTGTTTGCTCACTATTCCAATTTCTGTCTTGTAATTCTGTCATTAATGGTGATTAGTCCAAATAAGATTTTAACGTTTTATTAGCTGAAAACTGTTCAGAAAGAGTGAAGGAAGAAACTGTAGTGCCCTCTCTTACTGTAGCATGAAAAAGACACTACAGCCAGTTTTCTATTTTCATTATTGTGCAAAATCATCTGGGGGAGAAGAACAGGAGAGCATCAAGATGCACCAACCTGGCTGAGTAGATGGTGAGAATGAAAGAACTGTAGGGGGTGGGGAGGAAGAAATTAAGTTAGAAAAAGAGATTCTTGAAGGTAATGACAGCCAGTTTGAATTTAATCTGATCTCTTTCTGTTTAAGTTTCTTATCATCAAATCTTATTTCATGTCTCCTGCTGCTATCTTGTGCATGCCCTACACTATGCAAATTCTGCATCTAGTGATACTCCCATGGCTTCTCCCACAAGGCGGGCTACGCTTGTTTCCTTGCTATCCACATTTCGTCACTGACACGCTCCGCAATTTCATGCATCTCATTGAAATCTGCTCTCCCAATCACTTCTTTAGCAGGGCTTCCAACATTCACTTCATTTTTCAATTAAACTTCATACAGTGTAATAACTCACTATCCCTCTTTGTTATACCCTTTTCTCCACTACCACCTAATCAACCCTCTTTTACTGATATCCCTTGCAGTGCTGGGTGTAAATTATAGTCATATTTTGAGAATGCTGCAGGGGCGAGAGCACAAGTAGCTTTCTATTCTGCCAGCATTTGCACTTAGAACTGGCTGAAAAACAGAAGAGAGCAGTTTTGTGAGGAGTTTCAAAATAAATTTACTTGGGAAAAAAAGTCATGAAATGGACAATCGGGACAGTCTTGAATACAAAACTGTTTAAAAGGGGAAAAAAGATATCTTCAGTTCAAAGGGAATTAAATGATGAAAGTATAAGTTGATTCAGTGTTTCTCCTTGGAAGAGAAAGTGCTCATTTTGAGGGTATTTTTCAGTGGCAGAGAAAGGGAAGGGTGGGTTGTTCCTAGACTCGAAATACACTCAAAAACCATAAGAAGAACAAAGGAGTGGGAGAGGAAGGATAATGTGTGGGAGGCTGGGGACTACAGGGAACCCTCGTTGGCAGATGGCTAGACCCTCACTGTGTAACTTGCATGTAACAAAATGCCCAGCTAAGGAGTTTAAACTCTAATGGTCAGTGAGACAAATACCAGCCCAAGGTGGTATTCCTTCACCCCAAGAATTGGAGAGGAGCGGGGGTACAGACCTATAGGGAACCTCACAAGGCAGTCATACAATCTATCCTGGCCAAGCACAGTCAAAAACAGAGCAGCAGTTCACCCCAGTGTGACGTCTGGTTTATGAGTTGGTTCCCCACACATACAGTATTTACTAGTTCTTTCAGTCATGGAACAACATAGTGATAATATTCAGATTCCAGTCACAAGTTATAGAATGGCAAAAGATAAAGGGAGGAGGACCGGTAAATTTTCAAAAAAAAATATTGATTTTTTTCAGTTTGAACTATTGTCAACATGGGAAATTTTGAAGGAGCCTCCATTTTCATTTTTCTGAAAGTTTGCTTTCTTCACAACAGCAATGTAGGACTATTTATTATTGTTTTTAAAAAAACGATCAGCTCTATTTGTAGCCTCTTTGCAAAGGGGCTGGGCACAGTCACACTGCTGTTTCAACCTTCATTTGTAGCACTAGTCACACCAAAGGAGATGGGAAAAGCAGGTCCATGGTACCACCCTCCTCATACCAGCCAGTTGATGTGGCTGTGTACATCAGTGAGCTTATGCTGTTACCTTCTTAGAATGGCACAACAGCTACACTTCCCCTTTCTACCAGGGAAGTTATGGGTTCTGCTTAGTAGGTGAGAAACTGTAACCAATATGTTTCTTTGCCTTTAATGCATAACAGGCCCCTTGGATTCCAAGGCACTCACAACAGTTTTCTGTCTTTTACTGTAAACAGTCATGCACATCAAAGGTCAGTACATATTATATTTGTGATAATATACTTCTGGCGCAATACCAATAGCTTTCAGTAGTCAGAGCTACCGCACAAAGGGCTGTTCTCCAAAAATGACAGCTTGAAAATGAGAGACTTCATAACCTTTAAAAAGGTCTTAATCCATTTACTGCATTATAAATGCCTCTCAGATCATTTTCTTACTTAATAACCATACTTGTTGAACTATGCACAAGAGTTTCTTATTAATGTGCAATTATATATTAAGATGTAATTAATAATAGTTTTTGTCTAATGAGTCAATCACAATTGCATTTATGCAGCTCTACATTTGAAATAGTTCACTAGTGTTTTGACAGATATATATGGGAAAGAGAATCTTAAAACCATTAAATAAGGAAGTTGTAAAAGAGTTGTGTTTGTCTTCTCTTTCCAGAGATTTCCCCCTGAAATTAATTTAAGCCCAGCCTAGTCTCAACCTTTTTTTACAAATGGCAAGATTTTCCTTTCCAAGCTCTCTCATCTCTAATACTAATAATATTTGTTTTTGTTTGCTTGTTTATTTTCAGTTAATAAAATACATTTTTATTTAGTTTATTGGTGCACTGCTCCTACTGCTAGACTCTCTTCCATGAAATGTTCTTATTCTCATTAGCTCATCACTATCTAAACTGTAGGCTGCATAAGGCAGAGCTATGTATTATATTTCTTCTACAGTGATTTGCATATTATTGGCACTTCACAAATAATAAATTTTACATATAATTTAAACATAGAAATTTTAATTACACAGAAATTCTGAAATTTCATAATTTGTTTTCATCCCAGTTGGGATAAAAATATGAAATATCAATTTTTGTGGAACCAAAAATTCAAAAATATTTCAATTTGGAAATGGTGAATTGTTTCATTTCAAGTCAGCTCAATGATAAGGTGCATTTCCCTTTGTTTCTGCGTTACCTCCTGTGAGTTGTAGGTCATTTCTCATGCCCCATTCTGTCCCATAGGCCAAATTTGCTGAATGAATTATGTGTCTTATATGCCACCAAAGTCATGTAACTTCCATGATTCAGCACACTATTTGGTTAAACTGGAAACCACACTGAAACATGAGAGATGGAGTTTGATCATGAACCCTAGTCCAAAGGAGAGAAAGGGAGATACAATTTAATGTTAATCCAACTGTGACAGTCTGTATCCCTATGTTCAACCTTTTTAGAAGACTATTATAATTTTTTTTTACAAAGTGTGGCTTGTGAGATATCATTTGAAAACTCATAATTTGCTGATCAATATTGTCCTTGTAAAATATGTGTTGCAACTTTGAATGTAAAGATATAGGATTCTACTGTATACATTACTGAGATATGTTCTAAATTTAGAAAAAAAATAGTTACAGATACATTCCTCAAAGACAAAAGACAAACTGATATTTCAGCCAGGTGTCAACAAAATCAAGTGGACTATCAGCTGATTAAGCAGCCATTCTTTGGCAGGAAGAAGAGGGTGAGTGAGAAATTGACATATTTGCAAAGAAACAGCTGGCAGTTCCTATCCCATATACTGTTTGTCATCTGAACCTCAGCTGGAGATGATTTTCAAAGAAAAAGAAAACCATAAGAAAGAGGTATAGATGCCCCAAAATACTCCTTCTTTTCTCCCTATCCAGGGCATCAACAATACCTGAAGGACAAGGAAACTAATGTTGAACTGGGGGAGGGATCCTGGCTGAAATAAATCCATCCAGAAAGACTGCTAAAGTATGTGGAGAGAGGAACTTTTGCTTTGAACTCATTCAACTTGTTAATATATTAATTGTTACATATTTTATTACCTTCTATCCAATTCAGTATCTATCCAGTATCTATCCATTCAGTATCTATCCAGTATAATTACTTCTAGATAATTATATCTATCCAGTATAATTCAGGGTTGTGGGCTATAACATTCATATAATACATTTGGGAGTATTTTACACTCTCGAGGATGTCTGTTAGCAGACTAGGAGTGATAGGGAAGCAGTGTAAAAGGCACCCTAGGTTTGAGAATTGAGGACACACAACCATTTAACAGTCCAGATTGTACCCCGGGTAGTGTCAAACCAATTGAAACTGAAATATTTCTTTTGGGTTTTCCCAATGGAAAGATGAAAATATTTTGGAAAAATCACAATCTTGCTGTGGAAATTCTCATTTTTGCTGAGACTGCATTTTCTTTTGAAAACTTATTTTGATTGCCAATTTCAGATCAGGTCTAACAATACATTCTTGTAAATATAATACAAAAAAATCTTAATAATGGTCCTATATTCAATCATAGGGGCAACAAGAACTTCCAAACTTTCACATGCATTTGTATAATTATCTTAGCATGCAATAAAATATATACCAGTTATTTGGACTATACATTTTCATTGCCAATGAGGATTTAGACATAGCTAGATTTTTTTTATAAAATATAATGGCTTAAACTGATGTACATTTCATTTTGAAGCACATTATTTGAGTACAAACACCAGCCAGATAAAGAGCAATGCCATACAATATTCTTATGTTGGACTTTGTTCTTTCTGTGCTAATGAGTGCAAAACACCTGGTTCTGTTTCTGCAAGCTTCCACCCCTCCACTTCCAGTAGTAATGTGTTTTGTATGCATTGCTCCACAGAGAGATGCCACAGAGCACAGCTCTGCAGTGCAAAGGTGTGCAAAGGTGTGGAAGGTTCCCCGCCCTCCATCAATTAACTCCAGTTAAACCAGAACCCAGGACCAGTGCTACCCGTTAGGCAACTTAGACAGTCACCTGGGGTGGCAGAATTTGGAGGGCGGCTTTTGGCCTCCCCCACCCCCAGTGGCAATTCGGCAGCAGCTCAACAATTCAGTGGATACTAGGATGCCCCGCCGCCGGTGCCCCCTCCTCAGCTTGCCATCGAGGGCGGCAAAATACCTGGAGCCTGCCCTGCCAGAACCACAAACTCTAGAGTAGGCATATTTTATGGATCATATTGTGCTCACCATGCCCATGTGAGTAGTTAAAATGACTGCAGTGGTACTACTGTGGAAGTAGAAAAGGGGATTTCAGTGCAGCCACCTTAGTTTGTTAGAGATAGAGCAAAAGTAAGGCTAACTCTAATCCTAATAATGCAAGACTTGTAAAAGCAGGGTCTGTGCTAGTGTGATAAACTGATTGTTGTTTAACCTTGCTTTCAGATAAGAATGGAATGCTGACTGTAGCAGGAACTGTTGAGATAAGTAAGGTATCAGGAAGGAAAATGTATAAATAGGATGCAGTGGTTGACCATGAATGTATGTAAGGGAACGGTATAAATACTTGCTTTAAACTGCTTGTACTTTGGAGATCTGCTGAAGGCAGGGGTACCCCTGTCCAACTGCAATCTTCCTTTGCAATTGGTCAAATAAACTGTCTCTGACTTGTTGCTTACAAACGCAGAATGAGGACTTGATTTCTTCCACACTACTAACATCATAAATAATGCAATCATGATTTGTCTCCCACTCATTTGTGACAGCACAAATTCACACAGATAGCCAGACTGTAATCCTTTTATTCATGTTTAGTAGTTCCTTATTGTGCTTGTAGTCCCATTTATTTCAATGAGGGCGTTTGTGGAGTAAGGTGCCACTCCATGTACATAACTTAGAGCCAGATTCTGATATCTTTTATTGGGCAACTTTGGCAATAAACCAAACCATATTGTTGTACAAGGTAATTCTCTATCCTGGCAAATGTGATAGGTTAAAATATCAATAACATTAATGAGAATGACCTGTCCACACATTAAGCAGTGGGGGCCATTGTCTGGCTTGTCAGAAAAGGTGTGTGTCCCCTTAAGGGCTAGAGGGGCAGAGAGCTTCATGCTAGAGGGGCAGCAGCTTCATCCCAGGTCAGCATGGGGCTGCTGACCATTCCCCACTCAGGTGACTGAAGAGAAGGGGGACTAGTATATCCATGCTGGAAAAATCATGGTTTATCTGAAGCAGGGAGAGCAGCAGCAGCACAGCAATCACTACTATCTCATGGTGCTTAGTGATAGAAGACCAAAGAGAACAGGAAAGTGAGGGGGTGGAGGCTTGCAGCCACAGAAGCAGGTCTTTGATAACAGAAGAGAAGAGGGAAGGAGTTTAACTATGATAAACAGTTTAGATTGAGGGTGGCAACACAAACTGGGATCTGATGGGCATCAAAAGCTATGGTTAGAATGGTTGACAACACAGGAATCTGGTTTCCACACTGACAGTGACCTGTTCTAAGCAGTTAGGAAAGACCACAGTGTGAGAATTGAGAGAGTAAGTCAGGTGCTTCCCTCAGACCAGTGAGGGTATGAGCGGGAGGACAAGGCACAGGAAGGGAAGGGGAGATGAGTTGAAAACGGGGACAGGAGGGCTGGACAAGAGCACCATTTCCAGGTAAGCCTGAAGTATTAAGGATGCTCCTTTGGGATTATCCTAATAAAATAGATGGGGTATATTTGTAGGATGGGTTTATTGTGGAGTTTACAATCTCCTTTAAGGGAGAAAGAAATTAAGTGATGTCCAAAACTTTGAAGTCCTTAGTGAAAATGAGTCATGTTATAAAGAAAAAAAATACACAAGAACTGAAGGAGAATAGGGTAGCAGGACCATTCAATAATTTACTTACACAACTTGTAGGTATCTCCCCTAGCCTGGCTCCCTAAGAAGGCTCAGGGTAAATATCATTTTATTCACTATTTGTCATACCCCAATTAAGATGGAATAGACCTCTTTTAATGAGGTTAGGTCTTGTGGCCTGAGGGCAATGATGGACAAGTGATATCCAGTTTGTTTTTTGACTGCTGCTGCTACATCCTTCTGACTTTAACATTTCGGATTTCTCTTTTGAAGGACAATTATATTTTAATAAAGGTGTGTCCATGGGATGTGCACTATCTGGTTCAGAATTTGAGAAATTCAGTACAATGCTACACGGGGCAGTGAAAAGCTGGCTTGTGACAGGCAGTGCATTACTTGGATAGCTTTTTGTTCATGGGAAGGGTAAATTTGGATGAGTTTGTTAGCATGATGGATGCCTTTCAGGCTCTGGCTAAAAATTGAAGATACCTGTAGGGGAGGAAAAAGCCTTGCATTATGCTTGTACTATGCTGATCTGCCTTGGGATTGAGCTAGACAAATTGATGGGTATATCACGACACACCCAGGATAAGCTTCATGAGATTCTTGGATTTAATTAGGAGAGGAAGGACAGCCAGGAAAGTTACACTCTGTGAGGTACAATCTATTACTGATCACTTTTACTTCGCCTACTGGGTGGTAGCCTTGAGACAGGCATTCTTCACCCGGCTTGCAGCAGTCACCATAGGCATAGTCAGACCTCACCATTTTATAAGAGTTACTAGAGAATTGAAGGAGGATTTGGGGGTGTGGAAACAGTATGAGGCATATGAATGGAGTGTCATAGTGAATGGAAGAATGGATACTAAAGGCTGGTTTAAAGATCTGCTCAGATGCTTCTGGAGATACAGGTTCGGGGCTATTTTATAAAGGTGGGTAGTGCATCCAGAAATGGCTGTTCACCAGGATACAAAAAGAATTGTACAGGATTTATTATTTCTGGATTTTTGTCCCCATTTTGGTTGCAGTGGTCATTTGGGGAATGGAGTTCGCTAATAAATAGGTGTATTTCTGAAGTGAGAACATGGCAGTAGTACATGTTATCTATCTTTGTCCTCCAGATCACACAGAGTTATGAAGTTAGTAAAGGCATTTATGCTACAGTGTTTAAACTTTAATATGTGTTTTTCTTCCAGTCATGCTCAGGGTTGATGATGGTTTACCAGATGCATTGTTTAGTTTTCAGATGGATAGATTTCGGGACCTGGCAACAGGAATCAGAAAAGAACCCAAACAGATGCTGCCAGTCTATGGGACCTTGGTGTATGATGACAGTCAGTGTAGCGCAAAAATCAGTGACATCACAAATGTTGTGGAGCTATGCAATGTCAGGGCTTGTCAGTGGGAGGGCTTGTCATGGATATGGTCTATTATAGAGAAACAAGTACTGCAGAATCTGGTGGTGTTAGAAACCCAGCATCTGGCATCATCAACTGTCTCTACTTGTCTATTATCCCTTACATTTGCCAGTAGTCTGAATGCATTGAGAGGCACAATCGATGATATTAACCCTGAGGAGGTTGCAAACAGATTAAGGAGGCCAAGGTGAATCCATTATTTTACAGGAAGATGGCGAGCCAGGGATACGTCCAGTAGAGGCTGTGAGGGCATGCACGGCAAAAAGCCAAGGATGGATGGACCCCTCTTCACAGGAGTTCCCGCACAACATGCCAGCTTGTTACAATTTTCTGATGGGGACTGACAAGTTTAGGGCTTTCAGAAAATGAATTTGTTGCTTAATTAATTCAGAACTGTCGGATTTTTGAATGTGTTTTATTCTTTACTAATATCCTCACAGGTTTTGGAGCTGGGTTTTCACTACATAGTAGTAGCAGGCAGACACATTTATTTATCCTCTACTTTCACATGAAAGTCCACTGGAAAATCTCAATCCACTTTCTCAGTTCTTAGATAACTGTGGTGTAATGAATCAGAGAGGTAGCCATGTTAGTCTGGACTTGCAGAAGTGACAAAGAGTCCTGTGTCACCTTAAAGACTAACTAAAGTATTAGAGCATAAGCTTTCGTGGGCTAATACCCACTTCGTCGGATGCAAGACACTTCCACGGCTTGCATCCAACGAAGTGGGTATTAGCTCACGAAAGCTTATGCTCTAATACTTTAGTCTTTAAGGTGCCATACGACTCTTTGTCACTTCTATGGTGTAATGTTGCTCTCATGAAGAGCGAGACCTTTAATTGAACATATGAAACATCAGTTAGGACTCCAAAAGATGCCTCCTTATCTTCAGCTTCTTAAACAGGGCCTAATATTTTATCTTGTTTTGAAGAATCTGTCCTTGAGTCAATGTCAGGGATTGTAAAAGTAACTGCAGAATATGCAGATTGCCTAAGCAATATACATATATTTTATAATGGAAATTAATAGCACTGAATTTCTTGTAGTTTCAAATTATTTAGACAAGTTAATCCATAGACAAACTGTTCAATTACCCCTGTTACTGATTGGGAATCCATTCCAAGTCATATATGCAGTGTGTTTCAGGGTCTCAAAACCAAACCAATGCTATGAGGAATACTTTTCACGGGCCAGGGGACTTCTTACAATTTTAGGGTATAGTGATCATAGATGGGAACTTGTGAGGTCATCTAGTCCAGTGCCTTGAACTGAGGCAGCACCAAGTCTGCCTCTAGACCAGGGGTAGGCAACCTATGGCACGCGTGCCGAAGGCAGCATGTGAGCTGATTTTCAGTGGCACTCACCCTGCCGGGGTCCTGGCCACTGGTTGGGGAGCTCTGCGTTTTAATTTAATTTTAAATGAAGCTTCTTAAACATTTTAAAAACCTTATTTACTTTGTATACAACAATAGTTTAGTTCTATACTAAAGATTTATAGAAAGGGACCTTCTAAAAATATTAAAATGTATTATTGGCACGTGGAACCTTAAATTAGAGTGAAGAAATGAAGACTCGGCACACCACTTCTGAAAGGTTGCCTACCCCTGCTCTAGACCCTCCCTGAAAGGTCTTTGTTTAACCTGTTCTTAAAAGTCTCCAATAATGCGGATGCCACAAAAATTCCCTGGAAGCCTATTCCAGTGCCTAACTATCTGTATAGGTAGAAAGTTTTTCCTAATATATAACTTGATTTTCCATTACTGCAGATTAAGGCTGTTTCTATTTGTTCTACCTTCAGTGGACACGGAGAATAGTTGATCACTATCCTCTTTAGAACAGCGCTTAACATAGATGAAGTGTGTTATCAGGTCCCTCCCCAGGCTTCTCTTTTCAAGACTAACCATGCCAAATTTTTCCAACTTTTTCTCATGAGGAAGTTTTCTTCTAAATCTCTTACCATTTTTATTGTTCTCCTCTGAACTATCTCCAAATTGTCCACATCTTTCTTAAAATATGGTGCTCAGACCTGAGACAATACTCCAGCTGGGGCCTCATCACTGCCAAATAGAGAGAACAATTATCTCTACATCTTACATAAGACCCTCCTGTTAATACACACGGAATGACATGTTAGCCTTCTTAGTAACTGTATCGCACTGTTAACTCATATTCAATGTGTGATCCATTAAAACTCCTAGATCCTTTTCAACAGTACTGCTGCCTACCCTGTTATTCCTCATTTTGAATTTGTACATTTGATTTTTTTTCCTTCTTAACCGTATACTTTGAACTATTCTTTATTTAATTTTGTCTTCTTAATTTCAGAGCAAATCTCCAATTTTCAACGTATTGAATTCTAGACCTGTCATCCAAAGTGCTTGCATCTCCTCAGAGCTTGGTGTCATCTTCAAAATTTATAGGCATGCTCTCCTCCCCATTATCCAAGGCATTCATGCAAATATTCAGTAGTACCAGATCTAGAACAGACCCATTAGATCCCCCCATTTGACAAAGAACCAATGATAACTACACTTTAAGTATGGTGTTTCAGCCATTTTTATACTCATTTGATATTAATTTAATCTATACTACATTTCCCTAGTTTTCTTATGAGAATTTCAAGTGATATTGGGTCAAAAGCCACACTAAAATCAAGATATACATCATCTAAAGTTTCCCCCGCTTTTCCATTAGGCCAATAACCCTGTTAGAGAAGGAAATTAGGTTGTTTTGGCATTATTTGTTCTTGATGAATCCTTGTTAGCTATTAATTATAACCCTAGTATCCTCTACGTGCTTACAATTGATTATTTATTTGTTCCAGTATCTTTCCAGATATCAAAATTAGACATGGCTCTATAGTTCCATGATCTGTTTTGTTCCCCTTTTCAAAGACTGATACTTACTATATTTGACCTTTTTTGGTCCCACACCCATCTTCCCTTTCTCCTCAATAAAAATTGCTAATTATTTTGAGATTGCTTTGTCTAGTTCCTTAAGTGAATTTGATGAGGCCCTGCCAATTTGAACACATCTAACATGTCTAAATGTCCTTTAATCTGTTATTTTGCTAAATTTTGGCTTTGGCTTTCATTGCTTAACTTTGTTGTTAATATTAATTGTATTATGTATCTGGTCACAATAAACCATTTTAGTGAAGACTAAAGCGGAACAGGCATTAAATGCCTCAACTTTCTTGATGTTGTCCATTATTAGGTTTCCTTCCCTACTAAGTAGAGGACTTACACTTTCCTACATTTTTCTTTTGTTTCTAATGTATGTATAGAACATCTTATTACCTCTGGTGTACCCTTTAGATGTAACTCATTTTTGTTTCTTAGCCTTTCTTAGTTGTATATACTGCTAGGTGATCAAGAAAGTTAGAATCACATGCAGTTCTATTTTTCATTTCCCCTGACTCTGCAGCACTTTTGTCCTCCCATTGCCTGACCAAAAGAGGGATCTCGATGAGAGTAAAGTGGCTGAAAGCGCAAGTAGCACCGGTGATCAAAAGCATCTTTTAAAATCCACATCTTGCTAAGTACAACCTTTTCTTTTAGACATTGCCACAATAATCCCTAGATTTGTGATTTACAAATTTTATAACTGCAATTTGCTTTACATGCATTTAAAATTTGAAGACCACTTGAAAGTTACAACTCATGGAGAATGCACTGTTCACTTGCTGAGAAATATTAGCTCCAGGGAACATAATACCTCAGCTCTTCAGCAACTACATTAGCTTCTTGTTGACTTCAAGCAGTAATTCAAAACATTGATTTTCATCTATAAAGTGCTTATGGTTTAGAGCAGGGATCGGCAACGGTGGCATGCGGGACTGCAGGGTAAGCACCCTTAGCAGGCCCCGCTGCTTTATTTACCTGACATTTTGCCAATCGCAGCTCCCACTGGCCGCAGTTTGCCGTCCCAGTCCAATGGGGGCTGCGGGAAGCGGCGCAGTGCTGGCTGCTGCTTCCCACAGCAGCCATTGGATCGTGATGGTGAGCCGGGGCCAGTGGGAGCCATGGTCGGAGAAACGCCAGGTAAATAAAGCAGCGGGGCCCACTAAGGGTGCTTACCCTGAGGTCCCACGTGCCAACGTTGCCAGTCCCTGGTTTAGATCCTGTTTGTTTGAGAAACAGCTCCTACTGTGTATTTTATCAGATATTTCACATGCACCCTGGAAAATGTTGATAAACCTATAATATAAATTATATATATTTTTTCCAGGACAGAAGCAGCTGTCAGGATAAAGTTCCCACTCATGTTGATAGCCTATACTGACTCAACCCCTATTTTGAAGAAGATAGGGAAAGGATAGTGATGATTACATTCAACCAAAAAAGATAAGAAGGCGGTTCCAAAATATAACCAAGAATAATTAATTCTTGTGAGAACAGGCTTTTCTGTTTCTTTGGTTGAAGCATCTTGGGAAGTTTTTTGGGAAAGTAGTGGCAGAAGGATTATGCATTTTACTGTAGATAGGTTAGTAATTTTTTTTAGAACCATTAGGAAGGTTCATAAGTATCAAACAACTTGTACAATTATCTATCACACAGTATTCTAAATCTGTTAGGGGGAATATGTTATGTTCCTTGAATATTTGCTCCTTTGTAAGACCCTGCCTACCAAATGGTTTGCCTTGTTCTATTCTTTAGTGATCCTATTTTTATCACAAAGAAAGAAGCCAAACACACAATTCAAATAGTGGAATCTTCCCTATATCGAAAGGTCAGCCATCCATTGACTTATTTTCTTTGTGATGCATCACTTGTTTTATTAGCAGTACCACATTGTTTTTACAAGCTGAAACATAACAAGCAGTGACTGATATAAATTAATAAAAATATTGAATCAAATCCAGACCTGGAGTAAACCAATACAGTTCCCATTGAAGTAATTTTCATCTTGTTTTCTTTTTCCTTTGTTTGCAAAAACAAAAAGTTTTGTTGATAGTCTTCATAGAATTAGGACTAACATTGGCTTTGTAAATGTAAGGCACTGAGACATGAATTTGTCCAGATGACCCTTATTAAAGTTATATGAATAAGTTCAAAATTAACATTTAGAGATGTACAAATATTTTTAGTGAAATATTTATTTGATATATCCTCTGTTCTCCATTCATTTATTATCTGCTTATGATTTTCTTAGATTTTACTCAAGATTCAAAGGTATTTCCTAAATAATCCTGTGACCAATTGTTGGCTCACAGATTGTTTATAAGCTATTTGTTTCTATTTGTGTCTAATGTTAATTTTTTAGCTGTTAGATTTCATTGGATATGCAGATCACAAGGTGTATATATATATATGCTTTCTCATTAGATGAATAAAACTCTTATACTCAGGTGGCATGTTTCAAAATTTGCTATCTGAGAATATTCAACAATATCCACTTACAAATCAGTGTTTCAACCAAAGTATCTGCCAGTACCTTTAACTGATAGATTGTTTGAATAATGAGCACAAAAAATGGATGGAGGAAAGGCCAAAGGGATGTGGACTTAGATGAGGTGAATTCAATTATTTATTAATGCATCAATTTGTCAAAAATGTCTGGAGTATTCACCCTGCAAGTAACTTTCTCCTTGATGGACCCAGCTGCAGAATTCTTTATTTAATGTAGTGTTTTCTTGTTTTCTTGTAGTGAATGTAGTGAGGAAGAAACGGCATTGTGAAATTAAAGACCAGGAGTTTGAAGGATAAATATATAAGCATCTAGACAACAGATAAACATGGCCAAAGATAGCAGCAGCAGCAGTCCCCTGAGTGTAATTCTATTCTGGAGCTCAGCTAAGGACAAAAATAGGCCATATTTCCCTGTCTGAAGTTTTCCCCATTCCTTCAATGAACCACTTACTGGAGAGGGAATAGGAAAGCCCCTCATAATTCTGACCACAGGAGCTCCCAGTACAGCAGTCATAATCCCCCAAAGCACTTCTTCAATGTAGGGATTCAGTTACAAACACTGCCACTTGCATTCTTACATATTTGCTCTCAGCAGTTATATCTGGCTAAGTCTTAGCTCATTTATCTCCCTCACTGAGTATGAGTTATTTCAGTTTTGATGGTAATTAATGTGAGCTATACACAGTGATAGGACAGAGATGGCCAGATCAGCAAAGGACATTTTAGAGTCAGCTTCCTTCCAATCAGCTCACTTCTGAAGACCTTTTATCGTATTTTTACTTCTCTAGATGATCAGTGTTTCCCTGAAGGGAATGACCTGTATTGCCTATTTCTTCACATTGTATTTTGTTAGTAAATACATAAGTAAATATTTCTTATGGATCTTGAGCTAAAGCCATAGAAAGTGGCAAACAATGTCTTTGTAACATTTAAAAATGTACAGAATGTGTCCTGTATATCTAAAATAAATTCTCCACCTATTTGCAGGTTTATGGGGTAGAAAGTTAGAAGAAGAAAAATGTAAATAGCTATGATTTGCAGGACAAGCAGAATGTCATAGACAATGTAACTCTTAGTACCCGAGGAGGAGGTAATGTATGTTTACTTTTATATTTTATTTTTAGAATAAAATATAAAATTCTAAAAACAATATATCTATGCAACATCACAATTCTTCACTAATTTATTAATATTTCTGTTCACCGGTGTTTCTGAAATTCTGCTATCTTTGATTTTGCGGTAGCAATTTCATTGTAAATGAAGAAACAGATTGTTTTTGTGAAAGGAGTCTTAACTACAAATTAGTTACAGCAGGGGGTTCTGTTTTACAACTCATTAAAATCTGCTGAACTCACTTCCTGGAGTTCTGCCTAAACTGTTTCTTAGGAATTACACATTTGGAAATTTCTTGTTTGCTATAATAGATACACAAAAGTGTTATAAACCAACAGTGCTGAAAATTATTACAGTGCATTATCTTCTACTTCATGTCACCTACAGCTAAATCGATGCTTATCATTTATTTAAATGCTATATTTCAAACAGATTTGCACCTGTTTCTAATCTCCATAAGAGCCTTTTTACCTTTTATTCTTGCTGTGAATGTATAATATTTAAAAATAATAGGCTATGCATTTAACATTGCTTTATGATTCACGAGTGAATAAAACTTTCATTGGATGTATTAATTCACCATAAATACAGTTTTTTAAATAATACATTTTGGATAAAGAGAATGTAAAAAAACATTCACAGTTTTCATTGATTCACAGTCATTTCTTATAATGGATGTAGGGGAGATAAGCTGCTCCATCACAATATGGGCAACTGTTAAAGGAGCCTTTGCACATTGGCTGTAACTATTATCTAGCGACATATTGGTTAAGATTTTAATATAAAATGTTCATAATTTAATACTATGACTGCACTGAACACTATACTTCCAAACTTGACTATTTATTTCACGGTTAAAATAAATGCATATAAGAAATTTAGCAATTTTGAAAATGTTCTAATCCATCTACTACTCTTGCTAGAATGTACCACACATTTTATATCCCCTTTTTAGCTTCTCTCCCATTTATTTCACGCCAGCATATAGATACTTTTGTAAATTGACTCCTAGAAGTAGGAGAAAAATACATTAACTGCTGTAGAAAATATGAACAAATAGACATGAGAAGACAAATTATAAACAGAGAACCATCATGAACTTTACTGTAGGCATGCTTTTTAATATTTTTATGAGATAAGGCACATTTGGCTTTCTAGCAATATATTAAGTAAGCACATGTTTAAAAATATTCATAGATATTTAGAATGTTGAATAGATTGCTGAAGCTATACTTTTCTTTATAGTAGAGAAAGATTGGTCATCAAACTAATTTTATTGAGTCACTTTAGTCTGTTTACTTTCCTCTCAATTCTCTATTGTCTTATTCTTTGACATTTTATTTCACCCTTTGTTTTTATTGTAACGTCTTTGTTTTACTAAACATTGAATAATGCTTCTCTCCTTTCTTTTTCTTCAATGATTCAGCAGGTGTTATGTTGTATTTCTTGTTTACCTTTAATGGCTGATTATGTTTCCTGATATTCATTTAGGCTATTTTCTCTGTTTCTTGTTTTATCTGCCCTGTTTCCGCCAGCCATCCAAGAGTGATGATCTCTACTATGCTTGGCTTAATCCAAAAGCCAGTCAAAGAAGGGTTCATAGGTTCCCCCTCTCTCCTGGGACTCAATCCTAAAAAAAGTGCTGAGGTCTCTGGCCCCAGTCCAGTAAAGCACTTCAATACATGATTAACTTCAAGCACATGTGTAGTCCAATTAACTTCAATGTACCTTGCAGAATCAAGCTTCTGGCTACACCAGCTACTGTTCCATTCCTATGTGCACACTTTTGCTTTTCAGGAAGATTTGACGTGCAGCCCTATCCCTCCTGTCCTCACGTAAATCAGTTTATGGAAGGCAATCAGTAATCAGTCTCCGAACACTGAGTTGAAATATGTCACCTTTGAATCTGCAGTTCATCTATTTTCCACTGGCAGAAGCAGTCTTTGGGTCCCTATATCATTCCCAGGTCAGTCTACTCTATCACATTATTATAA
Organism: Dermatemys mawii; assembly: GCA_007922305.1. Taxonomy (NCBI): domain Eukaryota; kingdom Metazoa; phylum Chordata; order Testudines; family Dermatemydidae; genus Dermatemys; species Dermatemys mawii. Next base: position 42,459,415 of record ML677348.1, read on the forward strand.
GTCATTTTTATAATTTTCTCCGCTGCCTTTAATTTATTTGGGTTTTATACAGATTCAAATGAACTTCTCACTTCAAAGAAAAACTCTATCAACCCAGCTACATTTCCCCAGCTTTCATATTATCAGCAAGTGAAACTGCGGGCAGGTATTTGTGCATATTGATGCAAATCCATGTTGGACTCAGGTTTTCTTGAAAATTTTTGTACATTATAAACCAGGGATCAGCAACCTTGGCATGCGGGACCACAGGGTAAGCACCCTTAGTGGGCCCCACTGGTTCTTTTACTTGCTGGTTCTCCGACCACTGTTCCCACTGCCCCTGGTTTGCCGTCCTGGTCCAAGGGGACTGTGGGAAGCGGCGGCCGGCAGTCCTGCACACCAAGGTTGCCGATCCCTGTTATAAACCTTATTAATGAATTTCATGTTTGTAAAGAAATCTCAAACCACAGGATTTTTGCTTTGTAGCTAACATTATAAGAGTTCTACATTTAAATAACTGTTAATATACTGAAAATGTGATAAATAACTGAAGCTTGTGCTTCATGAGCCAAAGAATTTATTTATTTATTGATTGGGCTGGTTGGGGTTACATAAACAATTACTCAAGGTAATTTATTTCACTGCATTTTGTGATTGGCCCTCCACACCTCCCTCCAATCCCTCCTCCCATTTAAATTATTTTTAATTCAGTTCCCTGAATTCAAAAATACTTTTTTCCATAGGATAATTTCTCCTGTTCCTCTAAACCCATATTTTAATGGGCTGTATTTTCAGCTGGTGAAAAATGAGTGTAGTTACTTAATATGATTGTGTTTTGAAGCCGTTTGTCCTGTACAGACTTGATTTCTAACTCTTCAGTTAGATAGACACTGTTCTCCTCTTTGTATATATTTGCCTGTTGTGAAATAATTAATTCTAGTTTCTGCTGTTTTCTGCCTGTGGCCCATAATAGTTTAGTCTCCTGGGACAGAAATGCTTCAGTCTAGCTCAAGTTACTGGGCTCAAAGTAAGGGTATTTGGGTGACATTTAATACTCTGTTATACACCAGACATCAGACAGATTATTTCTGTCTATACCAATTCTTTCTATGAAACTACAACATACCTCAATTAGAAAAGAAATGGGAAAACTAGAGATATATTTATTTTTTTTAAAAAAAACCTAAAGATAGCTACACTTTCTCTGTTTTAGAGGTGGAGAAGATGTTTTACAGAGTTTAGAAGGATTATTCAGGTTTTGCCTGGAATACATTTAATATATTCCATACATAGTTGCAGCAATGGTGTAATAAAATTTAGGTGAAATCCCCACTTTTGCTTTCACAACCTCCACACATCCACCTTTCAGGTGTCCCACACAAAAAATCCCACATTGCTCCTCTTGTTGATTTCTTCATCCACATATACTTGATATTGCAGGATAGCGCACCAACTTAGCACTCCTGGACATCCCTCCCATATACACCGCTGCTTCTCTGGATCATACACACATACACATGACATCTATGCACTGACTGCTCCTGGAACCCATACACACCACTCTCCTATTCATCACACCTAAACACCCACTACTCCTGAAAGAATCCCTCTTCCAAAATCACACAGACAACCCATTTAAATTCCACCCACATTATCAAATACCCTTCATCTTAGGAGAGTTCCTGCTGACTTATATCTACTACTCCAAGGGCCTGTATGCACATAAGTGGCATTTGTAGCCCCTTGGTGTTTTCTCCATAAACACTCTCACTCCACAAAATGGAGTACAAGTGAGCAAGCTTACTCTGCAGATACAGGAATGTTGGAGAGGGATTCACTGACAAGAGTAGTTTTGTACATAAAACTTGCCATGCCAAAGATTCATTGCTATCACCTTTCTTACCACTCATCCACAGCCCAGATGGTGAACCCTGTAACGATCTTCATAACTGTCCTGTGGCCACAGGAAGAGGTAAAGATCAAGGCAGGATCTTCATTTTTGTTCCCATTAGGACTGAGGGAGGGTGGAAAAAAGTAGGTCCTTTTCCTTTCCCCAGGGTCCAGTCTTCCTAGAGTCCAGTCTTCACCTAGGAGGCCTTGTGGAGGAAAAGAAACCATGATCAGGAAGCATGGGAGTAGTGAGGATTTTCACTTCCCTCTTTACCAATGCCTAAGAGAGAGGAATGTGGTTAAGTCACTGGGAGTCAGACATCCCCTGCTGGAAGTTTTCCTTGCCCTTATGGAAGTGCACTGAGTTCATCTACATGTAAAATGTCTGGATGGAAATGAGAAACTGCCTATAAAGACAATCTGCCTGATTCTTTTATTCTGGGTTGGGGGAACAGAGGAAGGTGAGATAGATAACACTGGTCTACAATTTTTTAGAAGTTGTCTGCTTCAGAGATAAAATGTGATATTTATTATGTATTTTGATGTGCTGAATTCAAATATGACAATTAAAACAACTGATTGGCTACTGTTTCTAAGATATTTAAGTTTTTACATTTTATGTCTATGTATATTGTGTAAATAGTAGAGTTTTAATCATAAATTGTAAACCTAGGTCTTTTCATGTGTTTATGGTTGCTTTACATGATAATATTTCACCTGTCCTGTCTATGAAACACTTTAAAAATCAGCAGAAGGGTTATATAAATAAAATGTATTATGAAACAAAAGGCAAAAAACTATTATGTACATAGTTTAGTCCTATTCAGTGTCTACTTGGCGCTTCTTGGCTTGGCTCTTGTATTCCTTAAATGGAGCATCTCTTGTCACTGTCCTGCAATAGTCTGCAAGCATTGATGGGCTCCATTTGCTCTGATAGCGTTTCTCCATTGTTGCAATGTCCTGGTGAAATTGCTCATCGTGCTCGTCGCTCACTGCTCCGCAGTTTGGTGGAAAAAAATCTAGATGAGAGTGCAAAAAATGTCTCTTTAGTGACATGTTGCAACCAAGGCTTTTGTATTCTACAGCGAGAATGTGGACACCCACTGCGCATTAATTGGCCTCCAGCCCGCCCCATAATTCCAGTTCGAGCCACTCTGGTCATCACTTGAAAACTCTTTTGTCCTGTCCTCAGGTGATCACATGTCAGACTCGCCCTTTAAAGTTCCAGGGAAATTTGAAAATCCCCTTCCTGTTTGCTCCAGCCAAGTGTGACGTGCTCTCAGGGAATCCTTGCAGGTGATCGTTCTGATTGATCATAACTCCACGTGCCATGCCTCCTCGCAATAGGCAATCCCCAGCATGGAGCAATAGCGAGGTGCTGGACCTCATCAGCTGTTGGGGGGAAGAGGCTGTTCAGTCTCAGCTGCGGTCTAACTGCAGGAATTATGATACCTATGGGCAGATATCACAGGCCTTGGCGGAAAGAGGCCATGAGCGGGACACTCTGCAGTGCTGTGTTAAGGTAAAGGAGCTTAGGAATGCATATTGTAAAGCCCGCGAGGCAAACGGCCGCTCTGGGGCAGCCCTGGTGACTTGCAGATTTTATAAGGAGCTGCACACGATACTTGGTGGTGATCCTATGGTCACTCCATCGACCACCACGGACACTTCCCAGTCCACCACTGAAGGGGGAGGTGATGAGGAGGACGAAGAGGAGGAGGATGAAGAAGAGGAGGAGGATGAGGACGAGACAGCAGCGACCCAGAGGCAAACGGGGAATGCAGGGGAATCATAGGCATGTCTGCTGTTTACAAGGGAGCCACTGTTTCATGTATCTTTTTCTTTTAGATCCATTGGCCTTGAGCCCTGTGCCATCGCTGTTATCAACAGCTGAGAGGCTGAGGCAACTGAGAAAGAGGCCACGAAAGAGCAAAGAGGATCTAGTACAGCAAGTAATGCAACAGGCTGTAATGGAGAATCGAATTGCACAGAGGTGGAGGGAGGACCAGAGCAAGTTGAGGGAGAAGGCACGGCAGGAGAACGTGGTTCACCAGTGGAAAAGCACCAATAAGCTTCTGTCATTACTGCAGCTTCAATTGGAGACTATGCAGCGGATTGCCACCCTTCAGGAGGAGAAGCACCGCGCTGTCTGCCCCCTTTATCATTTGCCCCAAAACCCTTCCCCTTCTGGCCCTCTGTACCCTCCAGGCTACTATCATCAGCTACATGGTTATCACCATCCACAGCTGCCTCCAACCCCTCTGTCTTCACCGAACAACCCCCAAACCCAGGACCCTTATCCACTGCAGTCAACCCCTAATAACATGCCTTATTGCCCTCCGCAAATGGGGTTCCGGGGACACGGCAACTCTGAGGGCACTGGAGACTCAGAGATCCGGATATATTCCAATCTCTGACTGACCCCATCCCACCCCAATTGCACCTCCCCCCGCTTCCCCCTCACATGCGTCAAAATATTTTCTTTCAGCAACCGAAGTAGCTGTTGAATAAATGAATTGTCTTCTTAATAAATGGGTTTCTTTATTCAGTGTACATAGATTATTAGAGGCTACAGAAAAGCAAATGCCTGTTCCTATTAAAAGAATGCACACTCCCTCCTTCCCTCCCTCCCTCTGCACCTCCCTTTAGAACTGGCTTTCAGCCTCAAAATGCTCTCTCAAGGCTTCCCTGACCCTAACAGCCTCGTGCTGGGTCCCTCTAAAAGCCCTGCTCTCTGGCTGTGCATGTGTGGCCTCCAGGCATTGAACCTCTGAGGACCATGCCTGAGTGAAGCCTTCGCCCTTCCGCTCACAAAGATTATGTAGGGCACAGCATGCGGAAATAACCATGGAGATACTACCCTCAGCCAAGTCTAGCCTCCCATAAAGACAGCGCCAGCGTGCCTTGAAACGCCCAAAAGCACACTCCACGGTCATTCGACACCGGCTAAGCCTGTAGTTGAACCTTTCCTGACTGCTGTCCAAGCTCCCTGTGTAGGGTTTCACGAGCCAGGGCATTAAAGGGTAAACGGGGTCGCCAAGAATCACAAAGGGCATTTTGACTTCCCCCACGGGGATCCGCTAGTCTGGGAAAAAAGTCCCAGCTTGCAGCTTTGTGAACATGCCGGTGTTGTGGAAGATGCATGCGTCATGCACCTTTCCAGACCAGCCCGCGTTAATGTCAGTAAAACACCCACAGCGATCCACAAGTGCCTGGAGAACCATGGAGAAGTACCCCTTTCAGTTAACGTACTCGTCTGCTAGGTGGGCGGGCTCCAGAATAGGTATATGGGTCCCATCTATCGCCCCTCCACAGTTAGGGAAACCCATTTCTTCAAAGCCAGCAACAATGTCATGCACGTTACCCAGAGTCATGATTTTTCGTAGCAGGATGCGATTAATGGCCCTGCACACTTGCATCAGCACAACTCCAGCCGTTGACTTTCCCACTCCAAAGTGGTTGGCCACCGATCGGTAGCTGTCTGGGGTGGCCAGCTTCCAGATCACGGTAGCCACCGACTTCTCCACCAGGAGGGCAGCTCTCAATCTGGTGTCCTTGTGCCGCAGGGCGGAGGCGAGTTCAGCACACAGTGCCATGAGAGTGCTTTTCTCATGCAAAAGTTTTGCAGCCACTGCTCATCGTCCCACACTTGCATGACGATGCAATCCCACCACTCAGTGCTCGTTTCCCGTGCCCAGAAGTGGCGTTCAACGGCCGTGAGCATGTCCATTAATGACACAAGAAGCTTCATGTCAAAAGCGTTCACCACTTCGATCTCATCTTCAGACTCATCACTGTCATCCTGCATGTCAAGGATTAACTCCACTGCACACAGAGATGTGCTGGCAACAGTCGTCAGCATGTCCCTCAGCAGTTCTGGATTCATTGCGGCACACGACAATGGAAGACGGAGCGCGCTTTGCTGCAACTGTTGAAAGATGGCGCCTGAGGTGGACGGAAACCCATGGATTGCTGGGATATGCCACGAAGCATCATGGGTAGTTGGAACAGGATGCAGAATGCCCCGCAAGTGATGCCCCCCTACCACAAGGCATTGCGCCAGATCGGGAAGAGGTGCACTGTGGGATACATGCGCTAATGCGCTGCTCTTCATGCCGCATGAAGTGCCACAAATGTGGCCATGCTATACCGCTGGCACGTCTCAGTGTGGACATACAATAGCGCTATACATATTGCTGTATAAGGGGACTGCTATAACCAATAGCGCTATAATCCTGTAAGTGTAACCATACCCCTTAGCAAGAGTCAGGCTATGAACAAAAGTCAGGCACTGTTACAAACAGATGCCTGCTTGAAGTTCACTGTTTGATACATTAACTTGGGAAGAACAGGGCTGCCATTAGAAAAACACAAGCACTGCTAGGCACAGGGTGCTGGCATAAACACATTCCAGAAGGATCGTGCCAGAACACCCTTATACTAATTTATGGTATAGACATTCGCTGAAGATGATACAGGGATACACCGGTCCCTCCTAAAGATAAGGTCAGGATGATAGGGTGAGGCATAGAGATGTTCTGATCGAACCAACATATACAGGTAAAGGCTGGTAACTAACCACGTCAGAGGGGCAACACATAACTTGTTTGTATTAGTGTATAAAAGAGGGGGTCACAGATGGGCTATCTTTGTCTGACTGAGGAAGGAGGAGAAAGTCTAGCTGGTCACTGAGCTGGTCCATTGTAATGGTCATATGTATGTTAGTGGTGTATAGAGTCTCGGGATACTAAGCCTGTGCTTTGTTAACAATAAACCTGGCCAAGTGCCTTTGCAATGAACCAAGTCTGTAGTCTTGGGCAGTTCGATCAAAGTCTGCTGTATGGGATCTCTGAACAGAGCCAGCGCAGCATGCTGAGAAAACACACACAAAGCCAAAACCTGACAGCAAAGGTCAATGTACTGCCTGGAACCCCATCTCTTACACCAGTGGAATACCCCTGCTGACTGGTAACTGTGGCAGTATCTCAAAGCTATTAATGAGCACCAAGCACAGAATGTTTCAATATTTATGAAGATTCCTTAGGGTGCCGTCTTCAGTGCTAGTAGACAGAGAAGAAAGGCTAAGAAAAGCTATTACACTGTATAATCTGTGGCCATAATCAGCTGCTGGTAAATGACATTCTGATTAAAATCCTCAGAGTATTATGTTAAGAGGCCAGCTATCTTGATAAAGGGTTGCTATGCAATGTTATGATAGGGACTTTACTCCTAAAGTGTGTAATTGTAGTGGAATGGTTAGAAATCAAATAGATTAGAATTGAGAACATCAAATATTTTCCCTTTGTGCTCTAAACTTCTATTCTGTCTTGAAGTTCTGTTCATGTTCCTGATACTGTTTTCTTGTTGAGAGTGCAGGATTATAATAATAGAATTGCAAGACTAGAAGAGACCTTGAGAGGTCATCTAGTTCAGTCCCCTGCACTCATGGCAGGACTAAGTATGTAAGTAACAGACATACCCTATCCTTGGTCTTTTTCATGCTTTTAATGTTTTATAGAATGGTTTTTTTTTGTTTCTCTCTATGTTTCTAACTAGTTTAAACTCGTTTTGTGCCTTGGGCTTTCCAATCTTGTCCCTACATAGTTGTGTTATTTGTTATATTCATCCTCTGTAATTTGACCTACTTTCCACTTTTTGTAGGACTCTTTTGTGTGTGTGTGTTTCAGATCATTAAAAATGTCCTGATTAAGCCATGGTGGCCTCTTGCCACACTTTGTATATTTTCTACACAGTGGGATAGTTTGCTCTCCTGCACTTAATAATGTCTCTTTGAAAAACTGCCAAATCTCTTATACTGTTTTTCCCTTTGTATTGCTTCCCATAGGATCTTACCTACCAACATCCTGATTTTGCTAAATTCTGCCTTCTTGAAGTCTATTACCTTTATTCTGCTTTTTCCCCTCCTACCATTCCTTAGAATAATGAAGTTTACCATTTTGTGATCACTTTCACCTAAAATGACTTCTGTGTTCAAATTCTCAGCCAGTTTCTCCTTATTTATCAAGATCAAATCTAGAACAGCCTCTCCCCAGTAGCTTTCTCCACCTGAAAAAAATAGGGGTTGTTAAATAAATAAATAAGAGGTTTTAAAGATAAATACCTGATTAATACTCTCCTTTTAAAAGTATAACATGAAGCTTCCCTCTTTAATGAGTTTAATCCATATGTTTTCCTGTTGTATGTTTTTATTTTGTTACTCTGACATTTTCCAGACAGTGTTTAAAGATCTGATTTTATTGTTCCTGTGTTGCTAAATTAACTAACTCTATTAAAAGTTATTTATTTATTTATTTAAAATGAAACAACTCAACAAACCCAACTTTCTTTATATAATCAGTGCTTACCTGCATCCTGGTACCCAAGCTTATGCAACTAAGCAAAATACCTTTTGCTTCCCATTAATTTGTGCATCAGCAAAAACAGTCCCAAACTGGTCAAATCTGAATCTGGATTCCAACTTTAGAGACCAGTATATGTATTCTGAATGCACCGATTCTCAGTAATATGACAGAAGTCACCAATGAAGCATTTCTTACAGATTTGGGTTCTTTTAATTTCCAGAAGAGCTGAAAATGTAACTCTGTAAGGAGAGGTAAGCACAAAATCTATGCTGTAGCTAGTCTGGGTTAACAGATGTCCTGGAAATTGATATCATCATTTGATAATAGTTATAGATCATTCCTATAAATGACTTCCATAATTCCAGATAATTGAGATTTTAACACCTGATGCCATATCTGGAAATATCCATTTAAAGGTTGATGCATCTAATAATGATGGAAGATAGTAATTGGACAACATATCTGCAAGTGGCACCATTGTGTTATGAATTACCTATTTGTATTGCAGTAACATGTGATCAGAGCCCTGGTCAAACATCTAGGAAATGAGTGATCCAGACCCCAAGAATTTACTGATTGAACGAACAGACAGAGGAGATGCATGAAACAAACAGATGGGCAGGAGGGCAACATTAATAGAATATCTTAGGACGGAGTAGCTAGGTGCACAAATCAAAGATATATTAAACCAGCGAGTATCAGAAGTCACAGTAATCCCAATTTGCCACCTTTTTAGCTATTATAGGATTACAATTTCCTGTAACTTTATGGCAATGGTGAGTTTCTTAAGGAAGGATTTAGAATGGGATGAGATGGTGGTTTTACTTATTTTGCTGTCTTTTTTTTTTTTTTTTGCATTGTGTATGTTAGAGCATGGAAGAGCAAAGGTGCTTGTATTTAGGAAATATTCATACCGTGATTAACCAGCTTGATACTATTTCACTGGAATGTAACTCCCTTTGCTTTTTCCTCTTTCCCTTTTAATGTCTTTTCTTTTCTATGAATTAGTTCAGTGAACATGAACGTGGGATTAATAATTCTGATTTTGAGCCCTGAAGCTGTATATAATTATAACAGGAGCCAGGCCGATTTAATTGTGTGGCAATAAACCTCATGCCCACCTGAGCTGAGCCTTGGCTCTGAAATTTGATGTTTTCATGAAACTGAGCAGGTTCACAAAAAGTAATTGAATATGGGCTGAGGCTGTTCACATACAGCTAGATTGTGGCCACTGCCTGTATCGGTGTTATAGTGTTATAATCTAGAATGACTCCAATGCCATCTGCAAAATTAATTTAGATTTAAACCAGTGTAATTTGAGACCAGAATTTTGAAATATACCACCACAATGCAACAGAGCTGTGCATGTGTGTGTGTGTGTATACATAAATATATATGTACACAAGAGACATCTATTTCTGTGAATTTTAATTGAAGTAGCTGAGACTCAAAGAATTCATTTCAATAATCAAGCATAAAAACAGTGAGATGATATATATTCACACTTACGAACATTATACATACTACTACAAATGTCTTCTTTCTGTGTCATGAATTGTCTCCAACAGTAGATTATGAAAAAAGTGTGGCATTTGTATATACCTTATTTCTCTTTGATTATAAAGAAAATAAGATGTCTACATGCCCTTCCGGCATTTTGTTTTCCTTTAGTAAATACGTAATTCAAAAATCTTGCTTAGGAATTTGCTCAGGAGGTTGGTGATCTGGTGACAATGAATTAAAATATATGAAAGTTTTCAATATCAATTACAAAGGAAAGAAAGAGACAGATGACATTTCCCCTCCCTTCATCTTGTGCATTCAAGTACAATATATGCTAGTGTGCGATTTGCAAACCAGCAGTGTGTAAAATTGCTTTGTGTTGATGTATTTAATGTGATGAAACAAGCTCAGTGTTTTTATAATTGATCACTGAGATTAATTCCTTATCTCTCAGCAACTTCAAGTGAAATTCATTATTAGAAGTAGTAATTCTAATAGTGTAATTAATGTAAAAGGGAATGTTACTAAGAAAGAAAATTTTAGTGTAGGAGTTTCTGAAAAATCAATATATACAAATTCAGTGTATTCATAGTCTAATTCCCAGAAATGTGAAATGCTTTTACTTACATTCAAGCCTTATTATCCCTTATTTACATCAAATTACACAAACATTTTCTCTTGTTACACATGGGTAAGAATATATTTCTACTAACATTTTATTTAGAATGTCTTTGAGCCATTGTATGATAGTACATGCAGAACAATATATTTTCCCACAGAGTGAAAACCCTACTTTCACAAATGACAAATTGTAGCTCCTGAGAAAAAGTGTAGGTAGTCAGGATGTATCAGTAATATTTCATTTACATGTAGTAAATTTATTATAAGATGCTGGTGATGATAAACAGTACGATAAAACTAGCCTGGAATTAGTTACCCGAACTGATTATATCTTTCACTGGTCTGATAAAAAGCATTGAAAGAGAAGAAATTAGCTTCTTAAACATGTTTTAAAAGTACTGAGTTGCACTCAGTTGGGTTCAATCATACCATCTCACTTTATTTCAAATAAAAGCCAGAATGAAGTGATCTATTAGGACACAGCATGATCTGATTTAGTGTTGTACAGCATCTCAGAAATGGGATTTTAAGAAGTGCTTTCATTCATGTTAAATACTCATAATCATGATGTGTTCTCGAGCAATTTTTTTTTTACAGTGGCCAAATAGTAAAAAATATATTCACTAATAGCACATAAATTACAATGTAGTTGTATCCTTGTGAACTAAAAAATACGAATGAAGTGCTGAGAAGGGGACAAAACAAAACTGACAAAAATGTATCCCCTTTAGGAAGGCCTCCAAACTGACATTGGCTGGCAGACTTCCTCGTTCTCTTATTGTTCTAAGAAGCAGGTAGGCTTCTCATTTTCCCATAGGTGTCAGCTCAGGGAAGAGCAACCTACTCAGGGACTTGTCTACCACGGGGTATTTAATCTGTAGCTTTTGTGCTGTGTATTAGGTAGTGCACAGTATGCACACTGCAGTAATAGTTGCACATGGGATACTGTACTTTCTGTGAATGCACAGCAATACACATGGCAGTAGTTTGCTGTACACTGAAAGTATCCCCTACTGCTTTGCTTTACAGATAAACATTGTGCATTCTGGGATTTTTTTTCTTTCTGTGTATTGCAAGATGCATAGCAGGACCCAGGCTAGTTCAAATGTGGTTACTTTGTTTGTTTTGTTTTGTTTTGTTTAAATCCCATGAGTCATCTGTCTCTGCCTCTTTCTTCCTTGAAGGGTGGGCTAGTGTCTTTTTCAAATTGCTGCTGTCCAGCATGGACTCAATTGTGATACCACAATGTTAAATATGCAACAGTTGCTTGGACTGTATTTCAGCATATAGTCAGAGGAATTAGGCTTGGGACTTTGTCTACCGCATCGCTGGGAAGATATGGCAGCAGCAGCAGTTCCTCCAGTAGCAGAAAAGTCTTCAATGGCAATGGAACCAGGGCACAGACACAGAAGAAGAGGAAGATGGTGAACAACTGATGGTAGACACTGGTTTCTGAAGCAGCTTCACATCATGAAGTAGCATTTCTGAGCTCAGGAAACCAACATGAGAATTGTTCTGCAGATCTGGAATGACAAGCAGTGGTGGGAAAATTTCAGGATGAGAAGGCTACTTTTTGGAGATATATATTCTACTAACCCTAGACATACAGCATCAGCATATTAACAAGCAGTGCCCCATCCCCATAGATTGGTGAGTCACAATAGGAAGCTGGTCATCCCCTAACGCTATCGGTCCATTGCAAACAATTTGGCTTGGGGATATCTATCAGAGGTGGAGGGAGAGAGGATATTGTCTTGCAGATGTGTGATGCCATGGAAAAAGTAGTGTGGCATAGGGATATAGAGCTTGGGGACGGTCAGGAGATTACTGATGGCTTGGCATTCATGATGTTCCCAAACTGTATTGGGTCATTGAAAGGCCTCATATGCCTGTTATTTCATCCACCCCCATCCCCATCAGGCTTCAGAATTTATAAACAGAAAGGGATAGTTTTTCAGGGTAATTCAAGGGCTTGCCATCCACCATGACAGGATTACAGACATGCTGGGTGGTCTGGAAGGGTCCATGGTGCTAAGATCTTTCAGAACTTAGATCTATTTACCTTAATGGAGAAAGGATTGTTTGCTCCCCGAAACACTATGCGCATCAATGGTGTGAACATTGCTCTGGTTACCCTGGGAGACCCGGTTAATGAAGCCATTCATAGGTTGCTTGGACAGAAAGAAAGAACTGTTTATCATCTCAGTAGCTGCAGAATACTAGTGGAGAGTGCATAGTCATTTGAAGGAAGATGATACTGTTTGTGGAATAGGATAGAAGCAGCATTAAAAATTATACCAAAGGATATAGTGACGTTGTCTTTTGCCAATATTTTTGAGAGTTAGGGCGAAAGCCTTATCAAAGTGCAGGAGGCTGAGTAGAAGAGACTTTCTCAGCAGATTGATCAGCAGCCAAGGTGTCCAATGCAAAATGCAAACAGCCAGAGTAATATTGTCAGGGATTCCTATTGCTCTTATTATGAGTCTCAGGCCTGAAATTGTGTACCTGTACATGTAGTTATTAGCCCATGAAATGGGGAAATATTGTGGCAATTTGTATTGTACCTTGTGTCTTTGCCTACGTTTGTAAAATCTTATGAATTGTGAAAACGTTTTTATGTGTAAAATGAACTATCAGCTTCGTGTGAAAGAAATTATAAAGGTTTTTATTATTAAACAATCTATTATGTAAAAACCAAAAATGATCCTTCAACTAAAACAAAAATGAAACAGTGGCTTTTAATTATGAAACTGTATTAAAACAATCTATTAGCTAGCTACACAGAATTCTTTCATTAAACCATCAGTGAAACAAAACAATAAAGTGCAGCTATCCAGGGAGTGCAGGAGGTGAGGGGGCTTAAAGTCACGGACAAGTATAATTTTTTGGCTCTGCTTCTTCTGGTTGGTAGAACTTCTGATGTGGAGTCCCATGTCTCAAAGTTACCAGGGATGATAGAGGGCTCAGATGACCTTGTACAACTTATTTCAGTACCCTAGCTTGGGATCTGAGAAGGGAATGGCCTCTGTGAAGAGTGGTGTTGGTACAATGGGGAGGAATTCTTGTTGTCCTCAGTAGCCTGTATTGTTCAAAGGCTAGATAACATGGTCTGGGTGTTAGTTTGCAGTACTACATTGCCTGCTGCCATAGTAGTAACATGTCCTGCAACAGGACATTTTGGCTCTGTAGAGCCTCCAGGAGTTGCCTCTGCATCTCCATGTCTTTTTCCTTACTGTCTTTGGCTACGGCAGTGCTTTCCCTGGCAACTGCCACACAATCCGTTGTCACTGCAAGGATCTCCCTGAAGCTCTCCTTGTCAGACAACCTTTTAGTCCTCAGATACTGCTTCCATCTCTCCACATTTGCAGGGGTGTTAGACTCTGTAGTGATATCTGTGAATGTTTCATGAGAAAGTTTCTGTTTTCTCCCCCTCAAGTTTACCAGTTACTGAGCTGCAGGTGTCGTCCCATTTCTTGAGGATCTGGCCAGTGCAGTGCCATTGTCTTGGAGGAACATCTGAGATGGTAAGTAGTGTGTGTACTGATATTTTTGTCTATGCAGCATATGCTATTTAGCTTTATTGTTGGGGGAGGAGGGGCAGAGTGGATGAAGGAAGTTGGGAATTATGGTCCTCATTTGGCTTTGCAGTCTTGCTATACTTTGGAGGTGCTTATATAGTGTCAGGGTGGTTATAGATGTGATTGTGGGGTAAGCGGGATAGTAATCCTTTCAACATCCCATTTAGGCTATCCTGACTTTGGATAACATTACACTCAGGAGGGTGTCTATGGGACAGAGAATGGACTTCTTCAAAAAGGCAAAGGGCAAATCAGATATGCTTTGAAGTTGTTCACCTGGGTTCCTCCAGAAGTGCTGCAGGAGTGCAAGAAAATTGTGAACTATACTGGGGAATGGGGAGAGAAATGGCCATGCAGCTTTTCCTCATAATCTCCAAACAAAAGGTAAGCAATTTCCCAGCCTTTAGATTTTGCTTTATCTCCCCTGCAGACATGGTGAATGTGCAGAATAGGTTTCTGCAGTGATTGCCTGAAGCATTCACTGTTACTAATTTGTAAGAATGCATGTTACAGGGCACTTACAGGGGAGCTATACACTTTGAAACTTTATGGGCATGCAGTGTCAATATCTACCGCATGTTAAGTGAGAACACTAAACAAATTACTTTTCCTGTAACCACTATCACAATAAATTTTGTATTTCACAAAAAATAATCAGTATCAGAAAGGTAGACATGTTAGTCTGGATCTGCAAAAGCGACAAAGAGGCCTGTGGCATGTTATAGACTAACAGATGTTTTAGAGCATAAGCTTTTGTGGGTGAATACCCACTTCATTGGATGCATGCGTCCACTGCATCCATCTGATGAAGTGGGTATTCACACACGAGAGCTTATCCTCTAATACATCTGTTAGTCTATAAGGAGTCACAGGCCTCTTTGTCGTTTTTACAGAAAATAATATTTTCCTCATTTGAATCATTCACAGGGACTGGGGGGCAAGAGGAAGGGAGCAGTGGTGGCACCATGATGCTGGCCACCATTTTGAACTGGGAAACAGGCTTTGGACAAGGGCACTTACACCATGCAGAACACCTAATAGAAGAGGAAAGGCAAATAGGTATATGGG
The DNA here is from genome assembly GCA_007922305.1 of Dermatemys mawii. Classification (NCBI taxonomy): domain Eukaryota; kingdom Metazoa; phylum Chordata; order Testudines; family Dermatemydidae; genus Dermatemys; species Dermatemys mawii. Next base: position 42,474,416 of record ML677348.1, read on the forward strand.
CAAGTGTCTTTCATATACCTGAAAATAGTTGGTAAAACCAGGACTTTAGCATCAGAAGGAGACTGATTGCCTGACCTGAGTAACCTCCAGTACTGGGAGTGGGATGGGGACAGATGGACATCATAGCCTGAGAATGGAAGGGATGAGACATCTGAGCCTCAGAAAGAATTCTAGATGACATCCATCTTCAAACGCTGCTGCCCACGGGCACCTGGAACAGAATCTAGCATGGCAACATAGCTAATACAATAATAAATAAAATAATAAATAGCAAATTATTTTAAAAAATAAAATAATTTTACATGATAACACTTCTTTCATTGGCTCAGCCTCCTTGGTCCCGGTCTGCATTGGAAATTGAATTGGAAGCTGTGTGTGAGGAATTGAGCTTAACTTCTACATGGTCATTATCAGGATCCTGAGTCCCAAGAAATTCTGGATTTCACGGGAGATCTCTTCACGGGTCTCCTCATACTGCTCCTCCTGTGATTCTTGATGGCCAACCTTGTGGGGGAATGGGCAGCACAAGCTTCTTGGGTTGGTGGTCATACAGTTACATAAAATCCTGTGCAGCTCCTCTAAAAATGGAAGGTTACATGTCCCCTGCTAGAATTTTTCTTGTTGTCTCTGGTTTTAATGGAAGTGCTCCAGTCATGGCTGTAAGCTCCAGACTGTTCCTTAAAGGGGTAGTATACCCTCCTACAGCAATATATCGTATTTTCCCCCTCCAATTTTCCTGTTAGAGTGGCATATAATTGCATGTATTGTAAAAAAATGTAGTACAGCTAGTATCCATATGCCGCAGTTTTATCAGGATAAGTTTCAGTGTCTTAGTACTGTAATTTCTTTCAGGACACCTGAATCATCCCAGTCATTTATTTAATCAGTCAAAACATCTGTTTTAAATGCAAAATGTTTGTTTGGGATATATTGTAATGTAGAATTTGCTATGTGTTTCTCAAGAAAAATTATCCACTAGAATGAGTACTCAGTGTGATGAATAGTAGAATGAATGTGGCACACATTTGAAACTTCAAAGGATGCTTAATGACACTACTTCAGTTTCTTGAATAAACTCTTTCAGAATACTAAAAGAATGGATGAAATCCTCTCTGAAAGATGGCAAGAGCAACACCAAGGTGCTTTTTCAAGTGTATCCTTTTGTTATGAATATTTCGATAATCTAAAAAAAATCACCACAAAAGTGTCCAAAACTTTGATTTTGAAAATGTGGTCACCTTAAGCACAAAGAAATGTAATGTAGTGAAGAAAAAATATTGGGCCAGATATTCTCTCAGGCTAGCACTAGGGAGCATAAACTGTGTAGTATATGCATGGTGAACCATAGGAATAGAAATTGCACTATTAAAGCTGCTTAAAATCTATAAAAGTTTGATATTTCAATTTCCAAAATTTTGATCTACATTTGAAACAACCGAGAAAAAATGTATTTTAAAATGTTTGTGATTTTCTCACCTTTCCCCTTTATTTTTTTAAACTAACTTGCTCTCTCACTACTATGTCTTATCTCTACCTCAAGTCTTTGGAAGACCCTCCACAGGATTATGGTGGGCATCCAGCTGGATGGGAGGAAACACAGTGGGTTGGAAAGCAGCCACTCCACAAGGCATGCTCTGCTCCCAAACTAATGGAAGTACTGCTGGAAAAAGTCAGTGGGGCATAATCCCTCTAGCAGCAATAATTCCTGGTCAGCACAGACAGTAGGGAAAATGAGAGGAGCTTTCTCTCTTTGATAAATCATATGATTTTTCTGGTGACATCATCGATGACCCTGATCTTCTTCATGGGCCCATTCCTCTCCAGAGGGCAATATTCATCAGAAACTCCAGGAGATGGTGTTGCTGGTCTTTTGTACTAGATTCCCCCATGAGAATGATTTGGCCTATAAAGCAAATAAATCCATGGTTATCTCCCCACCCGCCATGTAACTATAGGGAAAATCAGTCAGTAAGCAGCCATTACTATGTGACATTCATGGTCCCGTAAATTTGGCAGAAAGATAGAACATTGATCAAGACTGTAATTTCCTTGACCAATGATTTGCCTTTTTCCCCTTACCTCAAGATATTCGTGCTTGAATTAAAACATAGGAATTTCTTGGCTTCTTCTACTTGACCATGTAGGGAAACTATGAGTCTAGATTTGTGACCTCACCATCAGCTGCCACAGAAATAAATTTGCGATCACAAATTAAGTATCATTATGATTTGACCACAGGATTTCAGAGGATGACCAGATATACTGGGAGAGGTTGGTCTTTTCGGCAAACCTTTACACTAATTTGAAAATACTGTGAAAACATTTATTAAAACAAATGAAATGGAAATAGATTTGCCTTTCTAATAGGACATTTGCCATTTTTCCACCAATATTCCAGGAGAATTCTCCAGAAATTGGTTCACATTATTATTTTGTATATATATAATATATATATTATGTATGTATATGTATGTATGTATATGTGTATATGTGTATATATATATACACACACAGCTTTCACATTTTGAAAAAAATCACTATTTTATTCATAAGGCATATCAGTGTTGTTGACACGGCACACTTCGCTTTTCAAAGTGCATTCAGGTGCCACATTTCCACTGGATGTGCACTTTAATCAGCACCATCAGATAGTATGTCATGTGTCATATTGATCAAAATGAGGCAAAAGCTGAATATATTAATATGACCCTATACCAAGGTCTAGCAAGACCACAACTGGTACATAATTGTGCACATCATACTACAACAGAGAAATTGAAAAATATTGAAAAGGTACAGAAGACGGCAGCAGACATAATGGGTCGCGGGAAACTATAACTATGAAAAGAGAGAAGTAAAATTAGGTTTATATTCATCAGAAAAAAATGATTTACAACAGGTATGATTGATGTATATAAATTAGAAAGGACGTAGAAAAAGGGAATACCATGAAATTGTTCCACTGGGTTGGCTTAGGAACGAAGAAAGTAAAGCCTTAAAGCTGAGAAAGGGCTAGTCAAAGAGTACTGAAGAAACATTTTGTACATATAGTACAACTAGTGTGTGGAGTGACTAAACATGGTAAATCTGCAAATATAAATTAGTAAACAACCAAAGACGTCATTAAGAAATGCCTTAGTTTGGAAATGAGTCAATGGTGTATACCTAGTGCAGAGAAAAATGCATTATAATTTCCATAGAATATATCTTCTGCCTAAAAAATGAAATTCTTTGGAAGTGTGAAAGTCTGGAAAATAATAGATAAGGGATGCAGCCACTTTTTATTTAAAATGAGCACTAATGTCTAGGTTTCTCTCTCTCTCTCTCTCACACACACACACACACACACACATGCACACTCACAAACACCACTGGTCTGAGATGGCATGCACATTTACTGGATATTCAGTACATCCCCAGGCAATTGGGACAGTTTCTAGAGGGGTACAGTATTTGAAAATACAGTTTATAAATTCAGAGTTAACTTTTTCTTTAACCATGAAACAACTACTGCTGGTCCAAGAAGGGTAGATAGATAATGTTAAATACATGAAGGGCAAGACACATTACAGGGTACCAGTGTTATATTTATAAGATTCAGTCTATCTCATATGTTCCTATCCTTTATTCAGATGAGAAGCAATGTCAAAGTGATATCTTAAAAAATTGAAAAGGGAAGAGTTTGGAGGTAGCAGGGAGCATCTGAACACAAATTTCACCAAGGAAGCATAAATTAAATAGTGTAATAGTACTTTCAAATAATGCTGCTTGCCTGTTTGAAAACGTACACACACTATGTCCATCACATAATACTAAACCTCCCAGGGTTTGGAGATAATTCTTTCCATAGGCAAAATTAATATGATGCAATCATTTGTAAGAGTGCTCAGCACCCTGTGGATTGAGAGGTAATTCTGAAGTACATGACAAGTTAGATCTTGAAGATAGTTAAAAATATCTTTTAAAATGTCCCCATCCTTGTCTTGCACCTCCCAGTGCCCATAAAGGTTTATTCCATTGTATTTTTAATGGACATTGATGCAGTCAGTCAGATAACATTTTTAATGCATGTTGTTACAGTTTATGCCACTTCTATAAAGACTCTTACATCAAAATGCAGCCTGCTGAAATCTCCCTATACTTCACTGGCCCAGAGCAGGTATTGATGGGAAGCATGACATGAACACATCTATGCCCCAGTCCACTCAGTAGCATTGCCAGGGCCTAGCTGATGCCAAGCTCTGGAATGATAGGTCTGGTTTTCATATATCATTGAATCTTTCACTCTTTGATGTATCTAAGGGCTGGTCTTCACTGGCGCGGGGGATCGACTGTAGATACGCAATTTCAGCTACGTTAATAACGTAGCTGAAATCAGCGTATCTACAGCTGACTTACCTGCCATCCTCATGGCGGCGGTGGGCGGCGGCGCGCTCCCCCGTCAACTCCAGCTTGCGCCTTTTGGCGAGCTGGAGTTACGGAGTCGACAGGGGTGCCGCTGGCAATCGATTTATCGCGTCTTGACGAGAAGCGATAAATCGATTGCCATAAGATCGATCTCTCCCGGCTCTAGTGAAGACAAGCCCTAAAATGCACAATTTGTGAAAATAAAAGGATACCAGCCTACTTTGGTGTAATATTCAGTACATGCTCAGATCATGCAGTTTGTTACTATGTTAAACTGACTTAATCTGAGAAAAATATCAATATTTTAAAAGCTCATATGTTTGTAAAACAAGTTTCAGAGCAGAGACAGCTGGAAAGCTGGTAAATTTCCCTCCCCTGCAACTGGTATATTTAAATAAAAAGGAACCATCTTGCTATTTCAGAAGAATCAAATGATTATATTAGAATCAATTAATTCACTCTTCCATCTATGATGTTTTCCCCTCATTTTGTTTAACATAACCATAGTATATAATTGATATTAATATATTAGAGCAGGGGTGAGCAAACTTTTTGGCTTGAGGGCCACATCGGGTTTGCGAAATTATATCTAGGGCCCAGTAGGGAAGGCCCCACCTCCAATCCAGCTCCCTCCCACTTCCCGCCCCCTGAGTGCCCCCTCCCACTTCCCATCCCCTAAGAATCCCTGGCCCATCCAACCCCTCCCATCTCCCCTAACTGCCCCTTCCATAGACCCCTAACCACCTCCCAGGATCTCACCCCCTACCCAATTCCCCTGTTCCCTGTCCCGACTGGCCCAACCCCTATCCACCTTCCCACCTCCTAACCACCACCCCAGAACCACACCCCATCCAACCCAGCCTGCTCCCTGACTGCCCCCTCCGAAGCCCCCCCCACAACTGCCACCCTGAAACAACCCCATCCACCTCTTACCATAGCTGCTGGGCGGTGCGGGGAGTGCACAGCCCCTGCCCCCAGAGCGAGCACCGGCCCCCAGAGTGCTCCCCGCGTGGTGCGGCTTTGGGGGAGGGGCCAGCGCCAGCCCTGGCCCCCGGAGCGCTGCCCGCAGGCATGGGTCCTGGGGTGGAGGGGGGCCCGCGGCCCTGCAGAGTGCCCGAGCTGCGCTGCTCCGGGGGAGGGGTCAGGGGAAGCCTCCCCAGCCGTGGGCTGGATGGGATGGTGTCACAGGCCGGATGTGGCCCGCAGGCCGTAGTTTGCCCACCCCTGTATTAGAGTGAGTTTGTGACTTGAACTAGATATCCGGGAAGAGGAGGAAACAGTAGTAATCTGTCCCAACTTCAAAAGTATGTATGGGATAACCAGACATTGGGTCTGGATGCACAGAGGTGAATAGGTGCTGTGCACCCTCTTACTTAGTGGAGCTGGTGGAAGGGGAACAGCCAGGAGAGATGGGGAACGCTCAGAGCCTCCAACTCTTTAATAAGTCAATCTACAGCTGAACCAGCATGAAAGAGTGTCCTGCTTTTCTGCTGATATAAGCTTCTTATCCAGAAGCAAACAGGGAGGGAACTGGTTCTTTGAGGCATGAAACTTCCTGGGCCTATCCCTAAGTGGAGCAGATTATTCACCACTTTTTGCTAAGGACTGTGCCTCAAGGTACACACGTTTTGTCCAGACTGAAGTCACAGGGTATGGCTGTGGCAGCTCAAATAACTATATGCAAGCTAGTTTTAATCTGGCTGGGGTGGTAGATGAACTCCAGGAGTAATTAACCAGGGCTCTCACTAGGTTTCCTCATCACACTCTGAAGCTTGCACTACCACGGCTTCACTGCTTCAGGACTCAAAGTAGCTAGATTAAAGCTAGCTCCAGTTTAACCACCTGAGCTGCAGTTGCATCCAATGGTTGCAGAACAGACAAACCCACAGTCTAGCCCTTGATATATATTAATAATTTCTCCAAGCATCCAAAATATAGTAAACCCTTTCCAAACAGAACAGAAAGCCAAGTAACTAATACAGTGGTGTCACAGTATGTCACAGTAGATGGTTAGACTTAATATTAAAATTTCAATAACAACTGATTTCTAAAGAACAAAGAAATTAATAAATAGGATAAGCGTGTTACAGATATGAATAGTATGTATTTATAGACATGATGAGAAGGAACCTGTTGGACTGTCCAGCAATCATTAAACTCTTTATTAAACCTACTATTTATTATTCAGTAAGTCCTTATAAATGGAACCTCAGTATCAACAGTGACAGGATATATAATATGCACCACATATATAAAAATACTGCACTGGAGGGGAGATGGATGAAATAATCTTTTGGCCTCTTTCGATTGTAACTTCTGCCAAATGATTCTTCTGACTCAGTTCAAGAATCATTATTTCATTGCTTTATTATGTATATATGTTAATTTTTTCTGAAGTGCTGAGTTGGACATATTGCATTTTTCCTCATAAACCCAAATGTTAAATATGCCCTAAAACAAAGATACCAAATTACTTGAATTGAAAGAGACATTACCACCTTAATTTTTTTAATTGCCTAATTTTTAATGGAGTTTTTTGATAGAACACTTTTCGTAGTGTCTGGATTTCCAGAGGGAAGTTTTCCAAGGCATGAATGCCAGGTAGACCCTGAGTACTCAATGAAAGACAGTGGGAGCTAGGTGCCTAATTGTCTTTTATACAATTAAAATGATCTCCATTAACTCATATTAAAAGTACTGTAGGGATTTTCCTTCTTTCTTCATGTGTTTAGAAGATTGATAGATTCCAAAGCCAGAAGGGACCACTGTGATCATCTAGTATGACCTCCTGAATAATATAGGCCACAAAACGTCCCCAAAATAATTCCCAGAGCATATTTTTTAGAAAAAAACAATCCAATCTTTGTTCGAAAATTGTCAGTGATGGAGAATCTACCATGACCCTTAGTAAATTGTTCAAATTGTTAATTACTCTCACTGTTAAAAATTTACACCTCATTACCAGTATGAATTTGTCCAGCTTCAATTTCCAGCCATGGTATCGTGTGATATATTTCTGTGCTACTAATTTGTTCGCAATTTAGGTATTAAAAAAACTGATAAAGTCACCCTTCAACCTTCTCTTTGTTAATAGATTGAGCTCTTTCAATCTATCACTAAAAGGCACGCTTTCCAATCCATTAATTATTCTTGTGATTCTCTGAGCCCACTCCAATTTAGCAACATCCTTCTTAAATTGTGGATACCAGAGCTGGACACAGTATTCCAGAAACTGCTGCAACAGGGCCAAATATGGAGGTAAAATAATGTCTCTACTCCTACTTGAGATTCCCTCATTTATCCATCCTGGGATTGCCTTAGTGCTTTTGGTGACAGTGTTACACTGAGAGCTCATATTCAGCTGAACATCCATCATGGCACCCACATCTTTACAAAGTCATTACTACCCAAACTCCCCCATCCTGTAAATATGGTCTACATTCTTTTTTCCTAGATGTATATGTTTACATTTAGTGGTATTAAAATATATATTGTTTCCTTATGCCCAGTTTACAAAACAATCCAGATTGCTCTAAACTAGTGGCCAGTACTCTACATTATTTACCACTCCCTTAATTTTTGTGTCATCTGCAAACTTTATTGGTGATGATTTTATATTTTCTTCCAAGTCATAGATAAAGTTGACCACAGAAATACACCAATGTGATGATGATTCTCTGTTTATAATTCATTTTGAGACCTATCAGTTAGTCAGTTTTTAATCTAGTTTGTGTGTGCAATATTGATCATATATTGTTCTATTTTATTAATCATAATTTTGTGTGGTACCAAGACAAGCACTTTAAAGAAGTCTATTACACTAACACTATTACCACTCCAATCAAACTTCTAATTGCATAAAAAAATCAAGTTCATTTGATAGGCTCTATTTTCCCATAAACCCTTGTTGGATTGAATTAATTAAATTGTCCTCATTTAATTCTTTATTAATTTTAAAAAATGGAACAAGATTTGCTGTCTTCCAGGCTTCTAGAACATCTCAGCATTCCAAGACTTACTGAAAATCAACATTAATGGTCCAGTAAGCTCTCACCCACCCTTTTAAAGCTCTTGGATGCAAGTTATCTCGACCTGCTGATTTAAAAATGTCTCAGCTTTATTAGCTTTTGATTAACATCCTCCAAAATCCTAATAGAAAGTAAATTGTATTATCACCATCATATGATGAGACTACATTCTATTTTTATACCCAAATACAGAACAGAACTATTTACGTTAAACTTCTGACTTTTTTTGCGTTACTATTGATAATTCTACCCATTTAATAATGGTCTAAAACCACTGTCAGAGTTCTGTTTTTTCCTAATATATTTTTAAAACTCAAGTCTTATTGTCCTTCACTCTATTGGCTATGGATTTCTCCTTTGCATGCCTTGTCAATTTTCTAGGATTGTTAATTGCTGATTTAAATTCATTACTAGCAATGCCCCCTTTCTTCTATTATACATCATTTAATTTTTTTATAGCTACCTTCACTTCACCTCGAAACCAGGTTGTTCGTTTTTTTTTAAATTAATACTGTCTTTTTCTAAGATTTTGGGATTGTGGCTTTTGGGCATCTAGTAAGGTATTCTTATTCCCAATTATCATTCACATTTTTTCTGCTTCGGTTCTTCCCTCTAGCTGATTTGGCTCATAACTGTTTTCAGCTTTGTGAAATTGACCCTATTATAGCACCCAGTATTATTGGTAATGAATTTGCAGTAAGGATTGTCTGTCTGTCTTGGATGGCTGCAGAACTTTTTGCAGGCAAGCTTGTTTTTCTTACAGATTGGGCTGGGCTGCTATCTGTTATCTCTCTGTGTGTCCTATACCTATGTCCATTGCCCTGCAACTGCTGGATCATGAGAGATATATTCCATAGTTTCCACCTTGAGGACCTGGTATCAACTTGAAACTTCTAGTTGTGTGGTATTCCTTCTTCTTATCTTCTCTGTGGTGGTCACATCCTGCCCATCCTCAACTGTCTACATCTATATGGAATGCTGCTGTGACCTCTTTCCTCTGGTTGTTATGAACCTCCAGGCTCTGACTTTCTCTTTCTCCAATCCCTTGGTGGCCAGCTCCATTCTTTCTGAGTTACTGATGTTTTCTAAATGTGGCTCTTTAGGAATTCCTCACATTCTTTGAGTATCAGTAGGCACATCAGTACACATCAGTAGTATCTCTACTTGCCCCTCCAATTCAAGAATCTTTCCTCTAGAATAGCCACCAACTTGCACTTCATTTACAGGAAATCTCTTCTGATTCAGGAAGGAACAAAAACATAGCACATCAATTGCAATCACCACCACTATTCCATCACTGGCCATCTTCATATCACTTCCAGTGATGAATTTGGAAGGAAAGTCTCTTATATTGCTCCTCTAAATTCCATCTGAAACGGTCTTGTTAGCTGCCCAGCTATGCAGCCTGTGTAGAGAGAAGAAACAAAGAGTCAAACAAGTACAACCCATTTTTGGCAAGGACCGCATTCTGAAAAAAAAACTTTTGTGAACCCCATCATCTGGCTTTCAAACAAGCCACCATCCTCTCCAAGTTCATCATCCAAAGCAATATCCCCACAGAGAAGCCCATTCCTACTGAAAATGGCAGCAGACCCTGCCAAAACATCATATGCAAAACCTGCAAATTTATCTCCATTGTTATGATGGTCAATACCACCGACAATAAATCTTTCAAACTGCATAGGACCTACACATTCCTACAACAACTATATAGCTGAAACCAGACAATCACTACAATCAAATGAACTCATACAGAAAAACGATAAAAGGCAAAACTGCACATTTCAGAAATCATTCACTCCATATCAGACATCTCAGTCCTCATTCTCAAAAGAAAACTGCACAATCCGTTCCAAAGATGAACCTTGGAACTTACATTCATAACTCTGTTAGATAGTAAAAACTTGGACTTAACAGAGACACCGGTTTTATGGCTCATTACAACAGCATATGAAACACCGTACTGCCTGCTAACATTCCATTGTAAGTGGTCTCTGGGCACATGTGTGACCCCCTTATGCTTAACAATCTATCCCAACTTTTATTTTAGTTTAGACACTCTGGTTATCTCCCCCAGACCCGAAGAAGAGGTCTTTGAAGTTTGAAAGTTCGTCCTTTCCTCCAGCACATTTGGTTGAATAAAATATATTACCTCTCATATTCCTAGACCAACAAGCCAACAATTCCTAGACCAGCTGTTCCCTCATAAACCCTTCTGTTAGCTGCCTATGTTTGTGGTGATCTTGGGACTGACCAAAAGATTCACCACAACCAAACATTGTCAGGGGCACTTCTCCTTCCTCATCTCCTTTCTTTTCTCTCATACATCCTCAGTTTGTTTTGTTGCTGCTGCAACTGCTAAATAGCCTTTTGCACTTTCTGCAGAATGTCGGGCACATGACCCTTCTCCCACTCATCACTCTGCAGGGCAAGAATAATGCCACTGACCATCAACAGCACCAAAAAGCTAATTATACACAAAGTGGTGTGAAATGGAAAACAAAAAATAAAAACAAAAAAAGGAACATTATGAATACAAATAGATCAAGGACCAACTTCCTTCTCCCACCTCGGCCCCAGAAATGGCATGTTCCAGAGTTGGTTTCCTGGAAATGTAATTCATTATTTATGCTAGTTAGGATAAGATTATAAGAGCTACCAATTGTCATGCTTTAGGGCATAAAGTCAAACCTAGTCATCAGCTCTCAGATGCAAATATTTAACACATGGCTTTAAATTGCTTGTCAAGGAAAGGGACCAACATGAATTATATAGCAAAGCACAAGATTAGAAAACTATGACTAACACAGTATTCATTTCTATGCCATATAGTTTTCTAAAAACCTCAATTTCACAATTCTGCATTTTCTGTTCTGTAACATACAATGCAATACACCAGTTCTGTGATTGATAAAGGCACACTGAAATCTAAAATGATCAAGTGCAACTGTGAGGTACTGAACTGACAAGGAAAAATCTACTCCTGCCTTATTTATGTGACTGTGAAAAGAAAATATTGGTGTGTAAGGAATTGAGCTTTGTTTAATTACTCAAAATAACTCTGATGCTTTTATACCCTATAAGAATGGTAGGCAGATGCCATGTTGACCAAAAAATACTTGTGGTGCTTTATGTGTGTATATCCCCTGGTAATTGTGTTATAGGTTCTTCAGGGTGCTTGATTTGCAGAGGATATGGTAGCATTACAACTATAGCTACAGTGCTTTAATTCAAGCAGTAGTCCCTCGTGTTTTATCTTTGAGGACCCTGAGTTCAGTATCTCTTCATTGTTAGCCATCAGGTGTGTATTTAATTTTTTTAATTCTTGCAGGGTTTTCTGGAGAGAAAAGTGCAGGGTTACAAACATCCATCGTTTTATCATAAGTCCTGCTATATTTGATGTTTTCCTTAAAGTCCCTACTCTTGGTGTGATGTTATCTCACAAGACTCTCAGCTTTCAGTTAACAAAGACATTTCTAATTATCATGATTGCACAGAATATTTTGAAAAATGTGAATCCTAAATGCACAGAACTCAGGAATTGAAAGGAATCAAAATGTATTATTAAAAAGAGAATTCTCACATTTAAGCCAATCTTGTGATTTTTGAAGGTCTGACATGCTATTTGAATGAATGTGGTTGGGCAATGAAGGAGTACAGGGTGGGCAGAGTAATGAGAAGATAGAAAGGGAAAACGTATAAGACAGGGAGAGAGTTGAGGAGGGGAGGAATGGTGATGGAGAAGGACCAAGAGGGAGGAAAAAAGAGCTCAACTCACCCCAATGTTTGGAGGGGACAAGCGGAGTCCACACACCAGTGGAGACTAACAATTGTGTGTCTGCACAAAAGTATTTGACAGATGTATACGTTTGAATTTCTACAGTAAAATGATCACTCACAGCTTAGGAGAAGGAGTCATCCAGCTAAAGTCTCAATATTCAGAATGAAACACAAAATGTGATTTGTTATTTTCAAAACCTTTTCATTTTTTCTCCTAATTGCTTCATGATTTTGAGGTTTGGTGTTGGCCATGCTACCCAAAAAAAAAGAGGAGAGAGGACAGCCAATCAACTCCTCTCCCAACTCCCAGAATAAAGAACACCAGGAAATCTCTATGAACATCATTCCCAGAAAACAGGAAAAATAACTGGGAACTCTTGGAGGGGCAAGGTCCTGGGGTCAGAGCTAAAATTCTACTTCCAAAGCCCAGAATAGAAATGGTCCTATTCTAGATACTGGATCTGATTTTGTAGAGCCAAGCATTCATAGTGAAATCTTGGCCCTATTGAAGTCAATAGGAGTTTTGTCATTGACTTCAGTGAGGCCAGGCTTTCACTCTCAAGTTTTAATTGAGGCCCATCTGTACTAAAGATGGAAGAATCATAGAAATGTAGGGCTGGAAGGGCCCTCAAGAGGTCATATATTACAAGTTCTTCCTCCCGTGCTGAGTCAGGGTTAATTAATCATAGACCATCCCTGAAAGGTTTGATTTACTGTTCCAAGAGTTTTCCACAACTAGAAAGGTTTGCTGCCTTAAAGGACTTGAGAGGATATAACAGACAATTAGAATAAAGATTGTAAAACTAGAGAAAGCCATCACTGTTTCTGCATAGCCAGGATAGAAATGGTCTGGGAATAATTAGATATTTTAGTACAACAGTTATTGCAGGTTAGAGAAATTCTAAAATGAATATCAGAAAAAGTATGTTCTTTTTTGGAAAAAGATAGTAATTTACATTTTTGTTGAGATGAAGAAGGAAAATTGCAGGTTACTCTGTCACATTTTATTTTACTTTGTAATCAGGGAAAGAGCACAGTACTAACTTTATTTGGAACAACATCCTCTGCCACAGTGGACAATGACAAAATTACGCTCAAACCTAGGTTACATAAAGGAACTGGTAACACATCCATTGAATTGCATTATTTTTATATTTGTCTAAGAACCTATATCTGTTTAATAAGTAGTTTGTTTCCATAATTTGTTTAAGGGTCCATTCATTCTTATGGTGGTATTTATTAAAAATACATTCTTTTTTTTCAGATTTCAATATCAGCATATTCCCCCTAGTAACAACATATGGAGTCTGAATCCAAACAGCTGACTGTTTATTTAAAACTCTCTGCTGAACTAATACATTATATATTACTTCAGATTTTGTTTTATCCTCTGATTTTTATCACATAGCAAATAATGCTGGAGTTACATAATTTAAAACAAAACAAATAAAGTACCCATCTGCAGTGTAACTTCTGTCTCTTTTTTTTCTAAGGGTGTCTAAGGGTTCTAAAAGTCCTTGGCAGAGCCATATTGGCTTCTTATTCTTTTTTCTATCTTTCCTTAGCATTCAGATAATTTGCTGTTGCACCTTGAATATTTTGTCTCCTTTAGAAAATGCATTTTTCTCCCCTGCTTCTCAGATTTTTTGTGTGGCGTTAGGTGGTTTCTGAGCATGCCTCCTGGAATGGGCTCTGTTCATAATTTAGGTGGAGGAGCACCTATCTTTCTCAGTTTGTGGATCACTATAAGAGATGGGTACCTCCCTGAAGCCTGGACTTAGGTGCCAAACTCTGAGAGAGTGACAGGACTTTGCACACCCCTCTTACCAATAACTCCTCTTGTCCAGCTTAGTTGGCTCCCTAACTAGCATGCTGTCTTTCTGGATCATGGTCTTAGACACTATGTCTTCCCATTCATTGTACAGGGAACCTTGGTGCCTAATTCAGGCTTTGAGAATTGTAATGTTGTTCCTGTGACAAAGAGTCCTGTGGCACCTTAAAGACTAACTAAAATTTTAGAGCATAAGCTTTCGTGGGTTAATACCCACTTCATTGGATGCTGCATTATTAACCCACGAAAGCTTATGCTCTAAAATTTTAGTTAGTCTTTAAGGTGCCACAGCACTCTTTGTCACTTCTGCAATTCCAGACTAACACGGCTACCCCTCTGATTCTTGAATGTTGTTCCTGTGATTTTCTAGATGTCTAAAAGTTAGGCATTACAATACTTAGCATCATACTTTCATGTGAAAAACTGAAAGGGTTTTTCTGTATAGAAGCCAGTACAGAGACCTTTGAAGACAGAACTTCCTAGTATATATTTGTAAGAAAACCATATTACCAGAGTTTGCATCAAATAAGCAAAGTGATACACAAGTATTTTTAGCCCCAGTCTTTCAAGCTACTGCATGAGAGCATATACCTCTACCAGTGTAGACTGCCACTGAAGCATGACTAGGACCTTAGGCAACATTCATGGATTTCCTCACATCTATCAGTGATGGTCACCAGATTCATCATTACGCCTGTGCTTTACCTCGAAAAAAAGAAAAGAGAGAGAAAGAGACTACCTTTGCTAACTTGCCAAACAAATATAAAGAAAAATAATATATTCTCTAAGGATTGGAAACGTAAGAAGAAACCTTGTCTGAGAAAAAGTAGAGTCTAATGTGAACATCTTGTATAGCAGAACACCATCAGTTCAAATCAACGTTTTTGGAGTGCCAGGATTTGTATATTTTGTCAAAGTACAAAAAAGAGAGCAGTATTTGTCAAAAGTAGGTAAGATCTGCTGATGGCAGAGCTACTTGCTGTTTGCAATTGGCTCCTCTGTGTTCATTTTTTAGTAGTGTGTGTTCCTGATCAGATGGTAGATCTACTATGGCACCATCTCCCTTCTTTCTCCCAGGCTAAAATACAATGTGTGTTTTTCTCTTGTTATTTGATCTACAGTTGCATGTGAGTGGGTGTAAAGGAAGAACCCTGCTGTTTTATTACTTTTACTCTTTATAAATTAATTTTTGGTTTATACTTTTGGAAACTTGGCATCTTACTGCTCTATTTATTCTTTATATCATTCTTTTTCATTTTCTATTTTCATTAGCTGCCAGCCTTCTTTTGGCTGACTGCCTATCACCTGTCTTCACTTCCTCACTTTATGTATAAAAATCTTGCATGATAATAAGATCAACGGAGCTGATTGAAATTAGATTTTATTTTAGTCTGTTGTGGGATTTTAATTCCTCATTCTGTTCACCTCCTTCTGTGTATCTCTTATAAAAGTTCTACCTTTGGGAACAGTAGTTTCTTTGTCTCTTGCTTATTGCAATAAAAGACTTTAATATGCCCCTCCTCCCACACAAACTGTACTAGCACTTGAATACAAAACATGTTTTTTTTTCATTGTTCTGTTATAAAACAAAAAGAGCATATACTATATATGTACATAATAAAACAATTTGTTATCCATGGACTGTCAAGTTTTTTTTCCTAATAAAAATGATTGCCATTATATCTTTAATAATGTGCCAGTTTTTATATAAAACTAATGCTAATTATCACTAGAGAACTGTTCATTAACTGTTGCAAACAGATAAATAATGGCTAGAAGATGTTTGGTTAAACCTAAAATACAGCAGAATATTCTTAACAGGGAAATGAAGGTTGGTAGGTGGTCTGTCATCCCAATTAGGCTACTATTTTGATTATGTAAAAAGGCCTTTAAAAACCCCCTGAAAAATAATTAAATTAAATAGAATACTGTAGTGACTAAAATGCTGTGGTGAAATAAAGGATATTCAAATCACTTTAGATATATTCTTAGAATTTATTGGCAACTTCTGAATAAGAAGATTAGAACTTAGAAATTCATACTTAGTGGACCTCTGGTTAAACCCCACTTAACCTGTTGCACTGTTGGTCAAATCTAATGCATACAGAAGAATATGCTAATCTTTCTGTTGAACTCACTGAGAGTTGGATTGATCCCTATGTGAAAATGTCCCTATTAAGTAGAATTTATACTAATGCTGTTCCAGTAAAGTGGCAGTCATTACAATTTGCTTCCATCTTTTGATACAAAAGACCTCCCAATTAAGGGCATCCTGATTTAAGTGTAATCTAGTTATGCGTAATTGCAGTTATCCTACATACCCTGCTTTCAATGTTACTTCCAGAACTGGTGAAGTGTCTAGATGTGTATTTTTCTTCATATATATTTTGTGTTTATATATTGTGACAAAGCTCTGTCCTTGTCTCCGTGGAGCTTGAGTTTCCTGGTGGATTTCCCTAGCCTCAGAGACTCACTGTGACACTCCACCTAGCCCTTCTCTCTTTAGAGGCAAGAGTCAAAGCCTACTGAGCCATTTTCATCATAAACCAGCGAAGGAGGTGAGGAGAAGCTATCCTCCCTTGTACAGTCTCCCAGTTGTCTCTCAGTCTCAATGATTAATCAGGGGAGGCAAAAGGGGGGAGCCTGGGCCCATCCTCTACTCTGGGCTTCAGCGCAGGGACCCTAATAGTATCAGCTATAGTAGCTAACCTTTTAGAAACAGAATGTTTACCATTCTGTGGGCTACTTCCCCACAGCAGTCCCCACTTCCTCAAGCTCCCCTTCACCCTTACCTCAGGACTTCCTTCCTTGTGTCTGATATGGTGTATACTGCTCAGTCTCTCCAACAGCACAACTTCCTCCCACAGCTCCTGACATGCACACCCACCTGACTAACTGGGAGGATTTTAACTAGTTCCAGTGAGCCCTTGATTGATTTCAGGTGTTCTAATCAACCTAGCTATCTCTACAGCTTTCTAGAAGGATCTTAATTGGCCCCAGGTTCTTGATTAACCTGGAGCAACTGCCATTTGGTTACCATGGTACCAGGGATTTGTTTAGCCTGGGGTTAACTTATCTGTTCCTCACCACGTTACTACAGCTATCTGGCCTTGCCCCGTCACAATACATAAATATATATATGAAGAAAAATGAGAAATTAAACTTTTAAAAAACACCAATCATGCGACATGCACTAGTGCAAATCATTCTGTCTATGTGGCATCTCAGTGAAATCAGTGGAACTCATCACAAGTGTAAAGGGTGCATACAAATATAGCCTGTTATAGGATCGGAATGCTGGTGTGGAAGAAGGGAAGAGATTGAAGTATATTACATTTTGAAAGGTGTAATTAATATTAAGCAGATTATCCTTTATTTCTTATCTCCTATTGGGCAAGGCTCCAGTGATTGCACTGGAAGGGATTAAAATACAATAGTGGGTCCAGGTAGTCCCCCTCTTCCCCATCAGCCCTGCAGAGCATGTTGCCTCTAAAGAAAGGGACAGAAAGGGAGCAGTTTAGCTCTAGGGTGACCTGATGTCCCAATTTTATAGGGACAGTCCTGTTTTGGGGGGTCTTTTTCTTATATAGGATCCTATTACCCCCACCACCTCTTGTCCCGATTTTTCACATTTGCTCTCTGGTCACCCTATAAGTCTCAGAAAGGGGAAGGTGAGGAATGAGGACAGATCTATCCTGAAGGTCCTGACAAAGATACCGGAGAAGACTTCCTGAGGGAATTTGACTATGTGTTGAACCTGATCGGGCTGATGGTTTGATTTCCTTTTCTTCTTTCTTTCATCCAATCTTGGAGCAGAAACTGTGAGTGAAAAGCAGCAGTAGGAAGTGACCCAGGGACAGTAACTCACAAGACACCTTTGGGGACTAGACATTGCTGATCATTCCAGGGCCCTGGGTTGGAGGCTGAAGCAGTGGGCAGGCCTGGGCTCCCTAATCACTGCCCCTACTACAGGAAGGGCCTAAACCACCCATCCACCTCATTGCACCTCTGATTAAAGGAGGACTAGGATGCCGAGATGTATCCCCTGAGAAGTAGCACTGCGGGGTGCTAACCACTAGGCCACCTAAATCACCAAGAACCCAATTACAACACCTGAGTGACATGTTGAAGGGACAAGGCAGTAAATTTAAACCAGCAAAAGGGAAGGAATATTTTACCACATAAACTCATACTGATTAGTATGGCTGGATTTTGAAAGATTTTATAAATCTGATATTTGTCATAAATTTCATATTTACAATTACACAATTTAAATATAAGGCATTGAGTATTATAAATTAATAATTTTGGATGTTACCTGACAGTCTTTGGCTGCTAGTAAGACATTCCCACCCATAAGCATAGTATTAGTGTTCAGAGTGTTTCTGTCTTTGTCTTGCTTTCGTATGAAGCATCCATAGTGGCCAATGCCACAGGACATGTATTGGACTAGATACTTTGACCAATGATGTTTTCTTTAAAGACTTGTGTATAAATGAGATAGGATGCCAATTTATAATGTTGTGTCTCCAAGTGGTTATTATTTCAAGGATTGTAGGATTGAATGGGAAGTATGGCATGAGTAATGCTGGTACTTCTCTTTGACTTGTGGGATACAGGCAAAGACAGAAAGATGGCTTAGAAGCCGGTATTGGGCTATAGTAACTTTTAAAGTGTAAATAGAAAGAAGAATAGCATGGCTATAACAGGTCCAATGTGGAGTGGGGACAAATTATGAAATTATATGATTAAAATATGACTATGTAGATCATTGTTGCTACCACTGTTACATAATTGCAACAAATCTTGTACAAAATCTTGTACAGGTAAGGAGTCAATGAAAAAGTTTTGGTTTGTTGAATATCATTATCCTATTTGTATGCATATAGCATTTTTGTATTTAAAGTTATTAATATTGACTATGTACCTCTATTTTCAAATGTGTTTGTTTCTCTGGTAATTCCTACAAGGTACTTTACATCCAGTCTAGCCAGCATATTGTGTTTGTTAATGGGCCATCAACTTGATTAGTCTATTCACAATGGGTCAAGGAAGAAGCTTATCCCCACCTGATGAACTTTCCTGTGGATAGCATCAGAGGGGTAGCCGTGTTAGTCTTGATTTGCAAAAGCAACAAAGAGTCTTGTAGCACCTTATAGACTAACAGATCTTAGGAATCATGAGCTTTCGTGGGCTAAGACCCACTTCATCAGATGAATGTTGTGGAAATTTCCACAAC
>ML677348.1:42493800-42727638 GCA_007922305.1 Dermatemys mawii
CATCAGATGAATGTTGTGGAAATTTCCACAACATTCATCTGATGAAGTGGGTCTTAGCCCACGAAAGCTTATCATTCCTAAGATCTGTTAGTCTATAAGGTGCCACAAGACTCTTTGTCGCTTTTCCTGTGGATGTTTTAGCTAGAACAGGGGTCTCCAAACTTTATGAGATGAGGGCCATGTTAAATTTTTGAAGGGGCTTTGCGGGCCGAAGCAACTGTGAAAAAATTCGATATATACAAATATATGCAAAATCTGCCCCCTTTGCTCCTCCGGCCGCTTCTGCCCTTCCCCTTTACTCCTCCAGCCGCTGTAGCAGGGGCACTCACACCTCCGCACATGGGACCGCCGGCAGCAGCTAGCGGAGGTGGAGGGGGGAGGAGAGGGGGAGCGGCAGTTTCTCCATGAGCCTGCTCTGCGTGCCTACTGGAGGGCCAGAAAAATCAAAGCCATGGGCCGAATCTGGCCCTCAGGCTGTAGTTTGGAGACCCCTGAGCTAGAATATGGGTAATGATCTCTATTATGACTCATCAAAGCATTCAAGGGCATCTACCAGCTTATGTAACATTAAGCTCCATCTTGTGTCTATACTTTTCCACAAACTGTGCTAGGGGCCTTTCTTGGGACAATGAGTTTCCCGCCAGATGACAGAATCTATAAAATGCCCTGGAAACATCTCCATTTTGCCTCTTTCATGCTCTGATCTCTGGACTGTGAACTCATACTAAGGGGAGCATTCTAACCAAAGGACTGAGGACCTTCTGATCATTTGGAAGCAACTAGAAATGAACAAGACAGCAGTTTATTTGGTCACTGCTTCAAGACTAATCCAAGAACATTACAAAAACTGTATGTATTATATTCCTTTAGCCAAATTTAACTCTCACCTCTTTCTTTTCTCTTATGAATAAACCTTTTGATATTAGATATTAAAGGACTGGCAATAGCATGATTATTGGGTAAGATCTGAGTTATATATTGACCTGGGTATGTGGCTGGTCCTTTGTTTGATTAAATTGGTTTTAAATAACCTCCACTCAACTGTAGGTCTCCTATTGGGGTTTTGAAACAAGGACTATAATACCCAAGCAGACTGCATTTCACACTTCTTGTTAGCCAGTGTGGTGGCACAGACATTTACTTTTGTTGTTGCTTGATATATTTTATGAAAAATAACCACCAGTTTAGGAGTGTGTCTGCCGTATTCCTTAGCAGTTTATCCGGAATCTGGTATTCTCAGGTCTGACCCATTGAGGCACAGTAACACAAATCCTGAAGGTTCTTTCTTCATGTTTAAAAAATGAAGAGGCTTGTGATTACACCCAAGGAGTTACTCTAAGAGATGTGGAAAGAAGAAAATTTTGCCCAAAGCACTAAAATTTTCACATGAAAAGAAGAGGTTTTCTAAGGCGCTAAACTTTGGACTAGTTGTTTTTGATCTTGTAAATCAAAAGAGAAACAAAAGGTCTGAAAGATTTATACAAATTTAGGGAAGAATAAGATAAACCTTTTGAGGTTTTTCTGTCTATAGTCTGAATAGTACTGTGCCTAGAGAAAGCTAACTTTTGTTGAGTCAAATAATTTTGTCTCTAACAGGTTTTCGGTCCCATTATCAATTACTTGAGTCTCATTCTATTGGAAGAATAAATTGAAGCATTAAAATGGCATGTTCAAATATCAACCCATAGTAGATTAATTTAGCTAAAGGGTACTTAGCCGTGTTTGCAGACTCTTCAATTTCAGCTCCTTTTTTGAAATGCTATATAGTAAAAGTTCCCTTTTTCTCATCCTGCTCTTCATTCTTGGTTTGTCTCTGTGTTTTGCTTTCCTCATTCTTTCTAGTTTGCACAATTTAGAAGCACAAACAGTCTGACACACTACCTGGAACAGACTCAAATAGTCTGGACACATACAGAATCCACAGAGGCAAAACCAAACCAGATCATCTGGCCAACAAATGTGTGTAAGGGATCTAAATGTTCAAGTCTATAACCTGGGGGCTCTGGATCTCTGATACTCCATCACTGACACCACAGGAGATGGGAGAAGCAGCATCTCACTAAACATGGAAGGTCAGGACCCACAAGAAGTTCTATTGGAGAATCCAAGACCTGCTGCCGCCTGATTGGATCTGACCCACTACTTAAGCTACAAAGTGAATTGTACGGATAGTCTGAGCAACTCTGCTGACTTCCAGCTGTTGATGCCATATTGGATCTTGCTTTTACTTGCCTCCTGCAATCTTGATCCAATCCGGTTCCTGAGTCTTCTCATAACCTGCTCCTTGCCTGCTTTTCATTCCTGCACTTTCACCTTATTCCTGATCATTGATTACAACCCCTGGTTCTGACCCCCAGCTCTGACTTTGCAGTCTTGGCTCTGGGCTGGCATTTGGTATCGGATCCTCAGCTTTGATTCCTGGTCCTGACTCTGGCTGAACCCCCTTGCTCTGACACTTGGCAGTGGAATTTGGTTCTGAACGCTGCTTCTGTTCCCCAACCTGATGCCTACTCTTCCCAGTAGGCTGGAACACTTATGTCCCAGTTCCTAAGCATGTGAAAATATTAGGGTCAGGAACAAGTAACTAGGTACTAATGAAGAATAAAGGAGTGGACACTTCTTGATAATATGACCTTTTCTAATGGGGAACAAGCAACAAGATTCCATTAAGTTTGAAGGAAAAGAGTATGGGAGATGCCTTAGTATTCTGCCAAAGGTCAACCACACTGATGTTATTATCAAGCACTAGACTTTTCCCAAGCAAATCTTTACAACCAACCTGTTGTTATCTTGAAAACTTGTGTACATGTGGTGATTCAAACATATTGTGGTGCATCTTAAAGAACTCTATTGCTTTGCTCATGTCTACACTAAGATCTAGCCATGTGAATCCCCCTTTTTGGTACACATACTCATGTTAGTTAGTTAGTTAGTCCTCTTCACTCCTAGTGGAGCATAAGGCTCCAACCATTCTTCTCCATTCGACTCGCTCTTGGGCTAACTAGTAGATTTCATCCCAGGTCTTTCCCATATTTTTCATTTCGCCTTTGATAGTTCTTCGCCACATTCCCAGCGGTCTGCCTCTCCTTCTTTTTCCCTGTGGTATCCATCTTAGAGCAGTGTGAGGATGTCTGGTAGTATCGATTCTCAACACATGCCCCAACCATCTCCATCTTCATTGTTTCATCTCCTCCACTATGTTGTTAATGCCTGTTAGTCGGCTCACTTTTCTATTGGAGGAAAAGACTATGAATGTCTAAAATCAGTGGGTATGCTCTTAACAGAGCTCAACCATTTCTCCTCTGCTGAGACCTGTGCTAACACAGCTACACAACTATTTGTACTCCCACTAGCTCAATTTGCATGAGTGTGTGTACACAAAAAAGGGACTCACACCACTAGCTCATAATGTAGTTATACCCTGTGTCTACTGAGGCCCTAGGATAGTCTTTCAGCCTGGCCAGGAAGCAAGAACTTTTTGACCATGAGCTACAGCATTGACACCTTTCATAATTTTATTGTCTTTCTTCCTAGCTTTTGGAGTTAAAAAAATACAAGGGAATGTTTTATTTTTTAAAAAAAATCTAGTCCTTGTCATTACAGAGAAAGCTGGAAAATGTGAACCTTAAAGGATCAAAATCTAAAACACAACTTTAAAAAAAGAACCTCATAGTTTTCTAAGCCAATATCATGATTTTGGAGACCTAACTTGGGATTTTAGTAATCTTTGTCAATACTGCAGTTAGAAATCTTTCTATAAGCTGAGAGAAAGTACTTGTTCTATCTCTATTTAGATATAGAGTAATGATGGGAGTAATGATACTAATCTTGTTTGTAAAGTATTGTAAACCTGGGGATGAAAACAGCTTTGTAAGAGCTAGGTATTATTAATTATGTTATCCATATGCCCCATTTAGAGCACAGGGAATATCTCTCAAGCCACTAGAACCTTTGAAAAGAGAAGAGTCTTTAAAGTGCTACCATAAGTTATTGTAATTATACACCAACCATAACTTTTACAATATGCCATTGTTTGTGACTGTATAAGTCCCATTGCAAACAATATTTGAGGCTGGTACCATTCTCCATGCTTTTCATTTTATTTCTAGTAATATCAGCTAATTTATAGCTAATGCCATACAAGGGGCAAAACATGAATTGACTGCTAGTGGATATTGTGAGGGGGATTGTAGTGATCAGTGTTCATCCATCCCAGTCAGGCTCAGAAGGAAGCCATTCTGCCTCTTACATCAGACAACAGTCAATTAGTAGGGTAGGGCTCTGGTCTTCCAGGTGGGTCAAGCACCCCTTACTCCATGGTCCAAACCTACTGCCAGGGCAGACAGCAAACAATACAGTCTAGGGCTCTGGCCTCTGGGTGGGTCAGAGCAATATGCAGCCTTTAGCGCAGCATTGTGGGTAGGGCAGACAGCAAGAACACAAAGCACAGGCCTTCAGGCCTAGGTGAGTAATCCACCACTGCAGGGATAGGGGGACCCAGCAACATCTTACTTCACTGAGTCCCAGCCCAGGGCCCTAACAATGACCAGCGGTCAGTAGGGATCCTACCACAACATGCTGACTTGTATTGCAACAGCACAACCCAACAAATGTCTGGTTTCCCTGGGCTACTTCCTATCAGAGTCCATTGGCTGGACTCCATCATCTGTGAGTCCTCATTCTCCTCTGGGTAAATAGCAACACGCAATCCCAGAAGCTCCTCTCCACACTCCATCTTTCCTGGGGTCAGGGTGCCACATGGCTCAGTAGCAGAACCAGAGTGCCGCAGCAGGCTAGAGACATCTGCCTCTTTCCCAGCTCCAGCCCAACTGAGCTGAAGGACCCAACTCTTATACTTCCTGTCCCTCCCCTCTGCTTCTTGCACAGTCAAGATGGGGCTGGTTTGGCTTCACTCACTGAGGGATGGGAGTGATCCTTCCCCATCAGCGACATAGAAGGCCAATTAAAGTTCCAAAGTTTGTTTTTTTCTTCCTTGCAAAGCATTGTTTACTAGTAAGCTTATCATGCTAAAAATAATCATTAAATACATGGGATGGGTGACTCTATGATCACACACTATATCTCAAACATCTCACTATATTATTCAGTTCTTTCTTCAGAATTCGGCCTTGTTCCTGCAAGCTGCCAGGAACAGGCAGATCCTTGCACATGCACAAATGTCCACTGACTTCAGTATGTGGTCTGGCTGCAAAAAGCAACTTTAATTTCTTTTTATGTTGCACAGCTTCACAGTGACAACTCCTGTCTCTGTAGTGCTTATCTATGCAACCTTAGTGTTCTCATTGCACACCTGTAGCCAAGATGCCTTCACGACAAGTGCTTCAGAATATTATATTTTTAGGAGTTGACCTTCATGCAGCCATGTACAATGTCATTTCTAAACTCCTTATAACCATTGACCTCAATGAGCACTTCACCATTTGTATGCTTAAGTAAAAACTCTTACTCCGTCCAAAAGCAAGGAGATGAAAGGAGATTGTATTCACCCACCAGCAGGGTTTCTTCAAAGAACATAAAAAACAAAATGAAAAAAAAAACCTGGGAAAATTATACCCCATAATAATATTCAGCTCTTATCCACAGATGTCAAAACATTTTCAAAGTTGGCCAGTATTGCTCTTCTCATTTTACAGATAGGGAAACTGAGGCACGTGGAGGGCAGTGACTTGCCCTAAGTCACCCAGCAAGAAGGAGGTAGAGCCAGGAATAGCACCTAGGTAACCTGATTCCAAGTCCAACATGTTACCCACTAAGCTGCCAAACACAAAGAGACAAATGTGTCCTCACAGTGTCTTTCTCCCTTCTGCAAATATTCTTCAAATTAAAATAACAATAAGACACTTAATATGCTAATCTGAGTTGTCTGGTTCTGTCATATATATATTTCTGCACATTTTCACTTACAATATGGCATTATGTCTTTCTTTTTGCCTTGAGACTGTTCCATTGCACTTTCTAGGCTTTATTCACAGGTCAGTTGAATCTGTTCAGAGTAATTTATACATGCCATAGGAGAATATGGTTCGCTGCTTCTTCTGCTAATATTTATTCCCCATGACTCCTGCCATTTCTCAGTAAGATTTTAAAAATGAAATAAAAACATGTTTTATTTCTGATTATATAATCATCATTTTTATACAGTCAGGGTCCTCTTTTTATGAGGCAGCAAGTCATATTAGGAGTTAGTTTGTTAGAATTTAAGGTAATAAAATCCTTTATTATTATAAATATAAAATTTTAGACTCATTAGACCAAAGTGAACACCTCAGGAGTATAAAGTGGTTTAAGTTTATCGGCCTGAGGCATTTCCAAGGTTAACGTCTGTGTTGCCATTCATCAACTATTCAGCATTCTTCTGTCCCATGTGTTTTACATGTGTAATGTATGCAACTGATATTGCAGCAAATGAAAAAGTACATATGTCTGCTCTGATATGTGAGAATGGAGCAGTATGTGCTGTGATTTAGCTTCAAAATCCCTTATTTCTCCTTTCTGGATTGGAGCCACCTCTCGTCTATTTTTCCCAAATAGTGTGACATAAATAAATAGTTATAAATAGCAACGTGGGCTGAGTGATGTGCTGTTTGCCGCTTCCCACAGCCCTCATTGGCCTGGAACCTCCAACCGCAGCCAGTGGGAGCTGCAATCAGCCGAACCGGTGGACGCTGCAGGTAAACAAACTGGCCCGGCCTGCCAGTGGATTTCCCTGATGGGCCGCGTGCCAAAGATTGCCAATCCCTGATGTACACTAAGGGCATGTCTATAGTCAGATGTTCCCCGTCCCCGCTTTGCTCCTTTGAGTGCAGTCTGAACAGTTTCCAGTTATGCTGTTACAAAGCCACAAGCAGTGGGAAGTCCCCAATGATGTTAGATGCTTGTTAAAAACTACATTGCTCTATATAATCAATTGTATTCATGCTTATGAATATGTAATCAATTAATATAAGGAATGAGTGAGATAGTATGAGTGACAGCTAACGGGAAAACAAAGAGGCAAATATTGTCTTTTATGGAATCATGGTATTATTTTGGTGAAGGTATCAATCTCGAGATGGGTGGCCAGGACAGGGGTACCAACAAGGAAATGTAACAGCACGCTAAACTTGGGACTGGACTGGAAGCAGTAGAACCATCCCATGAATCTGAAGA
The DNA here is from genome assembly GCA_007922305.1 of Dermatemys mawii. Taxonomy (NCBI): domain Eukaryota; kingdom Metazoa; phylum Chordata; order Testudines; family Dermatemydidae; genus Dermatemys; species Dermatemys mawii. The sequence goes on from ML677348.1 coordinate 42,500,971, forward strand.
GACTTCGGGACTTTCATCACCTCATGGCCATTCTCCAGGCAACCGTCACCTGACCAGCCTCAGTCACCTGTGAAATTGAAACCAACAGCCACACCTGCAGCCTGCCAGCATGAATGAGTTCTGTGTGTGATTATAACTGGGCAAGTAACTATCGCCAATAAGCAAACCTCAGTACTGCTCTAATTCTACCTTTGTCTGTGTTTATTCCTTGGCTGTTTCCAAGGACAGGTAACAATGTCTGCAGTACAGCTGCAGCTACACCACTGTAGTGCAGAAGCGTCCTACATCCATGGAACATTATTTTCTATCAGTATAGTTAATTCACCTCTCAGAGCCAGTAGCTATGCTGATTGAAAAATCCTCCTGTTAACCCAATTGTGTCTACAGAGGAAGTTAGGTCAACCTAAACACAGTACTCAGGGCACAACATTTTTCACAATTCTGAGCAATGTAGCTAGGTTGACCTAAGTTGACAAAGCCTACATTAATGAGTGAAAGGGAGAGAACTTGCTTAATTTTATGTACCAGGATGCATACTCTATATACTCAATGTGTAAGTCTTTCAAGGATCATGGGCTTAGAAATTACTAAATTCCAGCTCTTCAGATAAATGTACTATCATAACTGGAATTGTATCATAGTCATATGTACAGACCCTATCGCTTTGAATGGTTAAAAAAATAGAAAAACACAATTTTGGTCAATACTATATGTCATATATTGACCAAAATTAAGTTATTCTATTTTTTTTCATTCAAAGCAATGCAGTCAAAATGCACTGCTACGGCTATACTCTACTCTGAAATATCTTCATTCTCCAGTGTCCTCCAGTCAGCTTGTACTAAAGTGATCACCTTGCTAGTTAGGGAGTTCATCTGAGCTAAAGACTGTGCACTTGAAGGACATACCATTGGAAGACATGCAGCATCTAATTTACTGCTTTTCTAGATCAGCAAAGTCATTTGGACTTTCTATCAGCCTCCAGAAAACAGAAATTCTTAACCAGCTTGCTCCAGGAAAAAAAGTATTCTGCCTTGAAATTGCAATTGATGACACGTGGTAGAAAAATGTTGCTTCCTTGACATTACTTTATGTAATAATGCCAGTCCTGCCTATGACTGATTTTGTTGCCACCTCTGGAATGTGAGAGGAAGTCAACTTCACACCAAGATTAGTGTCTATCGTGCAAACATGTTAAGCATTCCTCTCTATGGCTGTGAGACACCATGACTCTGTAGCAGGCACTTGAAACAGCTAGAGCATTTTCACACGCACTGTCTGCATCTCATCTGTAACATCAAGTGGTTGGACAATACAGCAAATAATGAAATGTTGGACCCATGCTTCATGATTACTACTGAATTTCTAATCATTCAGAAACAACTTTACTGGGCTAGTCAATTCATACATATGGATGATACATGAATCCTCAAAGTTATATTTTACAGACTGTTGAAAATAGAAGAATGTATGCTGGGAGGCCAATAAAAACAATATAAGGACATCCTCAAAGCTCAGGTAAAAGGTGGCCAAGTCTACAAAAACACATGGGAAGCTGCTGTTATGAAATGGCAGAAGACTTGTTTGTGATTAAAGACATTGAGAATAGCAGAAGAGAAAAATCCAAAGGGAAGCGTGAATTAAGAAAGCAGGTTCTGGAAAACATATCAATCACATTTGCCCAAGTTCCTGATGCATCTGACACACTGAAACAAACCAATTCTCATGCATCGTGTATGACGGGAGACTCAAAAAACAACACTCTGTGTCAGAATTAAGTACCGAGTTAAAGTACTCCAGGTACAAAATGAAGTAGAACAAGTCACCACATTTGTATGCTAGAATCTCCATTCACTGACTGGCTTATAGTCATCAAACAATCAGGAACAAGAAAATTATAAAAAATAGTGGCCACAAAGCAGAGGATCATTAAAATCATTTATTAAAATTAACATTGTTACTGTTGTTTTATAAAACTGATCATCATTTATTTAATATTCAACAAACAAATTGGTTATGCTGTTCTTAAATCAAATTACTTCTACTTGAACTGATGAAAATGATATTTACAACTTTACTTTAATCCAAAAAAAAGAAAGAAAAGAAAAAAAGGCTTTTTTTTTAAACAAGAAACTTTTTTCAAAAAAAATTCTTCTTAAAAGTATTCCAGATTTTTACCGAAACAAAAAAAACCCTTTACCTTTCATTTTTCCCCCTTTTCCACCTTTTTCTTTCTTTTGATGCCAAATGCAATAGAATAATTTATATCCACAAGGTTTTCTTTTTCACTTAATTTTATTTTTCCACTCTAATTGTAAAAATTTCTTCAACTTTTGCAAAGTTACACTGGCAAGAAGAAAAATTAAAATCTGTAAATCAGCCACTCCAAAAATTTGGAAAATAAAGACAAGCTTTTTCATTTTGCAGGAGAAATAACTTACTTATTCTGAAATTTTTCACATAATTGTTGGGTTTTTTTCATTTTTTAAACCAGTTATAACTTTTTTGCATTGTCTTCATTGGAACAATTATAAGTGCAGAAAGTTAGTTACAGACATAAATCTTTAAAGAATAGGGCCATACATAATAACAAGTCTTTAAAATAAGGAGAAATTTTACACTGTAATCTGAGTTGCATGTCTGCTTTACAGATACTGAGGATAGTTTATTTTGAAGGCTAATGACATTTCAATCTAAAATGTTACACATATGATCCAGACTACTTCCAAAATTTCTTGTATTTACAGCCATGATTTCCATGTTTATTACTGAGTGAAGACATTTAAGGGCTACATCCAGATCCTAAATTACTATTAATATGAAATAAGGCTAAAAGAGAATAAGTAGGGTGGAATTGATCTAATTAGACTTGACCTAACTTTTCTCCCACTGAAATCAATGGGAGTTTTATGTAAGCTCTTTGGGGAAGGGACTATCTTTTTCTTCTGTTTCTACAGGCAGGCCAACACTAAGTGCTTATGAAAATCCCACTTGTATGATATAATTTTTCTTCTTTGGAAAATGTGGTGTTCTCCATTTTCTGGTACAATGACAGACTGACTATATCTACTGGCTAGATCCACAGTTGACAATTCTTTAACACATAGTATTATAGATTAAATATATTTAAAAAACCTAAAAAACCAAACATATATCTTTCAGGATAATATCACAGAATAATTGAAGCCTAGACATCTTTTCTAGGAATCTGATTGGCTAATTGTGGTCATGACCTTGATTATACTTGAATAATCCTTTTGTATCTTTCTGGGATGGACCTATATTGCGCAGAAGATAATAAATGGTATCTGAGGTGTGGCAAATTACTGGCACTGTTATGATGGGTCCCTTGCTTTCTCTTCTTGTGGGGGGTTCAGGGATCTATTTCTTGCCCCTGAATAGGGTATTAACTGCCCCACTAGTATCCTAGAGGAGGGAGAGTGCAGAGGGAGGGATCTGGGCCCACCCTCTACTATGGGTCACAGCCCAGGGACCCTGAGAAAAGTGGTAAACTACCTGAAGTAGCTATTCCTTCCCCTGGGCTACTTCTCTCTCCTACCCTTCAGTTTGTGGGGCTTCCTGCCCTCTCTCTACACAGGTGACGTGTCTCTTTACCTAGGGTCTGGGTGGTCTTGGTTCCAAACTCTCCTCCAACTGTTCACTGCTCCAACTCCTCCAAACTGCTCACTGCTCCAACTCCTCCAAACTGCTCACTGCTCCAACTCCTCTTCTCTGCTCACCCCTCCCCCTCCGCTTCTCCCTCGGGGGTTTTATTAGGTTCTTAGCAGGGCCTTAATTGATTGCAGATGTTCCAATCAACCTGCAACCTTCCCTAGTCCACAGGGAGCCATGCCTCAATGAGCTCTGAGTTTACATATCTCCCCGCAAGCACTCTACCGCAGCTCCCTGACCCTCCTCTATCACATATCCCCTCCTCTTGCTCAACACCATGGGGTTGAGCTACCTGGGACGAGAGACAGTGTTGCCGTGACAGGCTGTCTGCATTGCCATGTTGGCTTCCAGCCCTATGCTGTATCTGGAAGTTGAAAGGTTGCAGGGATAGAAACCATCTCGTCACTCGTGCATTCCTCTCCTTGTTTGTGTGCATCCATTGGAGTGGGGCATGGTCTGTTACTAGGGTGAACCGCCACCCAAGCAGGTAGTACCGTAGAATCTCCATGGCCCACTTAACTGCTAAACATTCTTTTTCTACTACGGCATACCGTTGTTCTCTGGGCAGGAGCTTTCGACTAAGGTGAAGGATTGGGTGCTCCTCATCCCCCACCATCTGCGAAAGGACGGCCCCAAGTCCTACCTCCAAGGCATCTGTTTGTAGGATGAATTCCTCTTTGAAATCTGGGGCTATGAGCACTGGATGGCTACAAAGGGCATTCCTTAGGTCGGTGAAAGCATCTTCTGCCGCCTTGGTCCACTTAACTATCTCTGGGCCCTGAGCTCTTATCAGGTCTGTTAGAGGCGCTGTTGTTCCACTGGATAATACTGGATTATCTGGATACCATAATAAATGGTATCTGAGGTGTGGCAAATTACTGGCACTGTTATGATGGGTCCTATGCTTTCTCTTCTTGTGGGGGGTTCAGGGATCTATTTCTTGCCCCTGAATAGGGTATTAACTGCCTCACTAGTATCCTAGAGGAGGGGGAGTGCAGAGGGAGGGACCCGGGCCCACACTCTACTCCGGGTCACAGCCCAGGGGCCCTGAGAATAGCAGTAAACTACCTGAAGTAGCTATTCCTTCCCCTGGGCTACTTCCCTCTCCTATCCTTCAGTTTGTGGGGCTTCCTGCCCTCTCTCTACACAGGTGACGTGTCTCTTTACCTAGAGTCTGGGTGGTCTTGGTTCCAAACTCTCCTCCAACTGTTCACTGCTCCAACTCCTCCACACTGCTCACTGCTCCAACTCCTATTCTCCCCCCTACCCCGTCTGCCTGAAGCAGGGGGTTTTATTAAGTTCTTAGCAGGGCCTTAATTGATTGCAGATGTTCCAATCAACCTGCAACCTTCCCTAGTCCACAGGGAGCCACGCCTCAATGAGCTCTGAGCTTACATATCTCCCCGCAAGCACTGTACCACAGCTCTCTGACCCTCCTCTATCACAGAGGTTAGCAATAAAATAGTCAATTCTGCAGGTTCACCTGAGGTTACCATAATTTATAATATCGCTATGGCATCATGACCAATATGCAAAGCCTGTCACATTACTATGATGGGAAAGCAACAACTTAAGTGAAAAAAAGAGACATGCTTCCATGACATAGCATTATGTGTCCTTATATCTGCTCTAATAACAGATTCACCAAGTCTTACAAGAGACAAATTCATGAAGTGTCTGGATCTGCATCATGCTGTAAAAACTTTTGCCTTTTATATAATATAATAATGCTTAGCATTTACATTCTGCTTTGTTTTTAAAATGTTTTTCATTGACTTAATCTATCTTCACAGCTCTTCTGGGAGTTAATGTATGCAAGTATCTTTTAAACAGTGCCTTTCTTGATGGAATAATGCTTACTGATGTGCCATTTTCCTTTACTGAGCTAGCATACTCCTAAGAGTTCATAACAGATATTCAAGTAAGTGCACGATTTTAAATGGTAAACCCACTGTTGAAGAAAAGATGCCTGAATGAAATATAACATCATATAACAATCATGCAATGTGCTATTGCCAGAGTCTACTGTAACTGAACGTAACATTTCTAGAGGAACTGGCTTTCTCAGAGGACCTTGCTGAGATGTGTTGTCAGCTATTTATAATGGAAATGAAAGCTTAAAGTTCCCCGCTTGATCTTCTCATATATCACCATTAGTTCTGCTTGTGCTTCCATAACTCATTCCTAAAAGGCAATGAAAAGTACCAATATTTTCAACTGCAGCTATCTTCACAAGATCTCTTAGTTCCTATATAAAACACTTACCTAAACTGGGTTTAGGTTTGAGAGTATATATCAGGTAAAAACACTGCAAGGGTGTAGTAATTATTCCCAAAACAAGCATTATAAATCTAAGAAATTCAGAGTCAAAGTAATACTGAAAATAAATCCAAACATGTTAATGTATGAATATATACAGTGAAAGCACCCAAACCAATGTACACCCATCCTGTAATGAAGACATACAAGAGCAATACAGTTATGTCTAGTGTATAAGTGTTTGTTGTCCCAGATTAGATTAAACTCATTTTTAAAGGCACATTATATTTTGCTTTCTTGTCATGTGACTATAGGGTGGTATTAAAGTTCTTTGGGTGCCTTAACAATCCATTCATTCATCTGCTCTCTCTTCTAAGTATTTTCAATCTTTTAAATGCCACATCGCACAAAAAACTATCCATGGCTGCAAAAATTTCTGTCACATATCTTGGCACACGTATGTCTTGCTATAACTTTTTTCGACAGAATGGACAAAACTGAACAGAGTATTCCTAATGAGGGAGCATCATTGATTTAATTTATATACTGGTATAATATTTTAGTTTTATTTTCTATTCCATTATTTCTATAACTCAACGTTGTATCAGGTTCTGTTGTTTTTGTGTTTGTTTTTTACACCACTTATTAATGAGAAGAAGAATTCATCAAGCCATTTGCAATGACATAAGCATGTTTTTCATAAATAACAAAAGTTCATTTAGAACCCAGTAATTGATAAATGGTTCAAATAATTAATTTGGATGGTTGAGCTGGCAGTAACACCACCAGATTCATGAGAAATTTCAATATTTTTTTAATCAAAATTCTTGAAAAAAATCATTCAGGAATGGCATCTGCTGTTTGAAATTTACAGTCTTGTCAGTTTCTTGCTATTAGCTGTGATGAAATTTACAAAAATGTCAGTTTTAGTTAGCTGCAGCTTAAGCTTCCAGAGTCTGCAGCTAAAGGGAAGCCCCAACATGTGGACTCCCTGGGGACAGGATCCCAGGTCTTCCAGATTCCCAAGCTAATTATTCAGGTATTTGGGCTACCTGATTTCTGAGCAGGCAGCCTAGTGTCAGGAAGCCTGGTGGGGCACAGCCTCGGGTAGTCCACATAGGGGACTGCCCTGAAGCAATGAACTCTGAAAGTAGACCTTAGAGGTCCCAGAGTTTTCAGATTCCATGGCAGGGAGTCTAGAAACCCTGGAATGTTGAGCCTTCCCTGGAGCTGTGGACCCTAGAAACACAGGTCCCCAGACCAAGGCAGTCTACATGGCGGGGCTGCCTTGGAGAACTAGAACCAGGCAGTCCACATGGCTAGCCTGCCCCAGACACAGGAAACCTTGAAGCATGCACTTTCCAGTGCCAATGCAGTCCCCATGGCTGGGTCGCCCTGGTAGCCTGGTTCCACAGCAGCCAGCCAAGTGAACTGGCAGGGAATTAGGCTTTTTTTGAACCACCAAAAAAAGCCCACAAAAAACCAAAACCACTACAACAACAAAAACCTTGCAGACAGTACTGTCAGATCTCTGGAAAGCAGGGTTCTGCCAGGCCTATGCCAGTGGTTTGGCAAAAGTTAGTCAAACCCTTATATCTGCCCTAATTCTCCAAGTCTTATAAGAGACAAATTCATGAAATGGATGGACCTGCATCAGGTTGTAAAAAATTATGACATTTTCATGAGAAATTTTGGGTTTGGGTTTGAGTTTGGGTTTGTTTCCAGCAGTTTCACTGGAAAATTTCCTACCAGCTCTACACTCATGTGCATTACAATCCATTTGTCAAAACTGAATTTCATCTTCCATTGTGCTGTTCATTTCTTTATTAAGATCATCTGAAGTTCCTCACAATCTTCTCTCATCTTCTCTGCCCTAAATAGTTTAGTATCATTGTTCAGCCTGTTTCCTGATTACTGATAAATACTTTAAGCATCAGTCCAAATGTGGAACCTTTAGACTTCCTTTGAAAAAATATTTTTTCTTCTGTCTCTTAACCAATGACTACTAAACCATCAGAGTTCTTTACCTGTCATACTATGACTGTCTATCTTCTTTAATTGCTAGTTATGTGGTACTTTAATATTGGCTTTTTGAAAATCCCAGTCTACAACCAGCTTGCAAAAATACCTTTGAATGTTTACTTTCTATTGCAGATTTACTTTCATTTCTGAAATATTCCTGAACAAACAATGGAAATAACAGTCAGCTTTAAGCAGCGCCTCCCTAATTTGCATTTCATGTAGACCTGTATCTTGTCTTTGACAATAATTGGTAGCAGATGCTGTCTCAAAGAAAGATTCAACAAACCTGCTAGTAGAGACTATCAGTGGACACTTAGGTACTGAGGGTTTAATGATGCTCTCATTGAAATCAATAGAAATATCTACATTGACTTTAATGGAATAAGATTAGGTCATGATTCATTCCATTGATTTTCAGTGGAATTACTCATGTGCTTAAGGTTAGGCATGTACAGAAGAAGACTTTCTTCTCAACCTCAAACAGGAAATAGTTGACTTATGCCCTGAGGCATGAGGATTTTATGTCCTTATACTGTTTATTGTCTCATATAATATAGCTGTGGATATTAATTATTCATATCAATATCTAATACTTTTTTAAATCCTGATAAGCCTTTGCTATCAATAATTGTTTGGACCCACAAATCCCAATAGTTATGATAAAAACAATCTCTCATCCATGCTTTCCAATTTTCCTTTTTTTCAGTTTTAAATATGTTGCATTATAGTTTCCTTGGATATATTTTTACTAGTATAATGTAGTCATTAGGTAAATATTAGGTAAACAGAAGCTCTGAACCATCATTTGTATGCCTCTATCACATAACTGCTTATACTGCTCCTCTGCTGACTTTAGTTGTAATCTTTTTTTGTCTATCCTCTTATGAAAGACATCTCATGAATCTAATAATTGTGTTAGTCTTCTCTGAAACTATTCTGTTTCTGCTATATCCTTTCTGAGATGAGAACTGAATATAGCATTCAAATTGAGGATGTACCATCAAAGTAAATGATGACATTATAATACTTTCAGTATTATCGTCTATCCTCTTTCTTAATTTAACCTTAATTCAACCTAACATCTTATTTGCTTTTTTGCTATGTCCTTTTGGCAGATGTTTTCAAAGTCATGTCATTGTCTAAGTTGCTGAAGTAATGCCAAGAACTATTCCTGAGTAGCTGCAGTTAATTTAGAATACATCAATGTCTATGACTATTCATCTTGTTTCTTCCAAAGTGCCTCTTATTGCACTTGTCTACACGGAATGAAATTTGCTATAATTTTGCCCAGTTGCCTACTTTGGGCTATACCACCAATTCAACAACTTAACTTTAATCATCTACTGTAGTCTCATTGTCTTCATATTTAAGTGTTTGGCTGAGAAGGAATGAGACCACTCATGCTCGAAGTTAAATATCTGGATAACGGTTTTGCTAATCCAGGACTATCCCCTTCTGTAGGATTTTTCCTTTTATTTATTGGACAGTGTTTTCTATGTCCTGGAATCTTGAATCAAACGATAAATGGGTGAAAGTAATTCTGTAGTTTAACCTTTCACATATGGGACACAAATAGGAACCTGCAGCTATTATACTATAGCTGACAACCAAAGCAAGTAGGAATCTTGAAGTAGTGTATCTTTTACAGAAGTATTTATTATTGAAATTTAATCACACTAGAACTTTCCACTTCTTTTATTTAATAGTTTTCATTTTGCCTTCAACTTGAGATATAATAACTTTTCTCCTTTACTGATGTGTAACTCAAGAAGAGCCAAATTTTATATCAAAGATGTTCTTCAATCAAACAACTTCCTTTTTCCTTTCAGTGCTGAATACGTTAGAACTACACTCCATCTGGAAAAAATATAAACACACATTCATATTTGATATGGCTGGGCTATTCCTGAGCCATAACAGCTTCAAAGGGCTACCAAAGGACTGGCAGGTACTCTAGTTTGTCAAAAATATCGAAATACTCCAGGCACTAATTTAATCCCTCTAAAAATCAGCATGGTTTCAAACTCCTTTGAAAAAAGATACAGAAAAGAGACTGACAAAAAGAGGTAGTGTTTTATTTTTTTTTTTTATTTCATGTAGGCATATTGTTAGGCTTCTAGGACACTGGTTTTCAATTAAGGGTAAGGGCTTTTTTCATTTTCGGACTCCTAAAGAATTTCAAATGAAGATGTGAACCCCTTTCAAAATTCATCCTGTGATCAGTAGACCCCTCCTATAGAAGACTTAGTCTGAAAACTAAGAATTGAACTATAAGCGTTGCCTGTGCGTGGCACAGCATTTGACACAGAGTTAGAAAGGGCGCTGAACTGTGGGCTTCTATAGTAAAGACAACACTGCTGGATTTTGACCTGTTGGTGGGAGTATTCACATACACTTGATTTTTTAGAAAAACTGAATGCCTTCTCTGGGATCTGAAACTTTGTTTTCATAGTTGCCTTTTGTGGACCCTTTAGACATAGTCTGCTTACTTCCAGGAGTCCACAGACCACAGATTGAAAACCACTGGGTTAAGAGGTGGAGAGTTGAAAGTTTCACTGTGAGCTTCTTTTCTTGCCCATAATTACAGACTAGACAATGCTCCTAAATTTGATGTTTGAACCTATGGACCAATAATCATGTACCTCTTTATTAACAGTACAAAACAACAAGGAGTTTTACTAATATTAAAAAGAAATGGTAATCCACTAAAAATCACTACTGGTTATATGTTTTGTTTAAAGTTAGCTATAAAAAATTAGACAAAAAATATGCTTTGGAAGCAGTCCAAAACAGCTTTCTTTGGGCAAGAATGACAACTACATTCCCTGACAGCTAGCCAGAAGGTGGGGCCCCCTAAAAGGCTGGCTGCTAATCCATTTCTTAGCTCTGTGTAAACATACATTATCTAAACCTTACTATGACATCATATGCGTGTGTATGTGCTTTAAATCTAATAAAAGTAGTTATAAATAAAAGCATTCCTGGTTTGTATCAATAATATAACCGACACATGTGCTGTGCCCTCCATTGATTTATTCCTAATACTGCTTAAAAAGAAACAGCTTAGTTACCATTTCTGTGGTTTCCGAGAAACCCCATGTAACAGATATGATGAGCTACCCAGGAGTGGTAAAAAGAGGTGGAGAGGAAAAGGATAACTGGTGCAAGGGATTTGTTGTGCTGTGCAAGGGGGGAGGACGTGGGTCAGGGTAGCAACCTGGAATTTTCCCATTTTGTGGTCTGTGAGTCAATGTACAGATATATTTCATTACTGGTACTCAGGGCTCTAGGCTAGTGGCCTGGTCAAGGAAGTATGTTCAAAGGAAAAGAAAATCTGTTGGAAGAACAGATGGAAATGATTTTGGGAAAAGCGCGAGTGACTTTGTATAGGAGCATGGTAATAGTCTCTGGAAGCCTGGGAGCTTTAACAGAACTAAAGCATTTCTGCAGCTCTATAAGCAAATGATACCAATGCTAATAAATAAATAAATCAGTTATAAGCAAATTAAAAAAAATAATTAAAAAACACCAAAAAAGTATCCAGCTTGAGAGCAGCTCAAATAGCAGCACTGCAGAAGCAATGAGCGAAAGAGAGAAGGAAGTGTTGAATTAAAATGACAAACAAGTAAAAGTAAAGGAATTTTTAAAGCCTTACTGAAGGATTCTCAAGATAAAACTCAGGCAGATTAACAGGGAATATAAGAGACAAAATTGTGCTCTCAGAACCATGTAGGGAGAGAAGAAGGGAATAGTGACTGTGATTCAAAGAAATCATAGGCTGGGAACGGAGAGATGGGTGAGAGGAGGATCTTGATTCGTATCCTTTTTATTATAATAATAAAGGAATAATTCCCATGAGCTTCCCTTTCCTTTGGGCTCTTCTGGGCAGTCCCCATATCATTTCTTGCTTGAAACACTGGACAAGCTGCAGACTGCCACACCATACACCCCATAGTGAAGATCAGTCCCCAGTGGAGAAACCAAGGAGGAGAAAAATGGGTAAAGGTCAGGCCCTTTGCCCCTAACCAGACTAAAGTCATGGGAAATTGGTTGGCCCACTAACCTGGAGCACAGCCTTAGTGTGAAAGGCTGGCAAAGATGGCTGGCACTTCCAGTCTCACTCCAGCAGATGTGGTAGCAACTCCCACTCTCCTCTCAGAGTCAGGATAAGGGCTAGAGGTCTGGGTTCCTAAATGCTTTCACCCAAGGAGCCCCATTTATAGATTGCTTTCGGCTCTCTGTAATTTTTCTTTTCTTAAGTTTCTCTTCCCTTCTAAATTCTTCTCTCCCCTCACCCCTCCCCTTTATCTGCTCCCTTCTTCCCCTCTTCTCCCTTGCACCTCTTCTGCCATTTTTCTTCTTTTGCGTGTTTTATTTTAAAAGTTAAATATTAAAACCATGATTACATTTACGTTACTGAAAGTATTTTACTGTCCTTGAAAATATGGTTGCTAAGCAATAGAAAATGTTGTTACTAATCCTGCCTGGAAGCACTTTTACAAAAAGCAGTACATTATTTTTTTTAAAAAAGAGAGAGAGTCAGGCCCATTGCCATTTACTTCCATGGCCATAAATATTTGTGGCTTTGCATGAACCAAACTCATTGAAAGCAATAGCCCACACAAATAAAACTTTAAAAACAACAAGGACAAAACAAAAAAAAACATGTCCTACAAAAGTCAGGACAAAGCCCCTAGTTTCTGGCAGGCTGAAACTTGAAGACTTGTCCACCATAGAAATTTTGTTAAGGTTGGCTAAGCATGAAGAGGAAACTCAGAGTATCCCTTCCATTTCCTCCCTTAGGGAGGCCAGGCACCCCCTAGATCCCCTGATTTGCACAAGGATGGGAAGAAGTTCACTGTTTAAAATAAGGATGTTAGGACAAAATTTGTTATTAAATACAGGTCCCACTTATTCCTCAACAAGAATCCAGAATAAAATCCCATTTGAATCTCTGGCTAAAGTCAAAACCTTACAAAGGTTTAATAAGGCAAAAATGTTCCCTTTTGCAGGAACATTCTATATGATATTTTTTAAAAAATACATAAAGAGCTATTTGGAATTTGGCTTAATTTTTTTTAAAAAATCCTAAAAATTAATGTATTAAAAAATGTTAATGGTTAGTTAATTTTACTAACTGGGGATCTTCTGAAAAATGCCTCCTGAAACACCCTGAAGCTGGTGGAGATTTCAGGAAGCTATGCCCTAGCAGCCCCAAAGGCTTCTTAAGAACTCGAGTGTCCCACATAGCCCCCCAGAAATTCTGCCAAATGCAAGAAAACCCCAGAAAGTATGGGTCAAAAACAAAATAAAATGGGGTACAACTGAAGCAAAAATCTCAGTTATAGACCCTGAATCCCTGCCCCAGAAGTAGTACAGGAATCCAGAGAAGGCAAAGGCCAGCCTAAAAAAATTATTGATGGGCTTTTAGGCCAAGAGGTTTCCATGGAACAATAACGCTGCCCCCCAGTGAGTCCTTAAAAGTAAAGGTAAGATTTGAAGGCTGGTAGTGGATTTTTGCCCCCTTAATTGGGTAACCCCACTGATGGCTCCCATTGTAGTTAAGTATCAGGAGGTGATGGCCTCCATTATAGGAGGGGCCCCATTGTTTTCTATTTTGAACTTGCCCAAAGCTTTCTTTGCTACCCCTTTGCATCATGATGGCTATTACCGAATTTGCGTTTAGAAGCTGTTATGTTTTTCTCAGTTCACCATGGACTGAAATAATAGCCCTATTATTTGTCATGTTCATGTAGTTAAAATGTGGAAAGAAATGCCTGAAATAGACAGTGAGATTTTACAGTCAAATAAAAAAAACATTAGTGTATTACAAAAAATCAGGAAACTGGGTTTAAAGTAAGCCCCCCAAAAGGCCGGTTGTTCTCCCAACAAGTTAATTACCATAGAGCAGTGGTTCCAAAATTTTGTTCACAGCTTATTTAGGCAAGTTGCTTTGTTTATCTGAGAGTCCGCAGCCCCCACTGGCTGTGGTTCACCATTCCTGGCTAATGGGAGCTGCAGGAAGTGGCAAGGGCCGGGTCGCCACTTCCTGCAGCTCCTATTGGCCAGGAACGGTGAACCATGGCCACTGTGAGCTGTGAGAACTTGTACCTGCAAAATTAATAATGATGATGTTCCCGCCCCAGCAAGCCCTAAGCAAATCAGGGCTAATAAATTTTCTGAGCCTCAAGTGGGTACACAAAGCATAGTGAAAAGTGCAAAGGCCCATTCTCCCCACTGCACACCTTCCAAAAGAGGTGGTGGTGGGGAAACCAAACCTCAGGCCTGGATGGGTTTAAGTACAAGTTAATAAATTTAGCTTAAATGTTTAAGTAATACTGTCCATTACAGGGTGCTGGCCGCCGCTTCCCACAGCCCCCATTGGACTGGGACGGTGAACCGTGACCAGTGGGAGCCACGGTTGGCGAAACTGCAATAAACAAATTGGCGGGGCCCGCTAAGGGTGCTTACACTGCGGTCCCATGTGCCAAGGTTGCCGATCTCTGGTCCACTATATAGGGAGGGGAAAAGGTTGTTTTGTGTTTTAAATTATTAATTGTATAAAAGCTAAAAACAATTTTAAACATTGCACTCCTGTGTGCTGCTTTTGCTGGCATGTGCATCATAGGACTACTCCTTTAATGGTGTGAATCTGGACTGCTGTGCCTGCAGCATGGGAAAACTTCCAGTGAATGACAGTGGCGTACAAAGTAAATAATACAGTGAAAACTAATGTCAATCCTGGTGACCAGAAAATTCTCGAGCAGTGCTGCCAATGCCTATTGAAAGTGCTTAAACATGAATGAGACAAAATTGACCCCATCCACGAGCCACCTCCAGAAACCACAACGAAAGTACATCTGCGGGTAAAAAAAAAAAAAAAAAAAAAAAAGGGACTTTGGAACTACAAATTGGTTACAAATGCTAGTTTAAATTTTAGTTGTTTTTCCAACTGTAAAACCCTTTGTGTTCATTTGTAACAGGGGTTGGCAACCTTTCAGAAGTGGTGTGCCGAGTCTTAATTTATTCACTCTAATTTAAGGTTCTGCGTGCCAGTAATACATTTTAATGTTTCAGGAGGTCTCTTTCTATAAGTCTTTAATATATAACTAAACTATTGCTGTATGTAAAGTAAATAAGGTTTTTAAAATGTTTAAGAAGCTTCACTTAAAATTAAATTAAAATGCAGAGCCCCTTGGGTCGGTGGCAGGACCCAGGCGGTGTGAGTGCCACTGAAAATCAGCTCACATGTTGCCTTTGGCACCCTTGTCATAGATTGCCTACCCCTGATTTATAAATTGACATCCTCAAGCAGACAGCACAGGAAAGTAACAGTTTGTTATAGGCTGAAACACTCTCTTTCATTACAAATATTAAACTAAAAAAAATTAGAAAAAAGGAAAACTACAAATAATTGCACCAGAAAGGAAATGTCCATCCAGAACAGAGAGAGAGGGTGATATAATGGGCTTAATTCCTAACCTGGGATCTAAGAGCAACAAGTTGAAAACCCTCCTCTCTCACAGAATCTGAGCAACAATCTCTTTATCTAATCTGTACAATATGGGTGAACGCACTTTCCTACTTCTTAGGTATGTTGTGAGGATAAATACATTAAACGTTATAAGATATTCGTTTGCTATGATAATTGAGGCGATATAAGTAGCTATCCAAGGCACTTTAGCCTGGTCTACATTACAAACTTCAGCAAGTAACATTGCTTAGGTGTATTTATTTTTAATGATATTTTTATACTAGCAATCTCCCTAGCGTACATGGAGCTTTTGCTATTATAGGTTAGTTCAGTGGTGGGCAACCTATGGCCTGTGGGCTGACAGGATAGTCTGCTGGTGGGCTGCCAGACAGTTTGTTTACATTTTCATGGCTGCCTGCAGCTCCCAGTGGCTGTGGTTCACCATTCCTGGTTAATGAGAGCTGTGGGAAATGGCCAACTCCTATTGGTCACTGGTTGCCCATCACCGGTTTATTTTATTTGGGGAACTTGTTTAAGTTACAATGCCATTGGAAATGCTTTTGCAGATATAAGCTGCATCTACACCAGGAGGGTTTGCCAGTATCCCTACAACAGTAGTTGGCAAACACTTTTTAATGAAAATGAGGTCTACGAAACAAGGGGAGGGGAGGGCAAAAGGAGGGGCCAGGGTAGATAGGTGTTACAGGGTTCATAGTTCAATCCATACCAGTAAGGGATAGTGTCACCAGTTGCCTTGAAACTCTAGTTGCCTCATAATGCTTTGCTGCTATAGCTCTCCAGCTGGGATGCTTACAACCAGTCTACAAGCATGCAGGTCACACCTTGAGTATCTGTGTGCTAGTCAGCCCTGGTTCAGCAGTTCTGATGCCAGCAGCCTGTTTAAAACCTCACAGCCCCATTGGGGCTTCCACCAGCCTTTGCTATTACTTGTAGGGTAACACCAACACACACCCATCTCCTCAAAACTCTAAATTTTCCCTGGTTTTGCCTGGACAATTCAAAGAAATAAGGTTTGGTTGTTCCTCTAAGGACACAAAAACACTTCATAGATCAATAACTTAACTAGGATCCTTGCTTTTCTCTAGCCATGGATAACAATTCTCTGACCCTCCCTGTATAGTCCAGTAAAACTGTTAAAAGCATATTTCACAAAGTTCACTGAACTTGCTTCAAAAAAGCAAGATGATCTCATGCTATTCTTCCCTTCCTCTAGTGTGCTAACTTCTATGTAAATGGAGCCTCCACTGTTTTTGCTCATACCTTGCTCAATTTCTTTGGACGCAGGTGGATATCTGTTACATTACCACCCACCGGGGAGATAACTGTTTCTCCCTGTGTTTGTGTCAAAGATTGTAAAGTATAATATCATTGAGTATTTATTCTTTCCATAATGTTAATATATACAATTCACAATGATATTAATCAGCAGCATGTCATAGGCTTTCATAACTGACCATGTACAATACACTTTTATATTAAAGTAATATTGTATATAATCAGTTGATTCAATTGCTTATCATGTGAGTTTAACTCCTCTTTCCCCAGCACCACCCCAGCTTTATAGACTAGTAAATCTTTGCAATGTATTCTTAGAAAAGTAAAACATAAACCGAAATTCTCTTTCCTGCTAGATTTAGACACCATGCTGTCTCCTCCCCCACTTGTTGGCTTGTTAACTTTGTTTACCTAATATGTAAAAATGGACCTTCATCTTCTTTGCCTAAAGACTGGTCTGGTCAAATAATCAAATATGTGCTCATTTATCTAAGGCAGACTATGTTTATGCATTGCTTGTCAAACACATTTTAAGAATCTTATTCCAAAGCATATTCATAACTTTTTGTACATGTCTTGCACATATACTATGTTAGAAAATTAATGATCAGTGAGTTATTAGTTTTCCAGCCATATCTTACACGACACCATTATATGACAGATTATAACCACAGTGGGTTGGGGTACAATGAATTGGTCAGGCAAGCTGAAACTCATTATCTGATATCAGTGAGCCTCTGGCTTTCTGCCACTGGCATGATCTTGGGGTCACAGTGGGATAGTTAAAATAAGAATTTACTTGAAAATTTGATATTTTTTAAGAATGTTGTCATTTCTTTTGTGTCTTGTAATACATGTTAAAAACATGTTTTCATTTGGTACATATCAAGTGAAATTGAGGCCTTGGCAACAAAATACCAAATCAAGTAAGAATTGTTACAGTAAGAAAAGTAACCAGTAAAATTACTTTTAAATGA
Source organism: Dermatemys mawii (assembly GCA_007922305.1). Lineage (NCBI taxonomy): Eukaryota > Metazoa > Chordata > Testudines > Dermatemydidae > Dermatemys > Dermatemys mawii. The sequence continues at coordinate 42,518,671 of ML677348.1, forward strand.
TAACCTAGCCTAAAAAAGAATTTATCCAATCCACAAAATGTGGTGAACATACTGTGACATGCTGATTTCAGCATTCTCAGAAGCCAATGACTGAACTGGATGGAAACTGAACAATTCTCCCAGCTCTAGGGATTGCCCCTCCATGCCAGGTTGGAGGCACATTGGCTGCAGCAGCATGTGAAATTTTGTGCTGCTTCTGCCAAATGCAGTAGTTGTTTTCCTCTCGAGCATGAATTCATCTTTCAAACCTGTCATTCCAGCACTCTTTGTGAGCATTAAGTTCACTTAAACCTTGCCACTCAGTCAGACCCCACCCTTTTCAATCCATTTTAGATCTGAACACCATACCACTTGCTTTTTAACAAACAATGTAATGCTGGCCAAGCCACGCAATCCCAAGTGAGGAAGCATTGCTGCAAAGACGGAGAGTCCTTGCACGCAGGAAAATAAAAAGTCTGAGGCTGAAACTTACATCTGAAAGTACATTTTTATTGCAGAAAAGCTACGCGGTGCTCATCAATGGAATCAGACCCATTCACACATCCACACAGTGGTGAACATTTGGAAATGAAAGAATGCACTCCATACACTCCTATCCCTATGATGTACATGTTCAAATACACCATGTGACATGGTATAAATGATGCTCAAAGAAAACTGAACAATTGAAAGTCCACACTGGTGAGCATAATTCAAACCTCCTTTTGGTCACAGAACAAAATTTTCATTCATATGTGAGGGTACAGGAATTTTAGTGTCTGTACTGTTTGTTATTATTTACAGAAGAAATGAATATGAAACAATAATTAGGAAATGTTGGGCCTGCTTGTCTACTGCTTTCTAACTCTTGTAAGCTTCTGCAACTGTGCTAAATGCACTTTCAGAGATGTAAACAAAAGCAGGGAATCATTTTTGTACCCATCTCTTGAGAGGTTGAAGGGAACAGAGGTCTTCAAATTATAGAACCGGATCCTTCACACAAGAAGACTGAAGTCTCTAGGAACTGACGTTAGCTGAGTAATCTGCTTAGGCAAAGATTGTAACTTGCTGAAATTAAATTTTGTCCTAGAAGAGTATTTTCACATTTACTTGTAACCCTTTTTATTTGTATTCCTTGTGCTTAGGATAACTTTAACCTATGTCTTTTTGTTAAATAAACTTGCTTTACTTTTACCATAAACCAATTCAGTTCTGTGATTGAAATAAGAGTGTTTGTCAAATGCCAGTTAAATTTAATAAGATGCAGTTTATTGTCTTTTTAAAGAAGCAACACGCTTAACAATTTCTGGGAGCATTCCAGGAGAATGCTGAACATCACAGGGTAGATTATTGGTGGGGAATATTGACTGCGTGCTTGTTGGTGTGACCCTGAAAAAAGTAACTGGATGGTAACTGGAAGCCTGGGTGTGACCTGCAGGCTTGTTTGCTGGCTCTTGGCGAGCCACAGCAGCATAGTATTTAAAGCACCCAGAGTTGCTTACTGGTCTGGATGATCCCTAAAGCATCACAAAATGATTTGCATTTGGATAAAAATTAGCCACTGGGGACCCAATTGGTTCAAAGGGGTTTATCTCCATCAAAGTAAATGAGTTTCATCTACTAAGAAATCTGCCTGTAGGATATTGTTACAATGAGCAGCACATTTTGCAGAACATAGATACATATTTAGTTTTGTAATGATGTCCCATATTTTCTACAAAACAAATAGCATGTGCCTCATGATATTGAAGCAGCTATTAACACTTTCTTTCCCCATACTTTAAAGAAATAGCTAAAACAAGCTCCAAATAACATCAGAATATGGAGCCTCATCCTCCTCTCACATAATTCTATGTACTGCAACCTCACTGACTCCATCAGAGACACTCCTGATTTATACCAGTAAAAAAAGTCTGAGGAGAATCAAGCCAAGCAAGTTTTTGTTTGTCCTTTAATGTTTGGAAGAGGTGCCCTTCTGTTTCTAATTAATGTGTGTGGTGGGCGGGGTGGGGGGGAGGGCATGTATGTTGCTAACAATTGTCACTCTGCAATATTTCAGCAGAAAGAAAAAAAAAGACCTAGGCTGAAGGAAAACTTCATGTGAGGACTAGAGTCAGCACTAGGCACAAGCAACTAAACAATTGCTTAGAGCTCTGAGCAGCTCAAGTGGGGCCCCCATTCTCTTTTTTAGTACGTATTGGGTGGGGGAAAGAGCAGGTATATTCCTGTTGAGGGTCCCCAGTGGGCTAGCACTGCCTCTGGTGAGGACTCCATTTTTTGTTTTTATTTTAACAATTTTTACTATAATCGCTCTGAAACTGCATAACATGCTTAACTCTGATGTAGTTTGTATTCAGTATACATTAAGAAATGAAATATATAGTTCGCTGATGTCATTTAGAAGACTGTTTAAATAGAAATAAAATACAAGGCTTTGCAAATAATATATAAGATGTACCAGTTATCTTTCCCATCCGTTGAATTTAAAATGAAGGGATACGGTAACTGCATGGTTTTCAAATGACAAAATAGAAGTCCTGCGCTCTTGTTGGTATTAAAAGTCCATGGCAATCTTCATGAGTATGGGTGTTAATGCAGTGACTTGGCTGAATTCTAATACATGCTATACTTAATCTTGCTTCAGTACAAAGAAATAGACTAGATGTTCTCTTGAAGTTCCTTCTGGCCCTACATTTCTATAATTCTGTGCTCTCTCAGTATGGTCTTTCCTGGATTCTTTAACTGTCTATTCCCCGACATAGTAGTATTTTTTTTTAAAGATGTAGATTATTTAGTAAAGAAAATGTAATAATGTTTTGGGGAATTAGCTAGCCTCCAATGAAACATACTTTGGACATTAACTCTTCTTAGGAAAGTTTTCAGTCTGGATGTTGTCATGGTTACACGATGAGCTGTGCCTTAGACCCCTTTACAGTTCCTATTGACTGCACTCAGGTGACAGGTTTCACTAACATCACCCTTCCTGGTGAAACCATGTGGTCCCTACCACTCTGAGACTGGTCTTTGGACAAGAGGAACTTGTTTACCAATTGTGATAAGTCAACAGTGCAGTGCATTTGTATTTGCCATTGGCAAGAAACTTTCTTCTGGGGCCCTCTGACCAGTAGCTGATTAAAGTGATTCAAAGCAGCTCCATCAAAGCAACTATATAGACATAGCACTAAAAGAAAAGGATTAGAACAACAAAAAGTCTAAGTGTCAGAGTCTTACCTAAATTTTATCATTTCTCTCAAACCTTGGGTAAGACTAACTACTCCAGACCCTTCCTGCAGAGCCTGTGTCTCAATAGGTTCTGTTCTCTGAAAACAACCCCCCAACAACTGAACCCCTAAAGCCTTCTAGAAAGTGATTTGTAACTCTTCAGCTATAGGCCTTCAGCTTGGCAAACAAGCTATGTAACTTTTGGGTGGTGCCTAGAAATAGCCTCTTCCCAATTAATGATTTAGCCATTGTTTTCTTAACACACTTGAAGTTATTTACCCTTGCAGTTATTTATCTCTGGCTGTTGTTTCATTTCCCACCTGTTCTTCGCCCTCTTGATTTAACACCATGTAGACAGACCCAATAATATCAAGTTGGCAAACTGACGTACACCTAAGATTTATAAAAAATTAGACAGATATCTTCATTCTCCACAGGAGTTCTGTGAGGACCCAGTCCACTCCCCATAAATTAATTGCAATAAGCCTAAAAGCCGAATGAAGTTTTGTCCATCAAAGAAAAGTCAATTGATTTGTTTCTGCTAGTGCCAAGTGTAAATTTGATCAGTTGATTACCATGGGATCAGGATTTGGCCCTGTCAGAGAAATCCCGGCTCCCCTGAAGTCAATGGGATTTGACTTCAAAAGGGTCAAGATTTCATCTTATATATAATTAATAATTACAGGCATGATCCGGAAACAGTAGCTTTCCCTGCAAAATTTCATGATTTTGAAATATTTTTATTTTGCAGTATGGAAAACATGTCATGGGAAATTGAGGTATATTTTGCTTGATAACTATACTTTTCAGTCATTAAATGTGATGAATGTGACCAGTGTGCCTGGTCAGTTTATCCACTAAAAATGATTATATTAAACTGATGTGCCAATAGTAGGCTGAGGCTCTGCACTTAATGTCTCTGGATATAAATTGAGACAGATTCATTCTATTTTAACCTGACTCTGTTTCTTGCTAGTTGTCTTTGAAAGAGTCAGATTGTGAGGAGATTTGAATCCACAGAGTGAGATACCTCTGCACTTTTGTTCTTCAATAAAAAAAGAAGCATTATAAAACGTATGACATTGGCCTTATGGCATTTTTTATCTGTGTATGATGACTGCTTTTATTTGCAATAATTTAACTTTAAGGGATAAACCACTGGGGCAAATAAACCTAGCACTACTCAAAACAAAGTTTATATCAAGATCCAAAAAATATGAACTCGTAGAATGAAAGACAGCTATGAAATGGATCAAAGTCCCCAATACACTCAAGTGAGTACTGCTGATGTAGCACGTCACAGAGTGGCAACACAAATATGAAAGTTTGTCCTTGGTTATACTTATACTTAGTCTGCTGATGAATGTTTGTGTTTTATGATGTTTACGTTTTTTTTAAAAAACCTGTTACCTGTTCTCAGGCCTGATACTGTAACATTGACATCAAATGGATTGTTTGCTAGTGACATATTCAGGAGCAGCATGGTCAAGCCAATGACTGAAGTAAATTATTTTGAATGAAGCTCTCAAAAGGATCCTTATTTCTACATAAGCCGTCTGATTTCATGAGATGAATATGTGATATGTAAGTTTAATGCCTATTAATATTTTAATTCTCAGAAAAGGGAAGTGCAATAGGAAAGTCTCTAAACCAAAGAACACGTGTAACCAGATGGAGAAATATCCTTAGGCATGAAAAACAAAATGATTTTATTCAAAGGAGCTTAAATAATGGTGAATACATTTTCAATATAAAGATAAAATTACTGACGTTCAAAATGATGCATAGAGAAACAACCATGGATTATCCCTGGAAGAATGAACCAGAAAGTCAAACACCAAGAAATGAGATTCAGCAAGACATCATATCCTCAGAAAGGGGTACATGCAAAATATACCCAAGAAAGGCCTAATAGAAATGTGCAAGAGCTCTAAGGAACTTAATCTATGTGCTTGAGGAATATCAAATGCTCTTTACTGACTGGAGAAAAAACTTCCAAATTCAATGGCAGCAAGAGACTGGCTTAAATTTTACACCCAGTACCCAAATAATTATCTCAGTGGTGCCCAAACCAGTGTGCCTGGGGAGACTTTTGATAAGGGGTGGCATTTCGTCCATTGTTGGGGTGGCACAGTCCAGCGGCAGCAGTTTTTGTTTTGGCTTTTTTTTCCCTTTTTTCTCAGACAGTCCAGGTAGCAGCAGTCCAAGCGGTTGTGGGTTTTTTGTTGTTGTTTTTTTTCGCTTGGGGCAGCAAAAATGGTAGAGCCAGCCTGGACACCAGGCACACGTACAGGTGAATCCCAGACCCATACCTGTGAAGAGAAAAAGGAGAGGGCTGCAGCATATCTCAGGACTGGGGTGTACCTATTTAGGGGAAGCTACAGACTAGGAACCAGACCTGTTCCCAGTTCATTCCCTAATTGGAATTCTGATACGTATATACAATTTATTTAAAGACAGATGATAGTTTTAATGCACACCCACATCATGGTTGGTGAGGAGGAGTTGTGCTGGACTGGGAGTCCCTGGAAGAATTCTGGCCATCTAAAACAAATTTATGCCCATGTTTCACCCTGAAGTGAAAGCTCTGTCCTCCATTACCTGTAGCTTTCAGGCTGGTGCTATGAGGGATGAAACCATGACTGTCATTCTTCTCTCATCCTTTGTGACTGTGAGGGCCCAGATTAGCAACTGAAGTGTGGTTGGTTCCTGTGCAGAGCTGAATCCTTGTACCTCCTCTACATACTAGTGCACAGCCAGCCACAATCTAGTCCCTAGAATTAAGAAATCTATAGCCAAATTCTGTCCTTGCCTGCAGTTAAATGTTATCAGCATGTTCTGAGTTCCACAATTAATTTCTCCCATTTTCCTCCCCAAATTTAGGGATTTACAATACCTTTCAATGGTCATCCTTTACTCCATTTTAAAGAAGTAATATCTTCTGAATATATATTAGAATATTTTCTTTTGTTTTGTCTTTTATTTAGGAAGTGAAAAAGTATGTGTTATTTAAAGGTTAAAGTAAAATAATTGCAGTGTGTACCTGGGACATTTTTTTGAGATTGATTAATATCACTCAATCAGATTACTTCAGAACTCTAAAAGGAATGGCAAAAATGCATAACAGTGAGAGAAGCTTCACCATGACCCCTAGAGAGACAAAACAGTATCTGATAGCTAAAAGGAAATGAAAGTTATTTCTTCCAGTGGAATTGTATTATCATAAGCATTCCCTTTTCTCTCTCAGTCATGTCATAATTTTTGTGAAAGGATTAAAATTCAAAATAATGTCTTTAAAGCCTCACATTGAATCTGGACATTTCAGTTTATCTGCTTGTTCTTGTACTAGCTGCTGAAGAAGTGAAGAAATGAACACCTATCACTCAAGCCCCGCCCTGTTCTGTTTCCATGGAGGAGGATATGGTTAACTATTACGAAAAATTAGCTCTAATCAACGTTGTGTCTGTACAAAACCTTGGATACTAAAGTAGCAGTTAAGAATTTGGTATAAGTCAACATACATTTAATCTAACACAGAGAGCTTCTATAAGAAGAAACTTAAGCAATGTTGTTAGTACTACCTAAAAGGAATACTAAAGAAATACTAGTTTTATTCCAATGAAGTATTTGGCAGAGAACCAAAAGGGATAAGTAGTTATTATTATGGTTACAGCTGAGTAGTATTAGCAAATATTTGAGGTTTATAGATTTATAGCCTCCATATCATTCTTAGTGTATTAAAGGCAGAACGCTTTAAAGTGTAGTTGGAGAGATAATGTAAATCTGGGCAACTGAACTGTTTTCAGGCTAATTCTATAATTGGTTGAAAACAGTTAATTTTTTTCATTTAAAACCATTAAAAGGCTTCATTTTCTTTTAAATGATTTGTGCAAACTTCCAGTTTTGACAAAAAAATTCAAAATGAAATAGATGTTTTTGTTTTGAAAGTTTTCCTTTTATGTTGATGGTAAAAATCCCACTTTATTTTTTAATTTTCTATCCTTTTCTTTCCAATGGAGAAAGATGGATGGATGAAGGGAACAAAAATTAGAAAAAAAGTGTGGAGAGGGAACATTTTTCCCTTTCATATTTTTTTGACTGGAAGAAAGGGGAGAGGGAGTTTTACTTTTTCTATACATTTAAACTATATCAATGAATTTTTATTATATTATTAATTACATTTTAAGAGTTTTCTTGTAATGGAAGCAAAAACTGAAGGAAAGTCAACATTTCTATGCAGTTTCAAAACAAAAAATGTTTTCTTCTTTCCTGAAATGTTTCATTATGAATTGAAGAAAAATCCCATTTTGAGATGAAAAACCTCTTCATCAAAAAATGTTGATGAGTTTTAGTTAATTCTGAGGACAGATCTACACTACAAAATTAAATTGACTTAACTTACATTGGGATACAGCTGCTTCAGTAAGTATATCGCTTGTGCTTGTCTACATTTTGCTCCCTTGTCAGCAGTGCATGTCCTTACCAGAAATGCTTTTATTGATTTTACTGTCAGTGTTGGGCACTGTGGGACAGCTTCTGAAAGCCAATAACTGTTGTTGTAAGCAGCTTAGTGTGAATATCAACACTGACTCTATGCCTCTCATGGAGGTATAATTATTAAGTTGGTGTAGCGGGGCAGTTAAGTCAAGAGGAGGGAAAATTTTATTTAGACACTTACATAGTTAGGTTGACACAAGCTCCCTTGTGTTGACGTAACTCTGTAGTGCAGGAATCAGCAACTTTGGCATGCAGCCCCCCAGGGTAAGCATCCTTGGTGGGCCCGGCCATTGGGAGTTGCAATCAGATGAACCCGCAGAAGCTGCAGGTAAACAAACCGGTCGAGCCCGCCAAGGGTGCTTACCCTGAGGGGATGCATGCCAAGGTTGCCAATCCCTGCTGTAGTGTATACCAGGCCTGAATGAACACCAAGACACTTAGTTGATGGGGATAATACAGTGACAGACAAACAATATGATTTCAATGGGCCCACGTCAGAAATATCCCATGTCAGAAGTCCAAAGTTTCCTTGGTCATTCACAAGCTGAGATAATTATAGTGTTGTGTATGTAGAAGGGAAGAGTAGAAGCTGGGAAAGTGCTGTGTATGGGAAAAAGCTGTGAAAGGAAAGAGGAGGTGAGCAAGATAGCTTTACCTGTAAAATGATGCAGGACTGACAGAGGGGGTCTACTCCATCTCTCTTACTCTATTCATCCTCCAAATGAGGCTGATGGGTGTTTTGGATATTAACGACATAGGGGTAGAAGGGAAAGATGCTGATGTTAAATGATGCAGGTGAACTGAGAAGGCTGGACCTGTCTAGTTTCACCAATGTTCCTTTTGGTGAGAGAAGCAATTTTTATTTATTTAAATTTGGGAATGGATTGATTCTCCAGTGCCCTACACGTAGTACAGCCACTTACATCTGTGTAGAATGAGAATAAAGTGGATGTGAATTCTACAATGCTGACTGTATTGGCTTCAAGTGGTTCCTTCCTGTCAGACTCTGTACATCACCTAGTGACTAATAGCCAACTGAGAAGATATTAGCATGACATGAGTCAGTAGAGAGTCTAGGGCCGTCATAAGTATAAAGTAGCCTAGAATTAGTGTTTACCTGTAAGGGGTTATGCTAAAGGTAACCTGAGAGGTGGACAACTGACCAATGAGAAATTCCTCAGGAGACAAAGGATTTTGAGTTTCAGTTTCTCTCTGGGTCTCTCTCAGTTCAACTCGGCTATGGGATGAATCACAGCTATTTCTTTCACTGTAACTATAAGCTTTCTATCAAGTAAGGTAGTCAGTAAGTTTACCTTCTTTTTATCAGTTAGAGGGTTCTCAGTGGTGAGTGTTGGCTGGGTACTTCTTGATGTTGTAAGATTCAGCAGAGATATCAACAGTGGGAGAAAGTTGCCTCGGGGGAGAGGTTTGGTTTCTTAATTCTTTTGTTGATTATGGTAGATGCTGTCCTATTGATGGTTATAAGGGATTTATTCCTTTCTTTTTTTTCTTTTATTAAAATCTTTCTTTTAAGAAGCTGACTGCTTGTTTTCCATTGTGGAAGATCCTGGTTTTGGATCGGGCACATCTTGCAGGATCAGGCGAGATTTGTTTTTTTTTTTTTTCTCTCAAGCTTCCCAGGGAAGGAATAAGTTTTGGGGTTTTGTGGAAAGAGAAAGAGGGGCTTCAAGTGGCCTATGTCCAATAGTCTTTGAGACATTCTCACTTGATGGTGGCAGCATACCAGGTCCAGACACAGAAGAAGTTGTGTTCTGGGGAAAAACATTTTAACCCAAGCTGGTAAAATAAGCTTGGGGGGTTATTTCTTTTTTCATGCGGGTCCCCAGATCTTTATCCTAGAGTTCAGAGTTGGGAGGCAATCCTGACAAGGGCTCTGATCCCTTCGTGCAAGGCAGGGCACCTAGCAGTCTTTAGCCCAGCTCTCTGGCTAGGGCAGACAGCAAACACAGTCATGCTCAAGACTTCTGGGAAGGGCAGAAGAGTAGCAGTCTACAGCCCAGCTTCATAGCTGTGTTAGACAGCACACAAGTGCAGGCCATTCGGCCTATAGTGGGTAGGCTGCCAACCCACAGGTGAGGTTGGCAGCATGCTGTAGGGGGACCCAAGCCCACTCTATTCCACTGGGTCCCAACCAAGGGCACTTGCATTGGCAGGTGGCTCCACCATTGGGTCAGTGGGAATCCAACAAGACACACTGACTGATTTTAGTACACAAACAGACTAATGGTTTGTTTCCTTGGGTTACTTTCTATCCCTGTCGGCAATCCCAGCAACTTCCCAAGATATTCATCTGAAAACAGCAGCTCCTCTCCCTCAGGGTTGTCCTCCAGAGGCAGAAGTTGGCAAGGCTTAGCCCCTGATCTAGGAGATGACAGTGAGACAGAGACATCTGCTTCCTTCTCTTGCTCTGGCACAACTGAGCTTTAGGCCCTCTTATATTTCCTGTTCTGCCCCTCTGCTTCTGGCAAGGGGGTCAGGCCCTGTCTGGATTTATCCACCATTGGACAGGGAGTGGTTCCCCCATCAGCTGTAGAAGGAGGCCATTCTGCCTCAGTACATCTGCTAAATGACTAAACAAAGTACAGGAGAGTGGAAACCAGACTCAAATATTTCTGTCCATAAAGTTTTTTAAATATTTATCATTATGTGCTGAACCCCTTAACCCAAATTAATCCCTTATGTAACAAAATTAATTTAGCTAATGGGGTTATATCAGGACAAATTGGTTTCTTATGCCAGTTTCTCTGGAGTTGTATAGGCTTACAATAGATATGAATTTGATCCTTAGCACAATTTAAAAAAAAAATCAAAAGGATAATGTAACATGTAGTTATAGAGTTATATTCTCCTAAGAGTTCTACCAGAAGATATCTCGAGTAAATCCACTGACAGCAGAGTTCCTCTGGATTTACATCATTCAAACTAATAGGAGAATCAATGTTCTGAAAATGACGATATTGGGATAAAAATGCTTTTAAAATTATAAGAACTATGAGCAGAGTTAATTTTCAGTGCAGCTCATTCCCAAGTGACTTTTACAGACCTTGAAAGACTATACCTTTATTAATTGTGCCTGGTTATTCACTGAGAGCAGTGGACTACCTCTAAATATAAGCATTGTAATATCTCAGGAAAATATTTTTGTCAGGTTCACATTTCTGATTAAATAAGTCTCTATATTATTTGTATTTAAGCAAAGCAATATTCATTATTGTAAAAAAAAAACTAAAAATGAACATAAAAATGTCCACCTTGTATCTTTCCAGGTAACTTATTTATGATCCAATTCTGATTTCATCAAAGTCAAGAAGGTTTTTGCCATGGAAGCAGAATTGGGCTCAGCTATATGAATTAATTTAAATTTTGATGGATTATGTTTTTATTGGTAAATGTTGATTTTATCTTAAACACAAACTGATGAAAAATATTTCCATCAATAATAATCAAAATTTGCAGTGAAGCTTGAGAACTTATTAGACTTTGATTTAAGGATATTGATTTGGATATTTTGACGTGGCGTTGACAATTTGTTTTTTTCAACGGTTATAAAGGTTTAACTTTTTGAACCTCAGCACTTATTATTAAATAACCAGTGTCTAACCCCCTGCAGTTTTCCCACCATTGTGAAAATTTAAATTGATAATATCTAAAAAATGCTTAAAAATAAACATTGATGTTATCTTTCAAAATAATAAAAATAAAGCTCAAATTCTGCACGTTTGCTACTAGTTATACTTTAGTTACTTCTCTATCAGTACGTTAATTTGGCCAGTTTTCTTCAGGACAGCTCTAGCACTGGACTGTTCAGATAATTAACATTCATGTCATCCAATGTGATATTTTGACCTTTAAGTATTTCTCAAGAGTAATTGGAGGTACCTCATTTATTTCAGTCCTCGAAGTTTGCAGTACTGTTATTAAACATCAATAACAGTAATAAACATTTAATAAACATTTACTTAAACATATTAAAATGATCCTTCAAACATTTGTGTCTAACTTTGTGCCTTAAAAGTACTATTTTTGCAGGATCAGGATCTATCTGATTAGATGAATTTTCAGGGTTCTATTTCTTTCCAGATCCAAGTCTGGTGTCCTTGGAAAACACTAAAAGCTGCACATTGAAAAGACAGAGGTAAGTAATGTACAAATCTAGATAAAAAATAGCACTAACTGCATGCCTACTATTTGTTTCTATAACATATAATACTTCTAAATAACAAATTAAAGAAGTATAGATGTTATATTGTCATCTTTTGTATTTAGGTAGATTGGATGTTATCACCAATTACCGCTCCCCGCTTTTTTTTTTTTACAAACCTCTCTCAAAAAGAACACTTTTTTCCAAAAAAAGCTTTATTAACATTTTCAACTGTATTTATAATGTGGCAAATTGCCTGCACTATTATGGTGGGTCCCATGTTTTCTCTTCTTGTGAGGGATTCAGGGCACCATTTCTTGCCCCTGAACAGGGTATTAACTGCCCCACTAGTATCCTAGGGGAGGGGGAGTGGAGAGGGAGGAACCTGGGCCTGTCCTCTATCTGGGTCCCAGCTCAGGGGCCCTGAGGATAGCAGTAAACCATCTGAATTAGCAATTCCTTCCCCTGGGCTACTTCCCTCTCATACTCTTCAGCTTGTGGGGCTTCCTGCCCTCTCTCTACACAACCCAGGTGTCTCTTTACCTAGGATCTGGGTCTTCTTGGTTCCAAACTCTCCTCCAAACTTCTCTCTGCTCCAACTCCTCCAAACTGCTCTCTGCTCCAATTCCTCCAAACTGCTCACTGCTCCAACTCCATTCCTCCTCCCCTGTCTGCCTGAAGCAGGAGGTTTTATTAGGCTCCTAACAGGGCCTTAATTGATTGCAGGTGTTCCAGTCAACCTGCCGCCAGCTTCCCTAGTCCACAGGGAGCCACGCCTCAATTATCTCTGAGCTTACATACTTCCCCTCAAGCACTCTACCGCAGCTCCCTGACCCTCCTCTATCACAATGACTAAAACTATGTAAAACTTATACAGTACTACAGATTCTAAACTTACATATAACAAGCCATTATATATTATATATTGGATCAGGGATCGGCAACCTTGGCATGCAGCCCTGCAGGCTAAGCACTCTTGACGGGCCCAGCCAGTTTGTTTACCTGCCACGTCCACAGGTTCAGCAGATCACAGCTCCCACTGGCCACGGTTCACCGCTCCGGTCCAATGCAGGCTGTGAGAAGTGGCACCTGATCTAGGTGCAGGATAGCAGGGTACTTTTCTTGACCTCCAATTATATTCCAGTAAACCTTTGATATGCACCACCAGATATGCCTATTTTCCACCTACTATTTTTTTTTTCCCTGTTAAGACTCACCATCTTTCATCTACACTGAGGTCATATGGGGCAAAGAATGAGACAATACTCAATTACATTTTAACAGATAGATGGATAAAGACTTCTGGTCTGGAAGGAAACCAGTTTTTTATCTCTTCTCGGAATTAACACCTTGAGACAAACTATAAGAACATATTTCAAGAGTTAGGTGTATATATACTGGAAATATAATACATAATGCATCTCACAGGGATTATGAGGATCAGTACGACATAAGTTTTTATTAGCCTTGGCCATTATTTAGTGAACTAGAATGTACATGTTGTTAGCGGAAACACTGGCAATGCAGCAAAAGGCCTAGTCACTGCCAGTAATTGGAATATTGATTTTCATGCTTATTGCCACCAGAAGGTATAGGGCCATTGTAGCAGCCTTAGCATAACTGGGCAAGCTGGAGGGGAGAGGGTTGGGTGACCACAAGAATTGAGCATTACTCTGCTACCATCCTGCTGAGCTCTCTTTTAAAACTGCTGAAGTATGTGGCCTTGAAAAACAGGAAGTCTAGCTATATTTTACTTCTGGTGTGTAGAAACACAGCTGCACAACTAACAGTTTGAAATTGCTTGCTTAACTTTCTTTTATTGACATTTTATTGTAACATAAGCACAAAAGGGTAAAAGGTCTAAGTTGAATGGACTCTTTGGTGAACTCATCTTGAAGTCTCCAGCAGAAGATGGAAGACTGCCCACTAGAAACCTGTCACTGATGACTCAAAGACCACTCTAGACTTTGGGTAACTATAGATTTGGGGTGCCATTGTGTACATGTGCATCTGCAGGAGGCTAAATAAAGTAAAAGTTTTAAGTGAAAGCACTCTTTTTTGTACTTACCATTTATCATCTGGATGTGCTATGTCCACAGTGATGTATTTCCTGACACCACCTCATAAAGAGTAAAGTTACCAAGAGCTTTGGGTACAGAAAAGCCCTGGGTAACAAAGTCAGATTTGAGATATACCTGTAATCTTTATGCACCCTCTCTGTGGACCTTTGCCATATGGCATTAAGAGGTTCTTGACTCACACTTGTCCTTTTTAATTATACTATTTTAAAACTCCTTTTACCAGCCTTTAAGTATAGCTGGTACATCAAATATCTGATTTCAAAATATGGGCATTTTATTGCTTACTGTATCAATTTCTGTTCTGTTCCATCCATACAATCCTACTGAGATCAAAGCAAGTGGTCAATTATTAGATACAATTAAGTGAGGCAGGTATGTTTTCTGATAGGTGCAAGCGATTTTAGCAACACAACTCTCAAACTTTAATGAGGTTGCATTATTCAACATTATGTAAATCTGTGTGTACTGAAAGTATATCCAAGTTGATTTCCAAACAAACCTGTATATGTTCATTGGAGGAAAATCCAAATAATGCAATTGTATACCTTATTATAACGTACCATATGCTTCTGAAGAAAAAGAGACTAATTCTCAATGACCTTGCATCTTGTATTATCATTTATACTAGTATAAATTGGTAAAATGCTACCAAATCAAAATGGTATTGTTTGTCACGAAAGAGCTTTGTACTCACTTAGAATTAGTATAATATAAATAAGCTGCACAAGATGCAAGGCAATGGAGAATCAGGCTTATTATTATTTATTACAGTTTTTACTTCTGTAAATTGAGCTCCTTGAACACACCAGGGGAGCCTTGAATCCCTTCATTTCCTCTCCCTTTTCCTCTCAACTCCCTTGTGCCACCCTGCCAGCCCCCTCCATTTCAAGGATCCCATCTATCATAACATATGGATGTGAAAGCTTGAAATCCACCAAAGGTATAGACAGAAGTCTAAACGCCTTTCAAAGCAAATGCTCTGGGAAATATTAGACATTACACTGAATGAATTTATAACAAATCCTGGGGTTTGTCAGAGTCTACTCACTTCTCATCTCTGCAGTTATCCAGAAAAGAAGATGGAAATATCTGAGATGTTAAATATTAAGACAGAGCCTCTGCTATGTGTGCTTGAAGGCAGCTGCAGGAACATGCAAAATGGGGGAAACCAAAATAATTCCTCCATCAGACGCTATTCAGAGAGGGAGAACTTATGTAATTTAACACTAGAACAGCCTAGAATAGACAGGGATGGCAGATCCTTGTTTGTGCCCTGTGCACCGTTTCACAATGTGGGACGGATACAGATTCAGAGAGGTACAAACTATACTATCCTACAGTTTTTCATTCTCTGCTTTTTCCAAATGGGATGTATTTTGTTGTCATGGAAATCCTCTTTTATTTAATTTCCTCTAGTGTGGAACTGGTCAGGAACTAGAATCTCCATTTCACAGAAATGTTTCCAATTTTGATCTCTTTTCATTCCAAATTGCAGCAACACATTGAATTTTGACATTATTGATAAAATGATTTTTAAAATTCTTTCAGATAAATTGAAACATTTTATTTTTAGATATATTTTTTAAAATATATTTTTATATTTTCTAAAATAAAATAAAAATATATAAAAAATATAATAAAATAAAATACTATAAAATTAAAAGTCAAAATGAAAAGTCACCTCAAAATGTTCTTTATAAAAATGACATTTCAATTTTTCTAACAAAATGTTGTTAAAATTGACACATTCTTGTGGAATGTTTTGATTTCAATTAATCAGCATTTTCTAAGAAAAAAACTTCTATCAGAAAATTTTCCACCATCTCTACTTCAATGAATTACTTAACTTTATAATACAATGTTATCTGGTTTACATTCCTGATATACATTCCTGTGTACTGTCATACTAACTTTGCTACTCAATTGACCTTTTGTGTAATTCATTAAAACACCTTGTTATAATATTAAGCAACCAGAGCAGAAATTATATTTTATCATATAGAGAGCTGACCATGATAATCAAGCTCTTTTTGCTGCCATACCTGTTACTTCAACGGATTGGAGTATTTTGTCTCCAGATCAGTCTGCCAAGGGTGCTATCACATTTATAACTGAATCTGCTACTACTGGATACTTAGATATGGGCTGTAGATTTTATAGTCTAACTTGAGTATGCCCTGTAGTGGTCACTCGCTCTCAAGTCATTCCAGCACCTGGCCAGTCTGCTCTGGCTCTCCTGCTGGCTGAAGCTCTCTCCCTGGCCACTGCCGAGGGACCTCCTTTACAACCTCCTGCTGGTGCTGGCTAAAGTAGTCAAATACAATACCAAGTTGAGGATGCTGGATGGTTCCTCCCTTGTCTCACCCATCTTGACAGAGTTCCTCTGGGTGGAGTCCACTGGTGCCCTAGACAGCTTTGAGGAGCAATGGGTGCTGCTCAAGGTCCTCTACTCTGTGTACCCCTCTGAATCCCTAGTTTTGAACCTGACACTGTTATTCTTTAGTTGTCCCCCATATTGGAAGACTAAATCAGTGTTATCATTTTTATGAGCCCGGTGGCACACCATAAAAGTGTAGTGAAATACCAGCGCATTGGTTGGAGGGCTGTTTTATTGACCGTTTTCAGCCACTTCAGGGGAGTGTAGTTGGTAACAAATATGAACTGTCCCCCGCAGAAGGTAGTATCTTAAAGCATCCATGGCCTACTTGACTGCAAGGGCCTCTTTCTCCATGACTGATTAGTTTTCTCTTGGAGGTGAACAGCTTACAGCTGATCTACAGGACGCGATGTTTCTTCCCTTCCACTTCCTGTGAGAGGACAGCTCCCAATCCTACCTCTGAGGTATCTGTATGCAAAATAAACTCCCATGAGAAGTCAGAGCTGAATAACACTGGATCCTGGCATAGGTGCTTTCTGAGGGTGTGAAGGCCTTGTCACACTCTTCTGTCCAGGGCACACATCAGGGACTGTCTTTTCTCAGGAGCTGTGTCAGTGGGGCAGCAATTGAGGCAAAATTAGGGATGAAGTGGCAGTAATAGCCCACTAATCCCAAGAATTTTGCACCTGCCTCTTTGTTGTTGGTAGTAGGTAGTGTTGGTGATGTATCTGGCCTCGCCCCAGGGTGTACTTCAGATAGGTAGTCTATTAATAATTATTAAAGAATGGGTAAAGAATAAACCTGTGTGTAAAATGAAAGTAAAGTTTCTTTCCAAGCGTTATATATATATATATATATAAGCATGACTAAAACTGGACAAATACTGGCTTTTTCAGTTCATTTACAATTCTGAAAAAAATTAAAAAATGTTGTGTCAAACCAAAACCAGCATTTTTAAAACAAAATTTTGTCAAACCAAAATGAAAGAAATCACACAGCTCCCTTTATTGAATTCCAGTCTCTGGCTCCCAGTCAGCAAATAGGTCCAGTAAAGTGAGAATTTACTTAGAACTTTATTCACTATGCAAAATGTTTTGATCTGCAAAGGTCCAGACACATTACCAAAGCAATACTAATTTGAATCTTACCTAAAATACCATGCTGCCAGTCAATCAGTTAGTATCTAAAATCAAGAATTTATTAGAAAAAAAAAGAAAAGAATGAGGAGACAGTTGTTAAATTGTCAAATCAATCTGATACATACATATGACTCCAAAGTTCATAAATCAGGTTCTTAATTGCATTCATGAGTTTCCTGGCTTGTAAAGCCCATCTGGAACACATACAAAGCTTGGATGGGTCTTTGAACAGTCCTTTGTTCAAAGCTTCAGTTTGTAGAGAAGTTAGTCCAGAAGTGAGAGGCAAGATTGAAGACAAAATTGAGGTGATGCGCAGCTGCCTTTTTATAGTCTCTGCCATGTAAATTTTACATTCTTTGTCCCAAACACAAGCTCACAGCACATGGCCATGGAAAAGTATTTGAAGTTCCCTGTTCATAGGCCTGTCCCTGCTTATACTGCATGCTCATAGGTGTAGCCCCTGGCTTTTCGAAGTGGATTCATTGTACAGATGATTGACCTTGATGGACCATCAAGCAGCCTGGATAGTGCTGATGTCAATCTGCCTGGGGGTGTCACCCAGATACACACTACAAGTTTGAGATATCAATATATCATACATATTTATGGTACATACAAAGATGACACATACATACAAACAAGTTTATCATATTTAACAAATCATATTTCCACTTATACCTTACATGGCATATATTGTATAAGATTAATTGCATTTTTGTAATATTGGTATCAATAATATTATAAATGGTCACCCATATTCCATATAGCATCACACCATGTTTAATGGCTTTATTGAATGTGGCAACAAATGAAGTTCACTGATGTGTCCAGAAAAAATAGACATACTTCCTCTATTCCTTGGGCTATAGACACTTAATTGTTACTGTTTTAACTTTGCTAATCAGTATGCGATTTTCACACCATTTCTGTATTCAACATAAAAAGGAATGTTGTAAATATTTCAGTAAAGCAACATGCAAATTACAGTTGTCAAGGTTTTAATGGTAACCTCTAGGCATTAAACACTGAAGTTCTGTAATTCTCACCACCGGGTTGAACATTTAGTCATGTATCACTCTAATTTGAGATGAATTCATTCTTCCTGAGAGAGGCACCTGGTTTATCACATAAATAATCAAGCTGGCAAGGATATAAAGATATTAGTAGAATAAGGATACAATATAAGGATATGGGTAGAATTATTTATCTCAATGCTAATAAAGTTTTAAACAAAATATTTATTTAAGCTACACAGTAAATAAATCCCATGCTTGATTGCGGCAATTGACTGCTATTGCACTGTTCTGATTGTTAAATACTTGTTACTGAATATATTGATACAGTAATTAGCCAAGGCCATTGCTCTTTGAAATAAATGTTGAATAAATCTAATTTACTATTCATTGTTAGAAATAGATTTATTTGTATCTATTAAATATCTTATAGTTTTAGTTTTTTAAAGATGTAACTTTAATACTGTTCATTTCTCCAGTCTCAGTAGTTGAAAGGACCAGTAAATTGTGAGACATTGTTGGGCTACGATAGATGCATTTGAATGTGGCACTAGAAAACAATCTTTGATTTCAACGACCATAATTGAACCAACATGTATCTCTTATGCAATCTATATTGTCTCTAATTTGGCAAATATGACATTTGATATCCAAGAAGAACAGCTGGTACATGGATCGCAGGGATGAGTGTAACTGACAGAATGTTTCAAATCTTTTGGGGGTTATTTTTGCAGGAGGTGGGTGAATTGCAAAACTTCAATAAAAAGAGAAAAAATTGCTTGTAATGTAAATAGAGAAGCATTGTAGAGCTCCTCTTTACCAGAGTTGCGAGAGAAGGAATACCTCTGGGTTTCTTAACGATGTGAGAGATGCAAATATGGATTATCTAAAATGCATATCTTGTAATACTCATACTTGCAGCTCTCAAAGCCTGTGGGAGCATGAGCTGTTCTCTGCTCTCTTCTCCAGGAGGGAGACTAAACACAACATCTGTTAGTTTCTCTTCTCTGCCTGCTGCTGCAGGGAAGAATCCCACATGCCTCTTAGTCTTCATACTATCTTTCCTGGAAAACAAACCTGATGATGCTAATGGCCATGTCTGAATTTCAAATCCTGGATGAGTGTGTTGGAATGAAATAGACAAAGCGAGTATCTCTAGCCCCAATGCACACTAAAATATCTAAATTAACTTTTTTTAATCACTGACATCTATTCCTGATTCTTTTATATCTTCCAGAAGCTAGAATAATGTTGAAAAGTTATGTTCCCCTTTGGCAGTGTATGCACAACCTATCTTCTTTTGGGGTGGATCAGGGTTGCGCTGACACCAGAGACAGTCTTCCACCCTATCCAGGACCTCACCACAGTGCAGCCAAGTGATCAAAGTCAAAGTGCTGGCCCTTGACAAAGGCTACATGGCCTAATGGCCTGAGACAATATGACCATGCAGGAGCACAGGGTAGTGTGGCCTATTGTCTGGGGTCAATATAACTGCCCTCTTGATCAGGGCTGTGTGTCAATAGAGCAGCCCTCAAATGCAGGAAAACATGGCCTAATGGCCAAATCTGGGGGCTGTCACCGGAGAAGGGAGACCCAGGTCCACCCAACTTCACTGGGTTCTGACCCAGTGCCCTAACAGTGGCGGAGTGGTCTGCCACTGAGTCAGTGCGGGATTCAACCACAACACACTGACCTTACACGGTGGGAGATACCATTCTCTTGGTCACTTTTTACTGGGCTTCCTGAAGCTGCAGTTATATGACATCGGGGTCTTAGGGTTCCTTGGCATAGAAAGCTCCCTGAGCCTCCAACACCAGCCAATTGGCTCTAAGCAACAGGTCTCTGGTCTGTCTCTCGGGATCTCCAGCTCCTGAAGACAAGGGCTGTAACAGCTCCTGGGCTGTAGCCTCCACCAGGAATACTTCCTCCTTGGTGGTCAGGACAGACTGAGCTGGGTTTCTCTCCTTTATAATAGCATAGCAGTTGGAGCATGCCGAGCATGATCTGAGGAGCAGGACTTCCTCCACCCATAGTGTGGGATTAACCCTTTCCTGGCTAGTGCAGGGTAGGCAGAACCCCTCACACACACGCACACCCATTGTCTGACACTCTCTGCTTCTATTACTGTACAACTACTGTAAAAATCTCTGTTGCTACATTACTGAAACCTGATCTACCCTTAAATCTTAGGCACGTATATTTATGGGCACACAGGGTTGGGACAAAGCCACAACACTCAGCATTGTGTAGAGGTGTTTAGGTCACTAGAAGAATGTTTCCATCCATTGTGGAGTTGGTGTTCCTACAGCTACATAAAAATCACTTTCATTGCTGTAGGCTGCATTTATACTATGGGGTTATGCTGGAATAACAATGGCCCTGTAGCTCTGCCGCTATTGTCCCCGTTGCGTAGAAATTGTTCAGAAAGTATATTCATTTTAATCTTTAAACCTTGCTTCTCTGGAACCAGTTTTTGCCTACGTCTCAGATCCTTCTGCTTCTCGAGATGTATGTCACTGCAAACTAAGACAAAGAGGGTGATTTCTGAAACTGAAACTCCTGCTTTAAAAGCAGTAAATATTTTTTAGAGACCTGTGGACAGAGCCTGTCCTTTGCGAACAAGAGTAGTTAGAAGTGCTGAGTAAGGTCAACAACTTATTCTGTCATATCCTGTCCCAGAACAATGAGAGCAAAATCAGGTGGAGTGATTTTTGAAAGGCTTTTGAAAAAGCCTTGCCATTGTGAAGGCATTTAGATACACTCAGTGCTATAGTAACTGGTGATAATATTGTATTATTATGGAATTCCTTTCATTGAATCCAAAATAATACACAGATGATTTAAGATTTTTTAAATTTATTTTTGATAAAATGCCATATTTCAATCTATACCATTTTTTACAGTCAAGCTCCCTGATGGAAAAGAATGGTGTCTGATTGTGGAAATTCTTGTCATAGGATTAATTGGAGAAGAAAAACAAAACAAAATAAAACAAAATATACAAGCACTAATTTTAATGTATAGGTATAGGTAATCTAATTTGGATTGTGAAATTAATTAATTGTATAAATAGGCCATTTGTACAGCACTAACAAAGTATAACAGAGGAACATTTACATAACATTCCAGTTTTGACTGGGGGAAAAACAATCTCATTGAAAGAGTGACATATATAGGACAAAATATGGGCTCCTCCATATTAGGAGATGCTAAGGCTGCGATCCTACATAGTACTGTCCTTCACTCTAGAGCCTCAATTCATCCTTAATGACAAGCACATGAACGATCCATCCCAATTCTGTAAAGTACTCAAATATGTGTTCACATCCCATGCTTAAGTGATTTTCTGAATCTGGACCTAGCAAATTGTGCACTACTGCTTAGGTGAGTGCTTAATGCACTGAGGTGTGTGAATGACGTTCTGGGAGCTTTCCTTTCCCCTCCACAGCATGCCTATGTAGCACTTTATAGGATTTGTGCGTTATTTTTTAATTGTGAGCATCAAGACAGCAATAAAAAGTATTATTAGTGGCAGGACAAAAGAGAGGATTTGATAGGACATTCATGTTGTGCTAATATGTGAAAAAATATCTCTGAAATGAGACACCATAATGCAAGAGTACCATAAGGCAATTTAACTCTGGAGTGTGCAGGAGCAAGTCTCACTGAAAACTATGGGCTTGATTCTCCACTCACCTACACAGGTCTAAATTGGGAATAATTGAATTGAAGTCAGAGGAGTTAAACAGGTGTAAAAACAGTGTGAGGGGAGAACTAGGCCACTGTGATTTGCTTCTGCTTAGACCAGGGATTAATTTGGTTTATAGTGTCTAGATACTATAGAGATGCAATCTTGTAGACTAACAAGAAAAATATAAAAAAAGATGTAATGGAGAAAGAAATGCCGGCACTCAGCATGTTGTACAATTACATGTCAGCAGGACCTTGATTTGTTTTTTAAATCGGTAGAGTTTATGTAACACCAGGCTTTTTTTCTCCATTTTTTTCCATTTGTTTCCATTTTTTTCCCTTTGGTTTTATGAGATCCTACCCATCATTGCTGTTTGAAAGATTCTGCCAACCACTCTGCTCATTTGACTTTAATTTCCTGAAAATAATTATTTTAGTAACTGTCAGAGAATGACAAAGTCACTCTGGGGAGACTGATGGAATCTGCTGGGAGGCCCAGGATTCTAGGCAGGAGCAGTGAATGAATCACCTAAAACAGCAGGACAGTTACTCCAGACAGTGACCAATAGCTCATTGCATCTCTACTCCTGTAAATTGTCACGTCTAGTAAAAGCAGACCGTATTCAGTATATTGTACCCCATGGTCTACCCATTCTTATATTCAATAATGTCTGTAGGTGCCATTATAAGTGATCATTGAAAAAGCAAGGTGCAGACCTGGTTGAGAAATGAGTTGTTTTGCTAAGTTTTGTACCTTTTAATGACAAAGGAAACAAACAATCTCTTTCCACATACTTATTACATGTTTCCTTCTAAATAAAGGACTGCTCTATAGTGAATCCTTAAAAATCTAGACTGTAGTAGGGTTTAGTCCTTTATACCACACACTCCAAAGCCTTTAACAGATGCATTGTGGGTGAAATTTGCAGACTTAAGAGGTCTTTAGCATTCAATATATTGTTGAAATAAATGAGCATTTTTACTCCTAGAAATCTTAGAAGATGAATTAGTGGTCTCATTACTGCAGTAAAATCCCTTGAGGGCAATGCACAGGTCAAACACTAATATCTCTAGGGTTACATCTCTCTTTTCCTGGAGAACCTTTGAAGAGTTTGCAATTCAGATGCATAGGAATGCTGAAAAATGCTTTGTTTATGTCTGTTTTCTCTATAAAATCCCCTTTTGTAAACCAAGACCTGTAAATCCTTGAAACTGCCCATGTGAAACTACTTGGCAGCCACAAACTGATTAAGTGATTTGAATTTTAGAACTGGGTAATACCTTCTTGTGGAGTTGAATATTGGAGTCATGGAGCTTATCTATACCAGAACTGTCTGCAGCTGGTACCCCATCTTTAAGGATTGAGAAACTTCTGTTTTTTCACCTCAGGGTAGGGACGCTGTACAATTTCAGGAATCACCCCATGACAGTAAGGGGTTTGCTTGCTAACTGCCTTAGAACGCTGTGGCTGTGCAGATTTGGTCCAGAGCTCTGACACAAGCAGCCCACAAACCTCTCTCTTGATTTACCCAACCTGGTTATTCTTTGCAAGCTGACCTTAGTGTCCTTCATGACTGTGAATTAAGTTGTCAATCCCGCAGCCACTTCTTCAAAGCTTTTACTCCAGTGCCCTTATAGGGTATGTCTACATGGGGATAAAAATCAAATGGGGATAAAAGTAGCAGGCTTGGGTCAGCTGACTTGGGGCATGTGCCAGTTTATAATGGCTTCTATGTTTAAGGAATTAGGAGAGATCTGATGCTCCCTACCCAATAACTCAAATAAGGAACCTTTGCTGCTCCTGTTTTAGAGGCTTTCACAGTCAGGCTTGCCTCTTTGAGCTTTGACAATACAATCCACAAATGTTTCTTGTGATCAGACCAAGAGTTCCTATATCATCGACATATGTTCTTGCAAAATTGTGTAACCTGCTTACCACCTGCTTCACAAGCCTCTGAAAAGTGACTCCTGCATTAATTAACCCCAATGATAACATTTTGAATTCATACCATCCCATATCAGTAATAAAAGCAGATTTTTTTTTCTGTTAATTAAGGGTCCAAAGGAATATGGACCTTTCACAAAGTCAAATGTGCTAAGACAGTGGCTCTCAACTTTCCAGACTATGGTACCCCTTTCAGGAGTCTCATTTGTCTTGTGTACCCCCAAGTTTTACGTCACTTTAAAACTATTTGCTTACAAAATTAGGCATAAAATACAAAAGTGTCACAGCACACTATTACTGAAAAATTGCTTGCTTTCTCATTTTTACCATATAATTATAAAATAAGTAAATTGGAATATAAATATTGTACTTACATTTCAGTGTATAATATATAGAGCAGTACAAACAAGTAATTGTCTGTATGAAATTTTACTTTGTACTGACTTTGCTAGTGCTTGTTATGCAGCCTGTTGTAAAACTTGGCAAATATCTAGATGAGGTGATGTACTCCCTGGAAGACCTCTACGTACCTCCAGGGGTACGTGTACTCCTGGTTGAGGACCACTGTGCTAAGATACCTTATGTTGCTTAAAATATCAAGCAACAATTCTGTACATAGGATAAGCATCTAGAGCAATAACAGCATTCAGTTTTCTGCAATCAATACAAAATCTTAGTGTTTTCTTTCTTTAAGGACCAACACAATCAATGATGCCCAGGAACTGTCACACTCTTTAATCACACCCATATCCAGCATTCTCTGTATTCTTGTGTGAATTTGCTCCTGCATCTTGTCAGTGGTATAGCAGGCCTGACTGCGTATAGGCTGAGATACCACAGTGATGATTTTATGGATCATCATGTGACTCCTCCCTTGCTTGCTGGAGAACTCTTACTGGTATGTCTATACCACAAACATGGTCTCTGCTTTTTCAGCTCGTGTTAACATTCTGACATTCAGCTATCACGTCAGTCAAATGTGACACCTTAGTTTTTACTTTGACACTACAAATCCTATTTGCCATTGCTTCCCTAGTGTGGTAAGCTTTAAGCCTATTTACAAGAAACACCTGTGGGATATCTTTACAGTGCAGTCTTTAAACATGATATGTACATTAATTTACCTCTTCTACTGCTTCAAAAGGTCCCTCCCATCAATTCTGCATTTTGTATTTGTTTCACAAGGATAAGCACCAACACCAGGTAGCCTACTTCAAAAGAGCATTCACAAGCATGTTTATCACACTGTGCCTTTTTTGGTTTGGCTGTGAGTGAGGATAGTTTGAACAACATCCAGCATATTTATTAACTGTTTTCTGAAACTTTGTGCATACTCAGTCACTGGCTGTACCTCTGCCTCTGTTACTGTGAGCTTAAAGCAGGTAAAACATATTAAGAGTTGAGTCAAAGTTTGTTCCAAATGATAGCAGAGATGTAGTAATCTGATAACTTTCCAAAAGTCTCTCAGAGTCACCCAGACTAACTTGGGGGGGATCTCTGCCTTGCATGCAAAATGCTTCCCTGTAAGTGTCTAAACAGTTCATAGATACAGGACCATTCCCTGAAATCCATTTTAGAGCTTCACCAAAAAATAATATGAACAATTTCTTCATCCGCATAAGTTTAGATGAGTAGGAGATGTGGACTAAGTCAAGTCCTTTGCCTTCAAGTTAGCACTTTTATTTGTTTTCATTTCCCCAAGGCTTCACCTACCTCTAATGAGTTATTTAGTTGCAGTGATACACATAGAGTAAATGCTTGCCACCACATTATCATAGAAATGGATAAATGAAAACAATACAAGTAAAATTCCATTAGGTTTCAGGAAGTTTTAACACCTGATTACGATCATACATTAACACACTTTTGATCTAGGGTTATTTAATTATAGGGTATACATAATGTAGAAGAAATGTAATAGCAAACTACAAGACATAGACAGACAAAACCAAATACAACCAACATCTCCTTTGATCTCTATTACAAGTGTATTAGTTTGAATTCATACTAACACTTAACACCTCTTTGGTATTCACATAAAAGTGAATTTTCCTGAGACTCTGGCATATGTTGGCACCTGGTCTGTCAGTGTCACATTCCCTTTGTGTAGGATATGGCTTAGGGCCCACAATGTCTATTGCTACCCTAAAAATGCCTCTTGTATCATAGAGAAGGGTGGGGTAGAGAAACCCTTTGGAGTCCTGAAGGTCTCTTTCTCTTCCAACATAACTCAGAAATCTGACATTATTCTGTATCCCTGGCCAGTAAAAAATATTTTAACCCATTTTATGTCCTCTATGCTCCCATATGACCAGCAAAAGAGCAGTTGTGGGCTAGCAACATTAACTCTCCAGTGCTAGGCAGACACAACTAGTTGTTTGTATGTTTTTGTCCTTCCCCCTGGTGGCTTCCCTGTACAGGTTTCTTTCCTCTTCTTTCCGTCTTCCTTTAGTATATGTACCTTTATACACTCTGGAGAGGGATCTGCCCTTTGTTCAGCTGCAGAACTCTGGGAGATGACAACAGGGACCACTTCTAAAGTAACATGGATTAACTCCTCACCCTCCGCACTCTTCAGAAATGCTACTTCTCTCTGCTACTCTGGAGTTTGAATGAACCCCTTCCACATCTGAAAGTACACTACCTCCTTTTGTTGGGCCAGAGATGGTAATATTTCCCCTCTCTCCTCATAGCAATTTTGGTGTCCTCAAAATTCCCTTCTGGGATCACAGAAGAATATTCCTTTTTGCTACAGGTTACAACAGAGATCAGCAACCTCGGCATGATTGCAGGATTGCAGGGTAAGCACCCTTACCGGGCCCCTCCAGTTTGTTTACTTGCCGGTTTGCTAGCTGCGGCTCCGGGGGCTCCGGGAAGCGGTGGCCATCACCGCGCCGCTTCCCGCAGCCCCCATTGGCTTGTAATGTCGAACTGGGGCCAGTGGGAGCCGTGGTGGACAAACCGGCAAGTAAAGAAACCGGTGGGGTCCGCTAAGGGTGCTTACCCTGCGGTCCTGCGTGCCAAGGTTGCCGAACCCTGGGTTACAATATTAACCACTTTGGACATGGTTAAGATCTCCTTTCCCACCAGCACTTCCACTGGAATACAATCCAACACCACAACTTTTAAGGTACCCTTTGACTCTTCCCACTTCAGATGCACCTTAGCCAAAGGCACAGGAATTGTATATCTTCCCAGTGTCAGGAGGTCTGCCTTTCACTCTGACCATTCTTTCACTGACCAGAGAAATCTGATCCCTGATGTCTCTCACATCCAGGCATTCTTTCCATTCTCCTCAAAAACTTTCATAAATTCCATGTTCAACTGCAATGGATCAGACCTTAAAAAATTAATCAGGTGCCACTTCTGAGCTAATGACAGCTGCATTAATCTGGATTGGACAGGATGTGGTCTTAGATTCATTTAGTATAGGGCGATTGTTATATGTTCAGTAGAACACATATGAAATATCTTCATTGCCTGTTCCCTTGTATAAGGGGTCTCTATGTGTGATTCTAGGAGAGGATTCATGCTGGGAAGAAAAGTGCCTCGGCTCCCAATCACTCTCTTTCTTCACAGGGGTAAAATGAGGTCCCCCTTTCACACCAGGCTTCTGCCCCTTCCTCTGTGTCTTGAGGTCACTGGGTGCTTTATCTTGCCTGTATAAATCAGCTACATTGGAACCTTTTTGGACTGAATCTAGGGGTTTGTCCCAAATAGCTTGTGTGACTTCTTCATAGCATGCGCTCAGGAACTGATCCTGTGCAAAAAGATCAAACAGCTGTTCATAAATATCTGCCCCCTTCTTCTTGATCGCTTTTTTATCAAATCACAAAATTTTTGCACACATTCTTTATGACTCATCTTGTTATTCATTTTGAAGTTTCTAAATGTTGTTCTATAAACCTCAGACATAATCTGGAATCTTTGCAATACAACTCTTTAAAATTCATCATATTTCATTTTTTTCAATTTCCATTTCATTAAATGCATTTAAAGTTCTCCATGAAAGCATTCTAATCAAACCATGGAACTTTATGCACTTCAAAATGCCTTTCAAAATTGGTCAGGTATTCTTCAATACAGTTTGTTTTGTTGTATGCAGGACACAACTTGTCCCAGAGGAGTTTTCCTTCGATGGATGAAATACTTGAGAACTGTGTGATACGCTCATGCTTGTCCATTATGCAAGCTTTTTCTTTTCTTTGATTTCCTGTTATTTCCACTCTGGCACTCTCCAATGTACCTCCTCCTTTTCTATGTCTCTCTTGGTAGCTTCCAATTTTTGGAATTCTTTGTCTTTTTTACCTAACCATTTTTGGTGTTCGTATTCCTCTTTTATTCGGTCATTTTTCAGACTAGTCAGCTCTAATTTTGTAGTTGCTTCACTGGTGCTCATGTTCATGCTTTGCTAGTATTCCAAATAATATAATAATAAATAGGAAATAATAAAACTGTAATTTCTCTTTAACCCCTTCCCAACCTTCACATTTGTGAATCACTTAAAACCAGCTTATCAGTGCTGAAAGAGTGAACTTCAGTTAACCAACAAGTTGTGTGTAAATCCTTCCAGCTATGCCAATATTATATTTATTCACTCATACCAGTAACAGATGTGGTCACTGTATGCATTGTAACCTTGTGTCTGTGCAGCTTTGGTCCAGAGTTCTGACTCTAACAGTCTGGAAGCAGCTCAGAAGCCTCGCCTGGCTTTGTTTGCTCCTTGCAGGCTGACCTTAGTATGCTTCCAGACCATATTTACCCCATAATAATCCTATTGCAGGACCAATCCATCTCACTGGACCCTTAGAGAGAAAGTGTTAAGATTTCTGTCTTTACAGAGAAAGTAAAATACTTCAACCTGTTAGCTTACACATTACTGATAATTTATAAGTAAAACTAGTTTATTTACAAAAGATTAATGGATTAAATGATACCAAATAAAATAAAAAAAGGTAGAAAAGGTTACAAACAAATACAAGTGAAAACACGCATCTAAAAGACTAAAATGTAATCTTTCATGATACAGTCTTTGTAAAAGATGGTTTTTGTCATGCACAGTTTCCTTCGCAGCTTTTGTTGACATCCTGACAAGGACACATCACAATGATCAAATTACTTGTTTTCTTTGTCTCTTAAGATGAAGGACAAAGATGGAGTCGTTCTTTATTTCTTACATCTCCAAAAGGATGTCTTTGTCTTACAAGTAAAGAAAGCCTCCTGGGGATTCAATCTCCTAGGGTGCAAGAGCCATTTTAAATCTTTGTCTCTCAGGATCAGGATTACTGCTGTGGATTTAGTTTGATGGTTTTATTTACTGTTAATATGTAAATTGAAATAAACACACATTTCTTTATCTAGGGCACAACTGATTATCATCTTTACCTAGGCTTGGCTTTCTGGTGCTAAACATGTTTTAGTAACAATATACAGAGGGAATTCATAATGTCACATATAATGATAAGCAGGCAGTTTACTAGTGGATATTAATAACCAGTGTCTTAGTAGTTTTCATGTAACATCTCACAAGGAATATTTTATACAAATAATGTTGCAGTAGTGTTTAGTGTGTGAATCCAGAGGTACCTAAGGTCACAGAGAGATCTCTGTCAAAATTTATCTGAGCAGACAGTCCCTTCACTGAAAGTAAAATATACCTTGAACCCCCATGACACACTCCTTAGGATAGATATTAGAAGATTAAGGGTTAGTTGTCCCTAACCCTCTCACTGTCAGAAGTTGGGATTGGACAATAAGGAATTGATCACTCAGTAATTACACTGTTCTGTTCATTCCCTCTGAAGAATCATGCAATGGACACTTTCAGAAGACAGGATACTGGGCTAGATGCACCTTTAGTCTGGCCCAGTATGACCGTTCTTAGATTCTTATATTAGTTTTCCTCAGATTTGAGTTTGGAGCATTAGTCTGTTGGCTACAGTCAAGGACTGGCTCAATACCTTTCCAAGGGATTGTGGAAGGGTTACACCCAAAGCACTAAGAAGGAATGCTTAGTTATGCTTAGTTCCTGTGAAAATAAATATCATGGTAGATAGCTATAGTTGTATTTTAAAGTTTTTAGATGGTAAGACAGGATCTGAAAACTATTTAGCAGTATCAGCAGTGGAGAGAGTGAGAAATGTTTTGGTCCATAACTGAATCATAATTGTGGGTTGAGAAGAATCTCTTTGACACAAAGAATGAAGAGTGTCTGATCACTTTTATGGCAATGCTGGGGTGACTATCCCTGCTATATATTTATTGATATTTCCTCTTTTCTTTCTTTTCTCAGCTGGTTAAGGCTGACTGGCTGAAGTGGCATGAATTTTCCAAGTCAGGGAAATCTTTTTTTAGGCAAGGCTTTATCTACCCCCGCCACCTGTATTACCCATTATCCTGGTATAAACTTCCTTTACCAAGCACTACCACAAAATCAAACAACAAAATAACAAATAAACAAAACCTCATCATATTCAGGATATAGGGGTTGCGGCTTACTGCTTTTAAAAATTAAAATGACTGTGCATTGTCTTCAACTCGTGTGCCCCTGATTTTGGAAACCGTAATATTTTATTCTTGGTGCAGGTCTACAACTTTCTGTTTGTCAAATGATTTGCTGCTTAAATATTGTTAGACAACTCCCAGCAGCTATGTCCTCAATGCAAATCTATTTCCTAAGATTCTTCAGAAGAATGCCTCTGTTTTCATGCCAGGTGTCATAAGATGAAGAAAAAAAGAAGCTCTATCTTTAGCTGCCAGGGTTTCTTTTTGTTTTGTTTTTAAAGTATGCAGTGAAAGCAGCAAAGATAAGAATCAGAAAGCGTCTTCAGAGGGGCTCAGCTGTAGAAGCCTCTGTCAACAAATCTAAATAACATCTAACATTTAGGAAACCTGCACATCACATAAATCCAACTCTATTTTCTGATGTGCTTTAGTACTATGTGACAGAGGACATTTTCATATGTGAGGTTACTACTGTGAAATCAGTTATCAATCCCACTGCCAATTTTTGAAATCTCTTATAGCACTGCTTTCTCTGTTAATTTCATATTTAGGTTTACAAATTCTGGTCAGCACCAGATTTGCTAACTAAATTTTTCATCTACAGAGCATTCTGTTTTCTCTTGTAACTACAGGAATATTTAATGGTATATGTTTTAAATAAATTCTTGGTTTAAAGAATTTGAAGGCAGGAAAGGATTATGTGATCATCTAGTCTGATCTCCTGTATAACACAGGCCATAAAACTTCCCAAAAATAATTCCTAGAGCACAGCTTTTTTGGAGAATGGGGGAAAGACAGGTGAACCAATCTTGATTTAAAAATCATCAGTGATGGGGAATTCACCAGAATCCTTGGCAAATTTGTTCCAGTAGTTAATTACTGTCACCATTACAAATTTATATCCTATTTTCAGTCTGAATTTATCTACTTCAACTTAATACCACTGGATCATGTCATACCTTTCTCTGCTAAATTAAAGAGCTCATTGTTATGTATTGTTCCCCATGTAAATAATTTTAAACTGCAATCATCACCTCTTAACCTTCTCATTGTTAAGCTAAATAGTCTCAAAGAGCTCAAACTATAAATATGAGGACTGTTTTTTAATCCTTTAATTATTTTTGTGGATCTTTTCTGAACTCTTTCCAATTTATCATCATCATCATCATTCTTCAACTGCAGACACCAGAGCTGGACACAGTATTCCAGCTGCTGTCAAACCAATACCAAACACAGAGGAAAAATAACTGCTCAGTCCTATTCAAGATTCCCCTTTATGCATTCAAGAATAGCATTATTATTTTAGCCCACAGTGTCACAATGGGATCTCATGTACAGCTGATTATCCACCAAGACCACCCAAATCTTTTTCAGAGTTACTGCTTTCCAGGATACAATCCCATCCTGCAAGTATGGTTTACGTTAGTTATTCCTAGATGTATGCATTTACATTTAGCCATATTAAAACACATATTGTTTGCTTGATCCTACCTTATCAACTGATCCAGAATTCTCTGAACTCCTGACTTGTCATCTTTATTATTTATCAGAACCTTAATTTTTGTGAGATCTGCAAATTATATTGGTGACAACACTGCTCTACAGCCAAAATGCTTCTGAAATAAATGTAGTCAAACTTTACTAATTCTGGGTCACTGAGAACGAAAATGATGCTTAAAATTGTTGATTGGCTCTAGTTTTCAAGTATGCTATTGGGTCAGTATATATGACCCTTGACATGGGAATGGCAGAGATTAAGTGAGTTATAAAGGGAAGGGATCTCAATTTAAACCAGAAACGACTAAAATACATCTTTGACTGGATGTATGAATAAATCTATGACTGGGTTTGGACGGTACTTGTTTTTTAGGCAAAACAATGAATGATGCAATCTGAAGCTGGTATTGCGTCATACATGATATGAATTGCATCATGTTATTCCTAGAAGTCATGGATGATGCAATCCTAACGAAGCTTACATCGCTCTGCTGAACAAATTGCCCTATATCAGCTCTAGAAATCATACAGTGTCATGATCTCTTATTTGTCAGTGTTTGATTTTGCAAAGGGACACATTTCTGTTTAGCCAAAGTGAGCAGAGATGTCTCGTACTTGTGTGAACAGTGCAGATAACTTCTGCTATATTTGTGGTGAAGTGACTTTTGCATCACAAAAGCGCAGTATAATCACTATGGTTAAGAAAGCCTATCACCTATATTTTGGCTGCAAAATTGGAGATCAGGACAAGAGGTGGGCCCCACACATATGCTGCAACACTTGTGCAACAAATCTTCACCAGTGGTTGAACAGGAAAAGGAAATCTATGCCTTTTGCAGTGCCAATGATTTGGAGAGAGCCAACAGATCATACCAGCAATTGTTACTTCTGCATGGTGCCTCCAGTTGGGAAAGGTGTGTCAAAGAAGAAAAAGTGGACTATGCATTATCCAAACATTCCATCAGCTATATGCCCAATACCCCACGGAGAAGGACTGGTGGTTTCTGATGCACCAGAATCATTCTCACTTGAGTCAGATGAGGAAGAGGATGAAACTTCTGGTCCTGAACCATCAATGTCACAGGACCCACATTTTCTCCCATCCTCCTCCTCTGAACCACACCTCATAACACAAGCTGAACTGAATGACCTTGTCAGGGATTTGGAACTACCCAAGAGTAAGGCAGAGCTGTTGGGCTCCAGACTACAGCAGTGGAATCTCCTGGCAGGTGATGTTAGGGTTTCCATGTTCCGTGACCGTCAAAAGGATCTTGTCCCATTCTTCTTCATCGAAGGGGATCTTGTAGCCTGCAACAACATCGATGGTGTGATGGCAGCCCTCAACATCGTTCATGATCCAGATGAGTGGAGACTCTTCACTGATTCATCGAAGTCGAGTCTTAAAGCTGTTTTGCTGCATAATGGCAATGTTTTGCCATCAATTCCAGTTGGTCATGCAGTCCATATGAAGGAAACCTATGACAACATGAAACAACTTTTGAGGTGCATAAACTATGACCAACATCAGTGGCAGCTTTGTGGCGATTTGAAGGTTGTTGCTCTCTTGCTTGGTCTGCAGACTGGATACACAAAGTACTGCTGTTTTCTCTGCGAATGGGATAGTCGTGCAAGAGATTCTCACTACATCAAGAAAGATTGGCCACTCCAACAGTCACTGGAGCCTGGGAGGAAAAGTGTTCAGCATCCACCACTTGTTGAATCAAGAAAGATTTTGTTACCACCCTTACAAATCAAGCTGGGTCTGATGAAGAACTTTGTCAAGGCCATTGGTAAAACACAAGCAGCTTTCAAGTACCTCCATGGAAAATTTCCAAGGTTAAGTGAAGCTAAGATAAAAGAAGGTGTCTTTGTTGGTCCTCAGATTCGTGAACTTCTTCGAGATGATGCATTTGACCATGTACTGCGTGGCAAGGAAAAGACGGCATGGAAAGCCTTCCAGTCAGTGGCAACACCTTTTCTCGGAAACAACAAAGCAGGCAACTACAGGTTGTTGGTGGAAAACCTCCTCAAGGCATACAAAAGCCTTGGTTGCAACATGTCACTAAAGAGACATTTTTTGCACTCTCATCTAGATTTTTTTCCACCGAACTGCGGAGCAGTGAGCGACAAGCACGGCGAGCAATTTCACCAGGACATTGCAACAATGGAGAAACGCTATCAGGGCAAATGGAGCCCATCAATGCTTGCAGACTATTGCTGGACAGTGACAAGAGATGCTCCATTTAATGAATACAAGAGCCAAGCCAAGAAGCGCCGAGTAGACACTGAATAGGACTAAACTATGTACATAATAGTTTTTTGCCTTTTGTTTCAGAATACATTTTATTTATATAACCCTTTTGCTGATTTTTAAAGTGTTACATAAACAGGAGAGGTGAAATATTATCATGTAAAGGAACCATAAACACGTTGTACCTCTGAAGCAGACGACTTCTAAAAAATTGTGGACCAGTGCAATTTTATGTTTTATTCCAGGTTTTTGATGAAAATGTTACAATGAAGAGGGCTAAAAACTGAAGCCCATGGGACCCCAATGGAAACACACCACTTGATGACAATTCCCTGCTTACCTGTCCATTAGCTAGTTTGGAATCCTTTTCATGTCAACCATGTTAATTTATTTTTTTTTATTTTTTAATCAAAATTTTGCTAGTAATAAGCCAAATGCCTTATGTAAGTCTAAGTATATGATGTCAACACTGTTGCTTTCATCAGCAATGTAATCTCATGAAAAACAGATATCACGTTAATTTAACAGGATCTATTTTACATTAACCCATGCTGATTAGCATTTATAACATTATTCTCCTCTAAATCCTCCTTAATCAAGTCTCATATCAGCTGCTCTTGCCCGTTATCTTGCCCAGAATTGATAGGCTGAAAGGCTTACATCTTTCTTAAGTATGTAATAATATGAGGTGAGTCTAGGTAATATTTTACACTTGCATGGCACTTCCATCTGTGGATCTTAACCTATTAGTCAATGCAGTCTTATATACCTAGCTATGGCAACTAATTACTCATCCATTTTGACATATAAGGACCTGAGAAAAATTAAGGCAATATTTTCAAACTCAGTAACCTGTGACTAATAACCTAACATCTACATTGAGATACGGAGTCAGAAGTGACCTGAAAATGGCCACGATTTCAATTGCCATTGTATTCTACGAGAACTAGATGAGGCTGTTTCTGAAGTGCTGAATGCATACAACTCTCATTGACTTCAAAATCTTTATATCAGTGGGAGGTAAATGCTGTGAAATGTAGAGAGGGTTATGTAGGGACTGAAAGTTTTTTATTTAAAAAGCATTTGAACTTTCAATCAGAGAGGTTGTTATAATGATTACACATAGTAAATCAAGTAATTAAAAACAGTAATTTGGTAGTCTGCCCCTGAATGGAGAACGGCTTGACTAAATTCATGAATACGGAAGTAATCAATTTTTATTGTTTTGCCAGTTTTGCTGGTGGTGCGTGGTTTGTCACGCCAGCTTCAAAAGAGAAAATGAGTGTAGTTGACTCTTTAAACATTATAGAACCCAAGAATTGTGCTGTATTTATTTTGCCATTTATTAATGTTCCAAAAAATGAATTTAAAATATATGTGCAGTTCTCTGAATCAGAAACATTTCCGCATACAATATAGAGTGAATATAAAAAATACTACTCAAATATTAGTCAAAAAGGAAAAATAATTAATTACCTTCACCATCTGAAAAAAAAATAGCCCCTATATTAGTGTGCATAGAATATTCAAAAATAATAGGTATTTTTAGGTTCCTCACATTTAGGTGCCCACCTTGCAAAGTATAAAGAGCTCTGATTTTCAGAATATTATTGTTCAGCTATCTTAAATACCAGCTATCTTTAAGGAGTCTCAAGTTGGGCACTGAGATTGATGACAATCACTAGTTATTAAAATCTTGGCTTATAGGCCATGACTACACACATATATAGACATCATCGGCTTCTGCTGGAATTAAGCCTCAGATCTTCAGCATCAAAATCACATGCATTTCCTGTTGAACTAAATTTGGGCCACCCTATCTATGAGAAAATAGCAAGCTTATGTGGCTGCTTTGGACAGTCACTAAGATTTCTAATTTTTTGTCCATCCCAGTTGGGATCAGGAGTTGAAAT
This sequence comes from Dermatemys mawii, assembly GCA_007922305.1. Taxonomy (NCBI): domain Eukaryota; kingdom Metazoa; phylum Chordata; order Testudines; family Dermatemydidae; genus Dermatemys; species Dermatemys mawii. Next base: position 42,554,941 of record ML677348.1, read on the forward strand.
TTTGAAAATATTCATATTGAGTCAGTTAAATCTTTCATTGTAATCATTTCAAAACACTTTATTTCAATTTTGACTTTCTAAGTTTGTAACTAAATAAATTAACTACAGATCTGAAACAAAAAAGTCATTCCAGACTATAAAACAAAACTTTCCATTTTGAAACAAAAAAACACTGAGTCACAGGGGGTTGGATAGCTTCCAAAAGAACAAAATGTCAATGTATGCAACATGTATGTATTGAGGGAAAAGAAAAGTCCCTTTACAAATGACTGTACACTTTGATGAATCATAACCTTTTAATATAACTTTGTTACCAGAACTATACTGTTACTTTGTCAAATTGATGGAAACCTTTAGACAAGTTTTATCTGGTAATAAGCCCTCTGTCCAAATTCATTAAATAGAAGTAAGATGCTTTAAAACCATTATCTATAACATTTATAGAAGCTGAGAATTCACTCATGAAGAAAGAAAAATCTGATCACCTAAAATTAATTAATGACTGAGAGTGGCAGTGAAAAGTTTACCTTAACACAATTTCTTTGCATAAGCTGGCTAAAACTAAATACCATCTTAACTCCATTATTAAAAAAACCCAAACAAATAGAACTTCACCTGGTTTTAGCATAGCAAAATTATTATAATATAATAAAAAGCCTTGGCAGAGATAAATTAAAACTATACTGAGACTGTGGTCATCTTTCCTCCCACTCAGAATCCTCACTCTCAAAACTTCATAGCCTCGGGACAACTAGTCATATTAGAATCACAAAATTCCCAGGTGCTACTGCCTCATATCCTTACCTTGGATCATGTTGTGATTTGACTTTAAGGATGGCAACTAATCCTTAATCTTCTCTGATTTGGGGATAATTGTTTGTCAGGTTCTAAGTATCAGATAATGTGGATATACTTGGTAGCAGAAAATTTGTGTTTAATTTATTACAGATCTTCACTTCTCGTCCATCCACGTTACTAAATACATATACATTTCTTAATATCTCTGTTCTCTGGTGGATGTTTTGCTATGATTCAACTTGATAGTTAAATGGGCAACGGTTTTATCAGTAAGTTAGATTTTTTTTTTTGCTACATGCAGACATTATGGTCAGCACATGAGTTCATGAAATGAAAAAGGCATATCTGGTTGTTGAGGACTCAGTGACTATTTAGAAATCTTGTAAACCTTTATAAAATGAAAGGATCAATTAGTGGGATGATCAAAAGCTCAGCCCAATAAACTTCTCCCAGATTTGAATCTATACAATTGGTGGTAACTGGTTTTAAGAATAGGAATTGGTCTTGATTCTTTATTCATGAGAAGAGCTAAGGATTTGCAGAGGAGGAGGAAAGACATAAAAAACCCCTAAAACCCAACCCAGAAATACAAGATTTTACTCTAGAAATGGACTAAATCCCTGGGTCAAGTTTATTTCCATGACCACCTGACACCTCAAGCTCAGGAGGTACAGAAATTGAGGTTCACTTATGATCTTTACCTATTATTTCTGATATAAAAAGATTATTTCAAACCTAAATTGTTACTAGTATAGAACATAGCTGCTGGCAGTGTGGTGGGATGGGATGGGCAATGAGGCATTCCCCCTACAATCTTTTAAAAACCTGGCCAGGAGGGAGACTGCTATGGCTTGGCCTGGCTGGCTCGCCCACAAATCCTGCTCTTGTGTCCTAGAATCATAGGACTGGAAGAGACCAGTCCCCTGCACTCATGGCATCACTAAGTATTATCTAGACCAGGGATCGGCAACCTTGGCACATGGCACCGCAGGGTAAGCACCCTTAGTGGGCCCTGCTGGTTTGTTTACTTGACAGTTGGCCGATCGCAGTTCCTACTGGCCGTGGTTCGATGTCCCGGTCAAATGGGGGCTGTAGAAAGCAGTGGCCAGCACCTTGCCACTTCCCGCAGCCCCCATTGGACCAGGATGGCAAACCACGGCCAGTGGGAGCCGCGATAGGTGAACCTGCAAGTAAACAAAGCAGCGGAGCCTGCTAAGGGTACTTACCCTGTGGTGCTGTGTGCCAAGGTTGCCGATCCTTGATATAAGAACATAAGAACATAAGAAAGGCCTTACTGGGTCAGACCAAAGGTCCATCTAGCCCAGTATCCTCTCTACCGACAGTGGCCAATGCCAAGTGACCCAGAGTGAGTGAACCTAACAGGTAACGATCAAGTGATCTCTCTCCTGCCATCCATCACCCCCCTCTGACAAACAGAGGCTAGGGACACCATTCCTTACCCAGCCTGGCTAATAACCATTAATGGACTTAGCCTCCATGAATTTATCCAGTTCTCTTTTAAACCCTGTTATAGTCCTAGCCTTCACAGCCTCCTCAGGCAAGGAGTTCCACAGGTTGACTGTGCACTGTGTGAAGAAGAACTTCCTTTTATTTGTTTTAAACCTGCTGCCCACTAATTTCAATGAGTGGCCCCTAGTTCTGCTATTATGGGAATAAGTAAATAACTCTTCCTTATTCACTTTCTCCATGCCACTCATAATTTGATATATCTCTATCATATCCCCCCTTAGTCTCCTCTTTTCCAAGCTAAGGAGTCCTAGCCTCTTTAATCTCTCCTCATATGGGACTCGTTCCAATCCCCTAATCATTTTAGTTGCCCTTCTCTGAACCTTTTCTAATGCCAGTATATCCTTTTTGAGATGAGGAGACCACATTTGTACACAGTATTCAAGATGTGGGCGCACCATGGATTTGTATAAGGGCAATAAGATGTTCTCCATCTTATTTTCTATCCCTTTGTTAATGATTCCTAACATCCTGTTTGCTTTTTTGACCACCGCTGCACACTGCATGGACATCTTCAGAGAACTATCCACGATGACTCCAAGATCTTTCTCCTGAATAGTTGTAGCTAAATTAGCCCCCATCATATTGTGCGTATAATTGGGGTTATTTTTTCCAAAGTGCATTACTTTACATTTATCCACATTAAATTTCATTTGCCATTTTGTTGCCCAGTCACTTAGTTTTGTGAGATCTTTTTGAAGTTCTTCACAGGCTGCTTGGGTCTTAACTATTTTGAGCAGTTTAGTATCATCTGCAAACTTTGCTACCTCACTGTTTACCCCTTCCTCCAGATTATTGATCAATAAGTTGAATAGGATTGGTCCTAGGACTGACCCTTGGGGAACACCACTAGTTACCCCTCTCCATTCTGGAAATTTACCATTTATTCCTACCCTTTGTTCCCTGTCTTTTAACCAGTTCTCAATCCATGAAAGGATCTTCCCTCTTATCCCATGGCAACTTAATTTACATAAGAGCCTTTGGTGAGGGACCTTGTCATATAGACCATCTCTGACAGTTGTTTGTCTAACCTCCTCTTAAAAATCTCCAGTGAGGGAGATTCTACAACCTCCCTAGACAATTTATTACACCCTGACACATAGAAAGTTTTTCCCAATATCAAACATTTCCTTGTTGCAATTTAAGACTATTGCTTCTTGTCCTGTCCTCAGAAGCTAAGGGGAACAATTTGTCTCTCTCTTCTTTGTAATAGTCTTATAGGAACTTGAAAACTGTTATCTTATCTGCCTTCTCAGTCCTCTCTTCTTGAGAACAAACACACACAGTTTTTTCAGTCTTCCCTTGTAGGTCAAGTTTTCTATTCCTTTAAACATTTTTTGTTGTATTTCTGTGAACTTTCTCCAATTTATCCAAATCATTCCTGAAATGTGGTGCCCAGAACTGGACACAATACTCCAGTTATGCAGAGCTGGAGTATAGTAGAAGAATTTCTTTTCATGTCTTGCTCACAACACTCCTGCTAATACATCCCAGAATGATGCTGGCATCAGTGCTGACTCATATTTAGCTTGTGGTCCACTGTGACACCCCCCCACCCCAAATCCTTTCTGCAGTATTCCTTCTTAGGCAGTCATTTCTCATTTTGTATGTGTGCAACTGATTGTTCCTTCCTCTGTGGAGTTCTTTGCATTTGTCTTTATTGAATTGTCCTGTATTTACTTCAGACCTTTTTGTCAGTTTGTCCAGGTCATTTTGAATTTTAGTCCAATCCTTCATAGCACTGGCAACCCCTCCCAGACTGGTATCATCCACAAGCTTTATAAGTGTGTTCTCTATGACATTATCTAAATTATTGATGAAGATATTTATCAGAACCAGACCCAGAACTGATCCTGGGTATTGATATTTCTTTCTAGCTTGACTGAAAACTACTGACAGCTACTCTCTGGGACTGGTTTTCTAGCCATTTATGCATTCACCATGCCTGCTGACTGCTTAAATTTCCATGGTGTCTCCTTTCAGTATCAGGGACTGTCCAAGTTGAGGAAATGAGATGGACCTGTCACTCAAGGACCTCAGTCTCACCAAGAGGGAGAGGAAAGTAAGGAGCAGGGAGTGGGTATTGGCAGGATGCAAGGTCACCAGGAGAGTGAGGCTGGTGGATGAGGCAGGCAATGGCTTCAAGAGAGTTGAGCTGGTGTGTGTGGGGGTGTGTGTGTGTATGTGTGTACATGAGGGCTGGTGTGGGGGGGTAACTCATAAGCTTTGGAAGGGTCGGGTTGGTGTATAGGGGAGGTTGCCCCTACATTTTGCCGTCCTTCCATTACCCAAGGTATAGCATAGTTGGTATGGAAGATTTTCAAAACATTTACTTTTTTGTAGCCCTTTATATAAGTTTAACAACTTCTTTTAAAAATGTTTCAAAGAGAATTTTAAAAAGCTTGGCAAAATGTGTTTTCCAGATACCAACAGTCTAAGAAAGGGCTTTTGGTATAAAAAGTTTAAGTTTAAACTGATCCAGAGCCTTCTTTCAGATCCCCAATCCTGCTTAAGAATTGAAAGGACTTTGGTCTAGTAGGGCCCAAGAAAACCAATGAGTGTTTCCTGGTATGTTTAGTATGTGATTAAATTTGTTTATTTTTAAATATATATTTTCTACATAATGCTTCTGCCTTAAAATAAAGTACTGCTGAGAAAGCCATGTGGTTATTTATAACTTCTGGCAATACATTGATCATAGCTCTGGGAGAGAAGGCAAAGTGCAGGCATTGGTATTGCACAGACTGCCATCAGTATATGGCAGGGGACTGTGCAGTCTTAGAGCCCCTAGTCAGAAGGAAGTGGAGCATGGGTCCCTGCCTAGAGAGGGGTGATGGTTGGAGACCCAATTGGGGCACTTCTGGAGAGTGCCATGGAGGGGGATATACAGGTGTAGTCACAAACAAAGGATTAAGATTTCAGGTAATGAAATAGCAACAGAAGTATGTGTACTTATAAAATAAATGAATAAATAAGATTTTTTCATACAAATGTTTATACGAATAAAGTACAAAATGTAGGGCCAACTCAGAGTGTGAACAACAGGTATTTCAGAGTTTGCCATAAATTGTTAGCAGCTATTTAAAGTTTATGTAAATGCATGGAAAGATATAGTGGGACAAATGTTGGCATATTCAGCATATAGCCTTGATGTATCATCTCATTATTCAAGGCCAAACAGATGTCGATGTGGTTTCAACACTTCAAGATTGGCCAATCAACAATGCTATAGTAAATATCAAGGGGAAAGAAAGGTGACTAACCCTCTGAAGCAGAAATGATGTACATTCTACTGAACTGAGCTGAATAACCATAGGAGAACAGGAATTCAGACAACTCTGTCATGCATGAATATTATATATTTTTGTATCTGTCAAATATACAGAAAAAACAAACAAACAAAAAAACCATCCCAAACCCTCACACAGTTAAGGAAACAAAACAAACAAAAAAACAAAAAAAAAAGAACAAGACCAATAGAAGAGAGATGAATGTAACATGTGCAAAGCTAATCAACACATATTTAAGAAATTACTTATCTGAAATCTCCAAGCATTGTGACTCTCCACAAGTTTGTTCTTTCAGCAATAAAATTATCAGAGAAAATAGACATGCTTTCATGAAGTTCAAATGAAGCCTAAAGGGATGTAACATTGAAACAACCTCTCTCAATCCCTTTGCTACTTTGACTCAGATTGTACAAAAAAATTGCTCACTCATAAGTGCAGAACATAATATGAAAAGACCCCAACTTTTGCCCTGCAGAAGGGCAAGTTCTCTTTATCACTAGCAGCATGGCGACTTCAGCTCTTTAAGGAAAGCATGTCACTGGAGATTAATACTTTGCTTACAGATGTTTAATGGGTCAAAGGATTCCCAGCCAGGCATTATGGAACCTCTGATCCGAAATAAGAATGGCTGTTTTCACTGACTTGTTCCTAATAAGATCATCAAACGTTTCCAAAACAAAACTTCAAAGTTTCCCAGTTCACTCGTGTTACCAGTTAGCAGTTTCTAGCTTTGCTTTTATTGTCAAGTGAAACAGCATTAATTTTTATATTGTTTATCACTGTGATAACTTTGCTGAAAAGACATACAATCATGACTTTGTGGAAACTGCCAGAACTTTTCTCACTTTGCATTGGTAGCCCATGGTGTTATAAAACTGTATGTATTGTTGTCCATTATTTATAAACATAAAATAATGCTCCCAATGCATACATCTTGTCAGGCACTCCAAGTAGAGCCAACTATACTTAGAACAGTTTGACTCATTACTGAAATCCAGATCTATCTGTGTCACTATAGTATCTTCTTTCTTTGCCGGTGTAATTAGTATGACAAAGTAACTCATTAACTTGTGAAAGAGCTTGTGTTCCAAGAGGTAAAATGAGGGTGGAAATGGTAGTTAATGTATTTTGTTAAATGGTTATCTACATCTGTTTTTGCTAATCTACAAAATGTATCAGCTAATGAGTTTAAATTACAGGAAGGATAGGAAAGCACTTCACAGTTTAAATTACTTTCATTCATTTAAAGTATTTGAAGAAAACAGGCAGCTCACCCTTTTTTAACATATTAAGGATTGTTGTGAGAAATTTTAGTTTGAAAATCATCGGATTTACTTGCTGACATAAAAGAAATATGAATGTGTGAGGTGCATCTGTAACAACTTGACACTGCACACTCTAATTTATCATTCCAGGGTTTTAAAACTCAGCATCCCAGGTGTTCAAACATTGTATCATGAAATAAAATACAGCTTTTGATTTATATACTTTCAAAATGGTAACTGAAGTTTGATGGTGTTATATCTTTAAAAAGTGAAGTATGCGTCCCTTTATTTTACACTGAAAATATATACTGTATATGCACTTTAATCTTGTCTTACTGAAAATAGTTCCTAGCGACTATTCAAATATTTAGATCAAATCTCGCATTCTCAGTTGTACAATGCATATTGGTCAGTGCATCATTTGCTCTTCTGCACCTGATAGTCCTATCCCCTGAAGAGCAGCTGAGAACAGGAGAGCTCTCAGTGCCCGAGTTGTCTCTCACCTACACATTGGACAGGTAGTCCAAGAGAAAGGGTGGCTGCTACAGAAATACTTACAGGAATACTTTATGAGGCTGTTCCTCCATTGCCTTTTCCAGCATTATGCTAACACGATTCCACTCACTCCAGTGTTACCCCTGTGTATAATTCTAGAAAAACAGTGTAAAATTAGACCCTGAATTTTTAATAAAGGAGCTAATAATGCTAGATACAGAGGTTGTTTTGGATAGTCTCTAGAGCAGAGATCGTCAACATTGGCACATGGAACCGCAGGATAAGCACCATTAGTGGGCCCTGCTGCTTTGTTTACCTGCCGTTTTGCCGACCGCGGCTCCTACTGGCCGTGGTTCACCGTCCTGGTCCAATGGGGGCTGCGGGAAGTGGGAGCCAGCACCGCGCTGCTTCTCACAGCCCCCATTGGACTGGGACGGCGAACCGCAGCCAGTGGGAGCTGCGATCAGCGAAGTGCCAGGTAAACAAACCCGCAGGGCCCACTAAGAGTGCTTACCCTGCGGTAGGGTGACCAGATGTCCCGATTTTATAGGGACAGTTCCGATTTTGGGGTCTTTTTCTTACATAGGCTCCTACTACCCCCTCCCACCTCTCCTAATTTTTCCCATTTCCTGTCTGGTCACCCTACCCTGTGGTCCCACATGTCAACATTGCCAATCCCTGCTCTAGAGATTTATAGGTCAGAAGGGATGCCCAGGGTAGCCTTTCTTATGGATGTGACTGTTGGATATGATCTTTTAAAAATCTGTGGTTTTTTTTAATGTTTTAAATGATTCAGAGCTATGAAGTCAAGCAGATTGTTAGTTGATGTAACGACATGACATTATTAGTTATCCTTGGCCTCCTTCCCCGATATGCTTGTTACAGTTGTTTGTTGTGTCTTAAATTAGGCTGTTAGGCCTGAATAAACAGACAATCTTGGGTTCTTCAATGCCTTACTTTTAAATGCTTAGAAAATTGTACAAATTTTACATAGAACATTGCAATCCATAAAGTAACAATTCTTGAGTTAGAAGGTTACTCTTCCATTATAATGAATGAGGAGAGAGAGGCGCATCAGAATGTGAACCACAAAAGCCAGCATGAGAAGATAACCCATGGAAGGTGCTGATGAGAGAAGTGTATCCTAAGCCCTACTCTCTCCCACAGTTAGGCAGCTAAAGTCCACGCTCCAGGGAGGCACCTATATATGCCTGCTAGGAACCCTTCTCATGGAGTCAGGTGGCCTAGGCATCTGCATTGTTTCCTATTCCACAAAACAGCCGGAGAAAGAGGAGCTTTTAACCCAGTGGTTAAAACATTCACCTGTGATGTGAGCAAGATAGGTTCAGTTGCTCCCTCTGCATGAGGAGGAGGAGGGAAGAATTGAACAGGGTTCTCCTACACTTTCTGAAAGTATGCTCCAGCCATTGCACTATGGGATATTTTGATGTGGTGTTCCTGCAATCTATTTTTTTGTTCAAGCTGTAAATACAATGGGACCCCGCAATACCGCGACGATTGGGATCCAAGAAAACCCGATCGCGATAATGGCGGGGTCGCGGTATTGCGGGGTTCTGCACATCAAAGCAGGGGCCGCTGCCAACATTGGGAGCCAGCAGCGCACCACGCTGTAAGTGGATTCACGCTATAGCGAGGCGCGGTATTCCAGGGTCCCACTGTACTTGGGTAAATTGGGTAAATACTTAGAGTTATTAGGCCAGAGAGGCAGTGCAAATAACTATATGTTTATACAGTGTATAGAACAATGAGTTCCCAGTTCTGTTTGGAGCCCTTAAGCACTATTGTAACATTTATTATAATTATTAATTATAATATTTTAATTATTTAATTAATAATTCATAATTATTATTTTTAATATAATTATTAATAATAATAAATAAAGCCACTTCCTATTTGACTGCTATGTTTGTGCTACTTTTAATAATCAGTGGGGATTTTGGTTGTAAGGATATGTTAGAATAAATTTTCTTTGATGTTTTAATAGGCAAAAAAATAATTCTAAACCTTCTCTAATCTGCTGATAAAGAATTGCACCACTTAAGGGGATGGTACAACTTTTATGTTGCTTGAGCTGCCTTGGTAATAAAATCACAAAGCTTTATTTAAAATTCATTACACAACTCAATCTGTTCTGGGAAAATAGAGATTTTGCTTACATGCCTACATCTGATACTACATGATTAATGTTTCATAGATTTGCAAGTACTGCTGAATTAGATGTGACTGTTAAAAATAGGTCTTCAAAGCTCTTATATGTGTAATAATATGGATTTGCTTCTAGAGTAACTCTACTGAAGTCAGTGTGAATAAACTGTATCGTAGGCGGCTGCATGTTTATCAACAATAATTACAATATTCTGCCAGATATGAAATAGTTATTGGCTTAAATAGTAGCAATAAAGTATTCTAAGTTTATCCCTGCCTTACATGACAATTTGGGGGCAAATTTTCAAAGAGTTCCATAAATACATTATTTGCATATAGGGATTGATTCAAATCCTGACCAAATAAGATAGGCCACAGAATCCCTGGTAGCCAAAAACTTATCCAGATGTGGTTTATGCCACCTGAGCAAGCCCTTGAACTCTACTGCTGAGAGTGGAGGTTACAGACTATAGGTCCCTCTTGATAACTCACAGGGGTAGTCGTTACCCATATTCTTGCTGAGGCATCCATGGGAAGGCTTACTGGGTGAGATGAGTTTCCTCTGTGGCCCACTGTTAGAGTCAAGTGTCCTTAATCAGCCATCAGTACATAACTGTCAAGCCTTGATGTAAATCTTATCTGCTGGAAGTTACCCAGGAATACAGCACATGTGTAAGACACCAGCGCATAGCCAATATTCATAACTTCAGATACAAAGATGATACATGCATACATGCATTGACACCTTACATCAGGGGTCGGCAACGTTGTCACATGGGACCGCAGGGTAAGCACCCTTAGTGGGCCCCACATCTTTATTTACCTGGCAGTTCTCTGATCGTGGCTCCACTCCGCTTCCCGCAGCCCCCATTGGACCGAGACAGTGAGCAGGGCCAGAGGGAGCCATGATCAGCGAAACGCCAGGTAAATAAAGCAGCAGGGCCCACTAAGGGTGCTTACAGCTGCGGTCCCGCATGACAACGTTGCCAATCCCTGCCTTATATGATACATGCATTGACACCTTACATGACATATATTGTACAAGATTTGTTGTGTTTATAAAACAGTGGAAATATCAAAGGTATAAATGATCAAATTGAAGCATACAGCATAAAAAGTGAGAGTGGTTGCAATAAGCAATGTTTCTCGTTGTTCATGTGACTGTTCCTAAGAAGAGGCCATATGAGTTAGGGAAGGTTGTCCTCTGTTGTGATGATGCACCACACACCATTTTTGCTTTCCCCAGGCCACATGGAGTGTTGGAGTCTGACAAGGGTTAAAAATACACATTAAAATAATTAGATTGCATTGCCAAGCTTTCACTTTACTGTACTATATCATAGCACTTTAGATTTCATGCCAAATGCTAAAACAGGCTGAATGTGGGTCTGAACTGTCCCTATGGGAGCAACTAACAATTTGCTTCTAATCCAGTCTTGCTTATTTTCCAATCCTACCATCTGTCACTGTCTCTTTCTCTTTGAGACAGATGTTATTGTCTGAACCTTTCTCTATTATTGAACCATCCCACCCTTTCTGAATGTTTTATATCCTGTCTTCCTTATCTTATTTTCTCTAGTTCTCTTTAATGCCCTTCACTATTCTCTGGTCTTTCAATTAGTCTTCCTATTTTTTCTTGGTATCCTTTCCCCCCCATTATTTTATGCATTAGCCTTCTGCATAGTTTGGATTTTACTCACCTTCCTGTCTTTTAGCACCAAACTGTGGAACCTCTGTAGCTCTCTCTATATCTATCTGTTGATCTGTTAGAAATGAATTATTCTGGCCTTTACTTGTGCATGTCTTCACTAGTTTTATACATTTACAGTTGTTATGGGGTTGTTTTAAGTGTTTAGGGCGCAATACATAAATCTCTGAAAAATGAGGGGAAAATGGCAGTTTGACATACAAATGCAAAACTGATGGTCAATACTTATCAGTCTTCTTTCATAAAACATAACCCACACATTTTATAGTTCACATTTAAGTTAGTAGGAGGATCAGAATGGAGAATGGGGACAAATTCAATATTTCTGGTGAAATTAGTGAAAGGTCCTGTTCTCATCAGATTTATGAAAAATGAAAAATATGGAGATTTTATCTGCATTTTTCACATTAAAAGTCTTCATACAGACAAAATGAAAGGTATATGCAAGTCTGAACCATTTTTCTCTCTCTCCCTAATTATTCATTTAAAACACTGAGTAGCAACACACTTTGATTCAGGTATTTATTATACATAGTGTAATATTTTTAGCAGCTTTGAGAGAATTACTTTGCTGAGACACCATCGGGGACTTTGAAAGTGACCTAACATACTTTGATGACAAATAGGTAAGGGTGTTTTTTGTTTGTTTGTTTTTTTTAATTGGGCATGCAGAATTGTGAAATTGTTTTTAAAAATATTTTGAAGTTGTGTTATATGGCTCCAGATCTGTCCTATGATCGGCCTTCAAAATGATATTGTAACAATGTGGGATGCTACAGAGCACTCCATAGGGATGCAGGACTTGTCTGACCAGTCATGTTATCAACTGCTTGAACCCTGCCTGGATCTGGAGTGTAACTGTTCCTGAGTCATACTAGTTGGAAGCTTCATTTAAATCTAACACAGTATAAGAAGGCTTAAAGCCTCTTTCAGGGAAGAAGCATTTAGTGTTTGGGGTAGAGAGGTTCTCCCTCCTCGCAGGTTCATTAAGAGAAAGTTGTGGCCTGATACATCATGTTCAGTGAGTCCCCACTCCTTCCTATTTTACTTTATTTAAATAGATGTTACATAACATTTTATCCACGCTCCACCACTTTTCCAAATGCCAGTGCTTAGGGCCCCAGTACAATTGTTCCCTTCCCACCACCATCAGTCCAGCCTCCTGCTTTCTCTCTATGGTGGTAGATCTTGCTTTAAGGAGCCACAGAACCAGTGAAGAGGTACAAAGTCCATACATGTGTTTTTGACAGACTGGGAAGCTAGCAAACTAAGTTTAATGAGATCATACTCATATTTCCCCAGAGTATGGTTGAAACTATTATCTAGTTGTTATGGTCTAAACAAACCCCACACTGGACTGGAAGGCGTTAAAGGACTACATTGGGTCCAGCTAGCTCTTCCTCTCCAACCCTGCAGAGAATGTTCGAAATGGAGACCAGGTTGAAAAAGGAGCAACCCAACTCAAAAGGAGGAGATTGGAGTAGAGTGCAGACCTACCCAGAAGGGACTGAGAAAAAGGAGCTGGAGAAGCCTTCCTGGGGCGACAAGACTGTGTGCAGAGCCAAGCTGGGGCTGGCAGATTTTGATTTCCCTTTTTGTTTTCCTTTTTTCCCCTTATCTGAGACCAGGAGCAATGGTAGGAAGCAACCCACAGAGGGTAGATCAGGAGACCAGGAGCTGCTGACGTTCCTAGGGCCCTGAACTGGAGCCTGCTGGAGTGGGTGGTCCTAGGCTTCACTACCACTGCCCCTGAAATGAGCAGACTCTAATGACTAGGCCCTGGTCTACACTGGGGGTGGGGGGATCAATTTAAGATACGCAACTTCAGCTACAAGAATAACGTAGCTGTAGTCGACGTACATAGATTGACTTATTGTGGCATCTTCATGGTGGTCAGTCAACTGCTGCCGCTCCCCGGTCGATTCCACCTGTGCCTCTCGTGGCAGCGGAGTACCGGAGTTGATGAGAGAGCCCTCGAGGATCGATTTACTGCATCTAATCTAGACATGATAAATAGACCCCCGATTGATCAATTGCTACCCATCGATCTGGGAGGTAGTGTAGACATACCCTTGGAGGACCCTATTACACTAGTCCTTATAGGGAATAAAAACTCAACTGACAAATACATTTTGTATTCTCTTTTCTTGCAACTTCATTTTTAAAAAAAGCCCTACTTGTACATACACACACACACAAATATATATGTATGTGTGCGTGTGTGTGTGTGTGTGTGTATGTGTGTGTGCTGTAGGAAAGTAGAGAAATCTTCACGCTAAACAGGAAGTGTTGTAAATATACACAAATACATACACACACACACATGTGTGTGTGTGTGTATGTATTTGTGTATATTTACAACACTTCCTGTTTAGCGTGAAGATTTCTCTACTTTCCTACAGCCTCTGCTCTCAACTCTCACTGAACTCATTGGGAGTTGCCTGTTGGTGCCTTTGGGTTCTTGTTACTCGTGTCCCAAGAATACACAATGCTATAGACGCAGAATTTGCTAAGCATGTTTTAACAGTCTGTTGAATACCTATACTTGTTTTCCTCTCAAATAAAGGAATATATTAAAGCCCAGAAAAAAACCCAAAACTCTCCAAAAGTTATATTTTTCAGAAGTTATTGAAAGCATTTTCTGAAGCGTGTATAGTAGGATGAACTTCATTAGATGAAGTGCACTCACCTCAAATATTCACAATACTTTAGCTTCATGAAATGATTATATTAAGGACATTTCAATTCCACTCAAGATATGCTGCTTCCTTATTGTGGCCACACATTTATAAATAACACAGATGTGTTGGCTACAGATATGAAATTCAATTATTGGGCTATTTAATCAGTATAAGATTTTCCCTCAGTAAAAATAAGTCCATTTTTTGCATAGAAAAAAGAAGAATAACAAGAAACCAGGGAAGTGTGAAATATGTACTGAAAATAAATACAATGATATAGATATGCCTTGTTTTCTAACTGTTTTCTGTAAGTTGTGACGAAACAAAATGTTTAATGGAACCAACATTTTCTGAAGGCTTATGTCTAATAGTAATTTTTAAAACTGCCTATATGCCAAATGGCTTTGGACAATTTCAGGTACTGGAAATAAAAACTATGAATTTCAATTTAAACAATAAAGAGATTTTGTTTAAAAAAAATCTGAGGAGCTAAATCTGCTCTGTTTCGTAAACTGACCCCACTGATTGTGATGTCTCAATGGTTATACTGTGACTGAGATCGAAATCTGGCACATCAGCTTCAATATAACTACTCATAATAAAGATTAAAAACAATGACCCAGTATTTTGTGGACCATTCTGAGATAATTGAGACTGTTAAAAGAATTCTTTTTTTCCAGAATGCTCCCCACCACAGATTCAGAGATGGGGATGCTGCATCCAGGGCAGAAGCAGAAAAACCTTTGTCCCCCAGTAAGGATCCACCCCATCTTCCTTCAGGGGCTTAAGAAAGGTGTGACACATTGCTAGAAAGAGTTAAACATATTGCAAGCTAAATGAGCCAAGGCCCTCCTTTAAAGTCATGTTAGAAAGGTATGGAAATGATAATTAGGGTCATTCATACTAAATAGGCTAGAACTTTAAAATGTCAATCTCTATTGTTAGAAGTAATACTAATTGTGTGTATCTTGGATGCTACCCATAAACAGACAGTTCCTGTTTGTCACTATAAGTATTGATTCAGAGATCAAAAGGGAATATTAACATTTGGATGAATCTTGAGTACCTACTTCCTACATTTTTCACTCCATGCATCTGATGAAGTGGGTTTTAACTCATGGAAGCTTAATCTCAAATAAATTTGTTAGTCTCTAAGGTGCCACAAGGACTCCTCATTGTTCTTGCTGATACAGGCTAACACAGCTACCATTCTGAAACCTGAGTAAAATCATGTCATTGTCTATCTGCTTCTTTGAAGTTTGTGATAGGTTTCCCAATGGATAAATTGTCCTATGTTGATTTGTGTAACTAATTACTGGTGATGTTTAGAAAGCAAAAGATTACATCAAAAGCCTATTGCTTAACTAGGTCTATGTGGAGTGACAGGGTCAGGCCAGATGGCAACAGGAGAGTGGTGGGATGTAGATACATTAATCCCAGATTAAGCAGGTCCCCTTTTCCTGGTTAAGATAACTAAGAACTTGCTTGAATCAATTAAGGCAGGCAGGCTAATTAGAATACCTGGGGCCAATTGGAAAGTTACTAGAACCAATTAAGGAAGGTAGGCTAATTATGGCACCAGGTTAAAAGAAAGAGGGAGGTGCATAAGGAGCTGGGAGTGAGAGGATGTACTGCTGGAGGACTGAGGAATACAAACACCATCAGGAATCAGGAAGAAGGTCCCATGGCGATTACAAAGAGGGTGCTGGGGAAAGGTCACAGGGAAGTTGTCTAGGGAGTTGTAATTGTCACACAGCTGTTATGGGAGACATTGTTAAAGCTGTGATCCACAAGGTCGTGGGCTGGAATCTGAAGTAGAGGACAGGCCTGGGTTCCCCCCATCCCCTCAACTCCCTATCTGGCACAAAAGGAATTCACCTGGACTGTGAGACATATCAGTGGGGAAGGTCTCTGGCCTGTCCCCAACCCACTAGGTGGGCCTGCAGGGATTGTTCTCCTTCCTTTTCCCCCATGCTGGCCAGTCATGAGGTTAGCTGACTGAATGGCAGGTTTGAGCCTGTAGCAAAATTGGACAAACTGAGGGCTGCCCTGAACTTCTGAGGCAAGCAAACCTCAAGAAACCACAGGACCCACCAAGGCAGAGGAGGGACTTTATTACAGTGTCAAGTGGATGCTAGAACACTGTATATAAAGACCGTTGGGTTCTGATTCTGTCATCTCAGATCTCCTTAAACTTCATCTGGGGAAGTTTGAGTTGCAAGACTGAGGTCTTAGTTATGCTGGTACACCCTAAATATAATATTTGGAAATTGGACTGTAAACTATGAACTATTTCAGAAAGAACTCTTTGCAACTACAACACTCGCCATCTCTATTATGAATGAATAGTACTCTATATCTGTATGTATGCTGATTTTTTAACCATAGTCTCTTTTGTTTTTTAACAATTTTTAGTTTAGTTAATAAGAATTGTCTGTAACATGTACTTGGGTAATATCTGAAACATACATTAACCTGGGAGATAATGTGTTCAATCCTTTGGGATTGGTAAAACCTTTTCTTTGATATGATGAAATCAGAGTTACAGAAATTTTCATCATATTTGACGTGGGTACCTGGATGGAGCCCTGAAGCTGGATCACTTTAAGGGAACTGTGTTGTTTGGACAGTAACCAGTAAGGTAATAAAGAAGCGTGACCACACTCGCACTTCAAAGTGTTGCTGCGGGAGCATTCCTGCGACAGCGCTTTGAAATTTCAAGTGTAACCAAGCCGTAAGTACTGGAATATCCACCAGTTTGAGGGGAGGGGGATTGCTGCCTCATTATTTGCAGTTCTTATTGAGTGACCATAGTTGGCGTCCACTAGGACCCCAGTCACAGGGGGTAATCTGTGGCTGGTTGGCTCAACAGAGAAGAGCAATATAAGCTTATTAGCTCCCATACACCAAAGAGAGGGTTTATGAACTATTCCATCTTCACAGGAGTGGTGATCCTACAGTGGGAAGAAAATCTGTGCCCATCCTTTCTCTGCCCCCACTAGGGCTTGAATAGGACTGGGTTTGAGGGCCTTGCTGTGGACATCATGCTCATCATTTTGTGGGAGCTGGGAAAGAATTTTCTCCTCTTTACCAGATTGGCTTTGGTATAATGGGATTTTTTTCATCTTCCTCTCAGCATTCCAGGGGTAGGTTAGGT
Source organism: Dermatemys mawii (assembly GCA_007922305.1). Taxonomy (NCBI): domain Eukaryota; kingdom Metazoa; phylum Chordata; order Testudines; family Dermatemydidae; genus Dermatemys; species Dermatemys mawii. Next base: position 42,572,028 of record ML677348.1, read on the forward strand.
AAAATTCATTTTGTCACAACTTGGGAGGTATCCAGTGCATATACTTGTTCAGTACAGGGTGTGGTTCCCTGATAAACCAGAATTTGAAGTAGATTAGCAGAAGGCATCTCGTAAAAAAAGTTGGGAATGAAGCTAGGACTCTTAATATCTGGTTCAGCAAGCAGACAATCCTTAGCCATGAAGGGAAGTGTTAAAATGAAGGGAAGATGGTGGGATCCGAGGAATGGTGCTAGCATTGGGAGAGAAGGTTGATTGTAAGAACAATGGTGACTTGCATTGGACAAGTTACTGTGGGATAGTTCCCAGATGTGTTACTTAATAAAGATGCAGCCTTATCAAACCACATTCCTGACATCTTGACTTTTTTTCTGAGATGTCAGGAATAAAAGTGATGTGATTGTAAGCAAAACCTTCTGGTTGTTGCAAAGTCTGAAAATATCTCTTTAATTTGGTTATATGAATTACATTATAATAGGAGCATCTGGCTCCCTTTGAGAGTTATATTTGTAAATAGGCCACATTTTCCAGCTCTTAATTGAGAAAAATTCTAATTAACTTCAATGAGGCTAGTTTCATGTTTAAAATGAAGCACACACCTAAGTATTTTTCTGGCACAGGATTATTATATGCTTTTGTCTTGTACCATAGCATAGATTATAGAATGCCTTCAATCCAGCAAATTAGAATAGGGCATACACTAAGAGAAGCTAAAAACTATATTATCTCTGACATAATTGTATCAATGAACTGCTAAAGGGTATGCTTTTTCTGACAGCAAGTGCCTGGGGTATATTATGGGACACAAGGTATATTTCAATTAGTCCAGCTGCCTGTGAAGTTTGGTGACCTGGCTGAAGGTGGGAAGTGCCACTTTCCCTTTGATACTAGTCTGCTATAGCTGCTCAGAAAGATGTAATTCAAAGGAAAATAAGATGTTTCTTCTCTGGATCACAAAGAGTATTTAGTAATACTTGTGAAGCCACTCACTTACGTGGCGTGTTAACATTCTTTCATAAAGCTGAATTTGGAGCTATTGTGGGACTGGACCAGCTGAACTAGGACTTTTTCCTGCCGAGCATTTTGATTTCATCCACAAAGAATTTAAACATGTGTTAACTTTAAACATGAGAATTGCCATTGACTTCAATAAATCCATTGACCTGCATAAAGTTAAGTTTTAACCATGTGACACATGTCCCATTGGTGGAAGTCTCAATGAACATTCAGGACCTTGCTACACACCAAAACCATATGTCCATTTATGTTAAATGAGATTTTTTAAAAATCCCTTTCCCTATTTTCCATTGATAATTAAAAGTAAAGAATCCAAGTCCAACTGCAAATGTATCTAACATCTGTAGGTATCATGAGCTCTTTCCCTTTCCCCTATGGGATTTATTATGCCAAGTACAGAGCACAATAGTATGGTCTAGCAAAGCACTTAGGCACTTTAGCAGGAGGGGGAACCTAGGGAAGGGGAAAGGGATTAATGACACCTACACATATTAGGTTTAACATTAGCACTGTGTTAGTCTGTATCCATAAATAAGATGAGGAATACTTGTGGCACCTTAGAGACTAACCAGTTTATTTCTGCATAAGCTTTCGTGGGCTATAGAATGGAACAGAAGTAAGATGTATTTATATACACAGAAAGAAAAAAAAATTGTACATTACCACACCAATTCTAAGAGGCTGTTTAATTTGGATGAGCCATTATCAGCAGGAGGAAAAAAACCTGTTGTAGAGGATTTGTGTCTGGCAGGTGATAAGAATCTTTGAACGAACTTACCAGGGAAATGCATATTAGCTTACTTGTGACCTAGAATCTGGATTCTTTACTTTTAAATATCTATGGAAAATAGGGAAAAGGATTTTAAAAATATAATTTTTATGATTTTGGAGTACAGCAAGTTCCAAAATGTGCAGTGAGACTTACACCAATGGAACATGAGCCACATGCAAAGTTTCCCTAAATGCTAAAATTATCAGTGAAAAGTAAGATAAAATATAGCAGTCACTGTTTGAAAAGTCAAGATTTGCAAACAGGTGCTTTAAAATTATCACAAATTCATCACTAGAGCTACCTAAGTAATGAGTATATAATATTAATGAATTATTAATTTATTTTATAATTATTAGTTTGACCTTCAATAGCATGGACACATTTATTCACATACAGTATATCTGATGAGGAAAATTAATCAAATATTTTATTTTTAAATATTGCTGGGCTGATTCTATTTAACAGCTATTTCTTGACCTTAGTTTAGAAGGAAACTGTAATACCGCAAGTATGTCTGTACTGTGCTTTTTGGGCAAATGTCGTCTTATCCTTGGTGACCACTGCACATTGCCACTGTCTAATACCAGATTTATGGCTCATACTCCACGAACCATTCTCAGCGAATACTCAGTGCAGATGGCATCTTTAGAGAATCTAGTTGTCAAACTCAGACATGTCTTTACTGAGTGTGATGCGAAGATTTTTCAAAGTCTCATGACTTGGCCAAATTTGGACAATTTTCACAGGAACAACAAAAATAAGATCCCTTGTGAAGACTATCACTTCGACAAATTTCAAATCCATTCTTGAAATCATGGTGTCATGGTTGATCAGCAAAATGGATATAAGATTTTTTAACATGCAAAATAACTTATTTTTCCCTAATCTTATTCTTGGAAATGGCTGAAGCATTTTTTGCTGAAACTTTAAGATTTAAATAAAACAATAATTTAAAAAAATCAGATTGAGGGAGACACCATGTATGAAAAACGTCAGACTGAATGATTGAAGTTTGACAACGTCATAAGCAATTGAAAACAGGATCTTATCATGGGACATATCAGGCAAACTGTCTTATATTTTTTTGGCCTCTTTAGTTCTGGTTTCTTCTGTGTCTCTTCAACACAATTGAGCTATTGTTTGGGCAAAATGTGGTTCCTGAATCTGGAATATACTTCTTGTACCATTATTTAGAACTCTCAATGTCCCTTCCAGTCCTATGATTCTACGATGACTCTCTGATTCTACCATGTTAGCTCTCCATCTTCTTTCAAAAGTCGGCTTAAAATGTGGTGGTTTTTTTCCTTTTCTTACACTTCTTAATTTCTCTCTTTAGTTTTATTATTTAATTCTATAAAGCTTCCTGGGATACTTATTGTACAAATGATGTTATGAAATAAAATTGCATTAAGCTGTAATCTTTTAAAGTAAATCTCACTCTATATAGTACCTGTGCAAATATTACTGAACATGGCAACATATACAGTCTTGTATCTTCTTTATGAGTTGCTACCATTGGAAAGAATAGTTAATTTTGACCTGAAATATTGTGTTACTCTAATTCGTTGGTTCAGTCAAAAGTATTGAATTATGTATGGTGCCATGAACAGTGGCTTATATTGTTAGTTCTATTCTTAGAGGTGAAATAGTATTATATCATCAATTCCTTCTCTAGACAGCATGTACTCAAAATTCTGAAGTGATTTAAACACAATCTACAACCATAGGTGCTAGAATTGGAGGTGCTTGGGGGTGCTGCCACATCCTGTCTTGAAGTGGTTTCCATTATAGAGAAGGTTTACAATTTAGTTCAATGGCTCTCGTACACTATAATAATTGTTCTAGCACCACTGTCTACAACATGGGTGGGCAAACTTTTCGGCCCGAGGGCCACATCGGGTTTGCGAAATTATATCGAGGGCCGGTTAGGGAAGGCCCCGACCCCAATCCAGTCCCCTCCCACTTCCCACCCCCTGACTATCCCTGACCCATCCAACCCCCCCACCTTGTCCCCTGACTGCCCCTTCCACATACCCCTAACCACCCCCCTGGACCCCACTCCCCACCCAATTCCCCTGCTCCCTTTCCCCTGACTGCCACGACCCCTATCCACCTTCCCACCCCCAACCACCCCAGAATCCCACCCCAACCAACTCACCCTACGCTCTGACTGCCCCCTCCAAAGCCCCCACTATCACTCTGGAACCCCACCATTCCCCCTCACCATAGCTGCTGTGTGTGCGGGGGAGCATGCAGCCCTGGCCCCCTCAGCTATGTCCACGCAGAGTGGCTTCGGGAGAGAGGGTGAGTGCACAGCCCCGGCTCCCAGAGCTCTGCCTGTGCAGCGCAGCTCCGGGGGAGGGGCCAACAAGCACCCCGGCCCCCAGAGCGCTGCCCCTGTGGTGCGGCTCCGGGGGAGGGGCCAGTGGGCAGCCCTGGGCCCCAGAGCGCTCCCCGCGTGACTCCGGGGGAGGCGTCAGCGAGCAGCCCCGGCCCCCAGAGTACTGCCCCTGCGGCACGGCTCCAGGGGAGGAGCAAGCGGTGCCCCTGAGGTGCGGCTCGGGAGGAGGGCACAGCCTCCTGCCACGGGTTGGATGGGACGGTCTCGCGAGCCGGATGTGGCCCGTGGGCTGTAGTTTGCCCACCCCTGGTCTACAACATTAGAAGTGTTATTGTAATAAAGTAGCCATTATAGAGTTAGGCAGGGGATGGACTCCGGTGCCCCAACCCTACCTCCTGATTTGTCAGTGGGAGTTTTTCCACCACTCAGTTTATGATAGTGTTGCATAAAGCAGGAAGTTTCCAGCCTACATTCCAGTGAGTAGAATGTTATTTTTCTTGCACTGAGAAGCTCCTTTACACTTGTAACTTGTAATTTACAGTCTAGATTATATGTATGGGACTGCCTTCAAATGGCTGTTCCATAAAAAATAAAAGGCTTCCAATGAATTACCTGTTAATTGAAACTCCCCTTTAGCACAGCCTGTGTTTGTTTGTTTGTTTGTATGTCTGTTTTTTTTTCAATTGGCAGGCTTGAGTTCTATCTCCATGCCATACAGGGGTGCTGGAACAATTTTTAGAGTGGGTGTTCTGAGTGCCATTGAAGGAAACAGTAAATTACTTCAAGCCAGGGAGTGCAACAACACCCTCTGCATCCCTAGTTCCAGCATATATGATACCATATGTGGTCCCTTTTCAGTGAGGAAAGCATATGCCTTTCTTTAAATACATGAGTCATATATACATGAGTCATATGAGTTACGGTAGAAAGGAAGTAGGAATTTGATTTCAACAGGACTGTTGGTGTGACTATAATCAAACATTTATTTAATTACATTGCTAAATCAGGGCTGAGATGAGAAATAGGATTGTGAGGTCCAGGTTTTTCCATCAGCCCCACTGATTTGAAGTGCAAAGGAAAATCTCACTTTTACTTTAGTTGGGGATTGGTCCTGCTTTGAGCAGGGGGTTGGACTAGATGACCTCCCGAGGTCCCTTCTAACCGTGATATTCTATTATTCTAAATAAATAAATACACTTTGCAGCATTTTCTGTGTGCAAATGATCTTGAAAGTGTAATCTGATTGTCAGAGTTGAAAGGAACAAGCAGTTGATCTCCAGTTCTGAATCATAAGCCTGGGGGAACATTGACATGTCCTCCTTTCACCTTCTAAGTAAAATGAGTCCATTAAGTTTAGTGCTGAGTGTCTTCTGGGAAGTGCTGAGCACCCTGACCTCCCACTGAAAAACATATATTAGCAGACATTAAAATCTCATTAAAAAATTTGGTGTACAAAATGTCATAAATGAACCCTCTGAACAGAACTGGAAATTAGGCAACTGTATGTTCTTCTCATTCCAATTTTAATTTTTTATTATACTTCATCCTTACATATCATATTCATAGAGTGACATATCTTTTATGTGACCAACTTCTGTTGGTGAGACAGACAAGCTTTTGAGCCACACAGAGCTTTTCTTCAGGTCTGGGATACTTCCAGCATCACAGCAAGATGCAAGGTGGAACAGACTGTTTAACATAAGTAGTTATGTTGTATATTGTAATATATTCTATTGGAATACAGAAGGATCAGAGTGAAAGGCCCAAGATTTTTAAAAGTGGAACCCTAGATTAACCACAAGGCACTCTTGTTTAAGTCTGGGAAAGGTACTCCCATCCAATATAAAAACAAAAAGTGGAACCAACTAAAACTACACCACAATCCACAGAACACCACCACTAGGGAGAAAAACATGACATTAGTACCAATCACATGGACACTACACAACACTCAAACATCATCAGTTTATCAGGTCTACCCTCACTGGAGCTGAATTATCAGTACTCTCTAAGGGACCAGACCCCATCAGAACAAGAGATGGAAAACTTGCAGACATATCTCCACTGCTAAAATGATCAACACTTCCCACAACACACCTTTTTTGTGTCTCACACATGCCTATCACCACACGTGGTATACCTCATCCAGTGCACTAAATACCCCAATAACAACTACATGGGTGAAACCAAACAATAACTACACTCTCAAATGAACTCACACAGGAAAATGATAAAATGCCAAAACAATCTATGACCTCTGAGCGACCACTTTTAACAAAGTGATCACTCTATATATAACTTAGCAGTCCTCATCCTCAAAGGAAACCTGCACAATGCTTTCAAAAGACAAGACTGGGAATTTAAAACCATTATTCTCCTACACACTAAAAATCATGGACTGAACAGAGACACTGGATTTATTGCTTATTACAGCAAACTGTAACTCATTAACCCCAGGAGGATCCCACTACACCCCTCTAGAGGGAATATTTGGGGTGGGGTAGTGCCATGCCAGACCCCATAGGGGGTGGAGAGGGAGCGCCACCCAGCCTGGTTCTGCCCTCAGCTCCACTCTGGCCCCAGCTTGGGATCCCAGCTCCTGTTCCTGACTGAGACTTCACTCCCAGTCTTGGGTCCCAACCATGACTCGGCCCCCATGCCCTGGTCAGGGTTCTGCTCCTGGCCATGGCCTGGCTCCTGACTGCAAATCCTGCTGGGGGGCACTGATAGATTCCATTACTGGTAAAGGGGAGCATGACAGAGAAAGTTTGGGGACCACAGCATTAACCCTCTCTTTTTTTTCTCAGTGAATGCAAAGGTGTTAATGGGTCACCCTACCTTGAATGGTCCCCTACAATATACATTAACTACTTATGATAAACAATCTGTTCCATCTTGCATGTTGCTGTGATGCTTGGAGTACCTTTCCCAGCCTTAAAGAAGAGCTCTGTGTGGTTAATCTAAGCCTCCATTTTTAAAAATCTTGGCCCTCTCACTATGATCCTCCTCACTGATGTAAATCAAGATTTGATCCAGTCTAATCAATGGTTTTACACTGGTTTGAAATGGCTCCGAAAGGGGAATCAATCTCTCTCTACATATTCCATCTAGAAATGCTATAGATATCTCAAAGTTGGGGAAAAAAAAACCAACCAACAAACAAACAAACAAAACAAATCTCAGTACACTGCAAAACAATTATATATGCTATTTCCAGAAATGGTGATTAGTAATGGTAGAGACATTTTATCCCTAATAGAAAAACAAAGGAATAGACTGCAAAAAATGTCCACTCAGGAACAGAGATGGTTAAAGAAAACAAAGCCTCACTCTCTACAAAACTAGCAAGAAGTCGCATTTGTACTGATTGTAGTTGAAAGAATCATTTATTGTTCTCCTCACCATTCTTTTTTTCTGTATGCTAAACCAAATGTCATTGTCTCCAGGCTAAAATCTGTCATTTAGCAGTGAAAAACTATTTTTGCAGTGAAAATGGGAAATTTTCACCCTGAAGCAAAAACACAAAAGTACTCAACTTTTTTCATGGGTTTAAATTTATTTGATCTTTCCCCTGTTCAAACCACCTATCAACTAACCAACCAACCAGCCAACCAACCAGCCACACACAGCAAAATGATTCATTTATTATATCTCATACATGAAGGTCCAGATGTGCAAATGTACACATTTTATTTGAATATTAATATCAGTTTTTAAGCTAATGTATTTCCCATTGTAATTTCATCATTTTGCAAACATACACCTGTGAAAGAGTTTACTGGCAGGCATACACAACAAGTTTAATTTAAATATTTCCAAGGATTTGTGGAAAGCAAATTTCCATGTTGAATAAAAAATGTTCCTACTTTACACTCAATTATTCTAAATGAACAGCTTGTGGAAAACTATAGGCCAAGAATTTTATACAGAAGTCATACAATGAAAAATTTCAAATAATAAATGTTTGAGAAAATCTCATTCTGTTCAAAGATAATTTGTGAACAGAAAAATAGATGAAATTTATTAAGTACAATGTTCATTACGAATTATTCATCCAGCAATAATTCTAGTAAACACAAGAGTCAGGAAAAATCTCCTCCTCCCTCTTCCGCCAATGCTCCTTTAGGAATAGCTCCATTCTTTGCATGAATTTGATATTGTTGAACTACAGCCCCCACCCTCTTACTTACAAATGCATACATCAACCTTTCAAGGATTGTCAAGGAAGGATATCAGATATTAAATGCACCAATGATATTAGCGAGTTTAGAAAATAATACATTCCTGTATTTGAAATGAGAAAATATATTTGGCCTTAATATACAAAGCTATTCTATATATTTGCACCAACTTTTGCAAACTTTTAAGGCTATTCTGATTTTCTTTTGAATGTGATAAAGATCAGATTATTTGTTTTCATTCTTAAAAATAGAGAGAAATCCACAGTTCACTTGTTGTCTCTTAGTAGGCATAGACATAAAGGCTATTTAATCTGACTCTGAAGATCTGAAATTAAAGGATCCCATATATATACACACACACTGCAGACCTTTCTTTGCAGCACACTGGTGTACACATCAGCATTTTTTATATTTTTACGCTTTATGAAAAACTCACTTTATCTGTTGCCTGAAGTTAAGTTGAATGTATTGATCTCTTTCAGTTATACATGTATATCTAAAATCAAGCTAAAATCTACTGCAGAATCTCACTTTCCAAAGTGAGTCTTCCACACCTGAGTCAGTGTTTTCCTAGATCGTAAAAATTAACAGATCTGATTATCTAAACTTGGTGCTTCTTTTTGGTAAGGTGGATGCATTATCGATATTAATTTATATCAACAATTATATAGCTTAATGTACATTTATTCAGATTCATAATCTTTTTACATTTTTATTATTTTGGAAAATGGTGAAAAATGCATTTCTTATGCACTAGATGATTGATTTTTTTATGTGATTGTGTGCAAAGCACTAATTGGATGGAAATTCATATTCAGTTAAAAATGCAAAAAACAGTGGTTTAACTTCTTTTTTTAATTAAAGAGAACTACCTTAAATATTCTGGATACATAAGAAGAAGAAGTATCAAAGTTTATCAAAACATTTTTTCTTTTAAAGTTAGCGTTTATTATAGAAAACAAATATTATGTGTAGTTATTGAACTGGACTGATTGTTTCTGGTCATTAAGTCTTTTAAGAACTAGTAGATTTTAGAATTAGTAGATTTCATCCTTTCACACCAAATTTATATTCATAGTTTTGAAAAAGAATAAAAGCTGTGCTGCTTTTTCGACTCCAGATTGATTTCTTAACTTTGAACAAACGTATCATTGAACCAGCTGAATACATTAAAACGAAGAAAGTATTCTCCCTGCACCTACAGATGAGATTACTGCTGCCAAGAGCTTTTCTGGCACATCAGCAAACTCTGGTTCTTTGTAGTTAACCATTGACTTCCACTAGTTCAGTAGTTTGACGTTTTTTAAAACTTGGCAGCAAACCTACTGATTAATATTAATTTTTGCATTTAACTTAAATGATTTTAATAGATTACACTAAATCTGAGCCTTACCATCAGTTGTCAATTTCAAATATAAGTTTAAATATATATATTTAATTTATTTTACATTTAAAAAAGCTAATTTAAATAAAAAAACTCTAGTGTTTTAATTTTTTTAAAAAAACCTTTCTGATATTTATATACTCTGAATAAATACCTAGGTATAAAATATGTCTCTTCTGTTTCTAGCTGTATGGCTGATGTTAGTTTAATGTTCACTAAAGAAATCCATGAACCTGTTCAGCTTTGCACTGGTAAACATTATCGTACTTGAAAAAGAATTTCATTATCACAGTGAATTTCATCAGATATAATTAATTTGGCACATATAACTGTTTACATCTGTTTACAAATTATCCATGAAAACCTAGTGTAGAAGGATTGAAATCAGCCAGTAGCAGATAAAAAGAATGGCAGAGGATTGGACTATTTAGTGGTTTGAGGAAACAATACCTTTAAAGAAATACATATATTTAATTGCACATACAATAAGATATAAATCAGGGATTGGCAACCTTGGCATGTGTCACCGCAAGGTAAGCACCCTTAGCGGGCCCCACCGGTTTGTTTACTTGCCGGTTCGCCGATTGCGGCTCCCACTGGCCACGGTTTGCCAGTCCAGTCCAATGGGGGCTGTGGGAAGCAGCGCAGTGCTGGCCGCCACTTCCCGCAGCCCCCATTGACCGGGACAGCGAACTGTGGCCAGTGGGAGCTGCGATCAGCCAAACCTGCAGATGCGGCAGGTAAACAAACCAGCCGAGCCCACCAAAGGTGCTTACCGTGGGGGGCCACATGCCAACATTGCCGATCCTTGATAGAAATTCTTTCCTTTGGTTACTATGTGCAGGATGGATTGGTTAAACCAATATTAGATCTCTAGATTTCTCTGTGAATCATGCAGTGGCTTTTAAAATGTGTACACATCAAGAAAGTCTAGAGATTGTTTAAGATGGCACAATGAAATATACTTAGGAATAATGAAATAAAATTAAGTAAGAGGGAAAAAACTGAAAACAAGACATATTCCGGTAAGGTTCAGTTATTGGGTTGTTAGTGTAGGTGTAGTTTGGTGAACCCAGAAGTACCTAAGTGATCTTCAAGCTCAAAGATGGGCAAACTATGGCCTTCATCTTGGCCTTGCGCTGGCTGGGGTCCTGCGGCGGAGGGCTGGACCACGCAGCTCAGCTTTGGCTGGGGTGCTGGGTTGGGGACTGGTGCTCCGGCCGGGGCACTGGATCAGGGGCCAGCACTCCAGGTGGGGGCTACAGCATGTGGATCGGACTCAGTCTGGCTGGGACAAAGAGTTGAGAACGCTCCCTGTGGCTCGGCCCTGCTCTGGCATTCCAGCCAGGGCTCAGTGCCGGGGGCCACATCATGTGGCTCCTGGAAGCCGTGGTATGGCCCCGCTCCAGCTGCTACACACTCCAATGGCTCCCTCTGGTGCTCCAATGGGAGCTGCAGGGGCAATGCTTGTGGATGGGGCAGTGTGCAGAGCTGCATGGCCACACCTTTGCATAGAAGCAGGAGAAGGGACATGCCACTGCTTCCGGAAGCTGCTTGAGGTAAGCGCTGCTCAGACCCTGTATCCCTGAACCTCTCCCCTGCCCCAATCCCCTGCCCCCACACTGATCCCCTTCCTGCTCTCCAAACCCCTTAATCCAGTCCGGAACACTTCCTGCACTCCAAACCCCTCATCCCCAGCCCCACCCCAGATCTCACACCCTCAGTCAGAACCTGCACCTCTGTTCCAGCCCTGATCCCCCTCCTGCTCTCCGAACCTCTTGATCCCAGCCAGAACATCCTCCTACACCCCAAACTCCTCATTCCCAGCACCACCCCAGAACCCACACCCACTCCCATACCGCAACCCCAGTTTTGTGAGCATTCATGGCCCGCCATACAATTTCTATTCCCCGATGTGGACTTTGGGCCAAAAAAGGTTGCCCACCCCTGTTCTAGCTCCTCCAAAAGAATCTGCTCCAAGCTATCTGATGCATATAAGAAGTTGCATACATTTTGGCTACACATTCCTGAATAAAGTTCTTATACTGTGCTCTATAAAGCCTGTTCCTGCAAATTATTGCTATACCTGTGTTCACAGTCTCTGTACAGAACATTATTACTATGGTGGATAATTATCCAGCACTTTATCAAAAATGAAATGGAAGAAGGTGTAGTATGGCCAGAACATTTAGCTTCATAGAAGGGTCCTATTTTCAATGATTTCACCAGTTTCTCTTAGCAAGTGGGATTGTAGATCAGGAGAAACATAGTAGAATATTTCTATCATTAGTGTAAAATAAGTGTTTCTTAATCAGGCCAGGTTTCCAATAGGAACTCTTTGTCATTATAGCTATATTGGTGTATTATGCTGGCAATGCAGTCTTTGTGTGAATGCAACTTATATCAGCAAAATGACACATTTGTTGGTACAACTTATTCCATTCCACCACCCCACCCCACCCCCAGTGAGTTAAACTTGACCAGCAAAAGTGCAGTTTTCCCAGTATAACTGCATCTATACTAGCAGTTTTTACTGGTACTTCACCGCCCCTGACCAACATAGTTATGCCTGCAGGAGTTTACAATGTAGACACAGACACAGTGTATTTCTTAGCTCCAATGCCTCAGGCAGACACATTATGTTCATGTTATCAATGCAAGAAAAGTAAGGCCCTAGACAGAAATATGTTTCTGAGTAGCAGAACAATTAACCCTGGAGTATATTCCATCTCTCAGGGACTTAACTACTTAGTTGGTTTGTAGCCATTTTGCAAAGAATGGTTGTCAGAAAAAATATTTGAGGAAATGACAAGTTCAGGCTTTAAAGGCTAAAGTTTAGGCTACATCACATTGCGTAAACTGGCATGGAACACAGTCCTAGAAAAGCTTCATCATACAAGGTAAGAATGTAATTTTTGCAAGAGAAGGAAACAAGGAATTGAGCAGCAAGTGACGCAGTTTTTTTTCCATAATTCTAGAGATATGAGATATCTCACATGCTCCTAATTGTGGTGACTCCTCAGTCTTCCCTCCTTAAAGCATGCTTTGCCATTTTCAGAAACCTTAATTCAATAGAGGGGTGCCTGATTTTCTTTTCCCCGTTCATATTCTGGGTCCTTGTTGAAGGGAGAAGAGAAAGTGTAAGAGGATAGAGAAGTTCAATTCTGGACATATGAGGACAAACTTCTCCTTGGTATAACTTTATCCATTGAGTTTGAGATAGTGATAGCGTATCCAGGAGTAGAAATATGGAATAAATTAGGTTTCAGAGTCACAGCTGTGTTAGTCTATATCTGCAAAAAGAATGAGGAGTTTTTGTGGCACCTTAGAGACTAACAAAAGTTATTTGAACATAAGCGTTCATGGGCTACAGCCCACATCATCAGATGCATCATTCTATCATTCTATGCATCTGATGAAGTGGGCTGTAGCGCACGAAAGCTTATGCTCAAATAAATTTGTTAGTGTCTAAGGTGCCACAAGAACTCCTCGTCTTTTTTTATGGAAGAAATTAGTTTGAGATGAAAGATATAGGCTAGACCAAGAGATTTTAGAATCATCAACACACAGATAGTACATGTAAACAGATGTAAATGTACATGATGTAACAGATGCAATGTACATGTAAACAGATAGATGAATAGATAATCTACCATCTGACAGAAAACCTGTTTTTCGCCTTTGCTGGTGACTAATACCATGACACAGACTGTAACAACATATTTATAGTATATATTACTCCTTACATAATATCTCTACATATATTTCACAATAATATTAATAACCAGTGTGACACCACCTTTCATTTGAGACAACAGATGACATTCTTTTGTGAACCAGAATGTACATATTGGAATCAGGAGATTCCTGTAACCCCCCTGCCAGTAGTATGAAGACATTCTTGGGTCACAACCTCCTTCATCGCTGCTGTCCTTAGTTGGTAGGGGTGAAGCATGAGGGGGGTTGCAACAGTTTGCTACCTCTGCAGGGTATCCATTGTGAGTTTCTTTTTTCAGCCCTGCCCTTAATCTGTGGTATCTCTGCTTATGTCAGGGGCTAGTCCAGGGGTTAGCAACCTTTGGCATGTGGCCCAACAGGGTAATCCGCTGGAGGTCTGCGAGACATTTTGTTTATGTTGTACCATAGTCAGGATTTTTAGAACTGATCTTCCACACTGGAACCTGCCAAAGGTGCAATGATTGTCATTAAATCCCCAAAACTAAGACTTCCTGCATGTCAAATGGAAGGTAAAAAGTCCCATAGCAGTCTGCCAGTTTTACTATACAAGAATAATCCCTTCCAGACTTCAAAACTGGTGATCAGCCTCGCCTAGGGTTGGTAACCTTTGGCACGCTGCCCATCACAGTAATCTGCTAGCAGGCTGTGAGACATTGGGTTTATGTTGTACCATTGGTAGGCATGGCCCCCGCAGCTCCCAGTGGCTGTGGTTCACTGTTCTGATCCAATGGGAGCTGCAGGAAGCAGCAGCGAGCATGTCCCTGCAGCCCGTAGTTTCCTGCAGTTCCCATTGGCTGGGAATGGTGAACCACAGCCACTGGGAGCTGTGGGGGTCCGTGCCTTCAGATGGTATAACATAAACCCAGTGTCTCACAGCTTGCTAGCAGATTACTGTGATGGGCCACATGCCAACAGTTGCCAGCCCTGGGCTAGACTGATCACCAGTTTTAGAGTCTGAAAGAGATTATTCTTGTATAGTAAAACTGGCAGACTGTTAGGGGCTTTTTACCTTCCATTTGACATGCAGGAAGTCTAGTTTTGGGGATTTAATGACAGTTATTGCACCTTTGGCAGGTTCCAGTGTGGAAGATCAGTTCTAAAAACCCTTACTGAGATTCCTGTAACCCAATGAGTTGCTTGGGCATTGGTGAGAAGCACAGCATTGCTTGGTGAAGGGATGTGCCTCAACATCTGGTTCAGCTCATGGCAGTTCATGGCTCCCCTTGTTTTAGCTCTCATACCTCCAACGCGGTGGAGTGAAGCAGGCTGGGATTCTGGCTTCTACTCAGAGTTTTTTGGTATGCCTGAGGGTATAGAAGGGGCATGGCCTTCCTAGCTGCCCTTGGGCTTGTAGTCCATTGGAGCCATTGGTACCCATTGATATCCACATTGGAATGAACCTGCCAGGTAGTTCCAGGTGGTTACGCTAGGTAAGTAAAAACTTTTTAAAAATGTTATATGCTTTGCATTTAACAAATTATGTCTGTATCTCATTGTTTCCATGTCTACATGAAATATTCCATCTCAGCTTGTTGGTCAACCAACTTTGCAACTGATAACCTAAGAAGACTCTGAGGAGCACAGACTACACTTGTAGTATATGACATTTAGCCCTCACCTTCCTACTAGGCACTAATTCCCAAGTGTTTACTTCAGTAGGTCAACTCCAGACAGGGATAAAAGATATTGCAAATCCACAAGGTCCTTGTATAAGTGAGAACAGAATCTGGTTCAGAGTGTATAGACAATTTTGAGAATGTATCACTGTAAGTTGAAAGCTAGTGACAGCATTTGTTTATCTAACAATAAAAATATGTTCTCAATCAACATTTTTAATGTATAAACTTTCATAAAATACATTGTTCCTTAAGGCTCTGATATTTGGCATTTTGACAGTGTGTGTTGGACAGCTGTTCTTGCTTGAGTGGATTTCGACAGACGGAGTTTGTTCAACATTCTGTATAATCAAATTCAAAGATATAATTTTCTTTCCATTACCATGGGAAATGTGGATTTATGATTCTGTGAAAATGGAATAAGAGCCCAATGACTGATTTTTTTTCTGAGTAATGGATGCATTTTTCTTTTGAATTAGTATAAGACTAATGCTAGGCTGTGAAAGTCTATACGTTCTTCAGGGATATCATGTTTGAGCACAGATCTCAAGCTGTAGTTCTGTGGTGCATTTTTTTATGTTTGTCCTTTCTTTTGTAAAAAAAAAATGTTGTGACAGATAGGGTAACTTCCTTTAATATCTTTAGGAAAGTATATTGTATTAAGTGTACGAATAGTTTATGTACCACTGAGGCACAGAGACCGTAGTCACTCCATATGGGTAGGGTTACCACCACTCCTCCAGAAAGTGAAAATAATACAAAATTCACTATGGTGAGAACACCTCCACCTCACCTTCTGGGGAGACTGGCATATTCTGGATCAAACTAGCACAGGCTCCGACCTTTATTGACAGACTGGCTTGCTGGGGATATTACAGTGTAAAGCAGGAACCTCTTCATCCTCAAAAACCCCAGTCAGAGTTGAATGAGACAAGGGTCTCCACTCAAGAGAGGTGACACCTGAGACCCAGAAACTTTGAAATAAGTGCAGTTGAGGGACCACAGAGGGGGGAAATACACTTGTATTACCCTGCAACTGTGACAGTTATGTTGATATATAACTCTCCTAAGAAGAATAGTCTAGTATATTTACTGTACACCAAAAGAGATCACAAACATATATTTCAACAGTTGAATATAATACCTTTCAAATATATGGAATGTCAAGCCTCTCAAGACAAAGTTGTTGATGTACACTGAAGAAACCTATCTGTTTTGTTGCTGTTCATTTTGTGTCCCAGCTACATTAAGGGCTTGGCTACACTTGCAAGTTAGAGTGCAATAAAACTACTCAGTGCACTCTAACTCACTCCCCATCCACAGTGGCAAGGCACACAGAGTGCTCTGACTCTGCACCTAAAGCACTCCTGGTACTCCACCTCAGTGAGAGGAATAATGTTTGATGTGCCCCCGCTGGAGCGCTGCAGTGCCAGTGTGGATGCCCTAGTCTGTTAATGTGCTCTAGTGGCCTCCAGAAGTGTCCCACAATGCCTGTTATAGCTACTGTGGTCATCAATTTGAACACTTCTGCCCTGCTCTGATGACCAACTGTCAGACCTGCACTTTAAATTCCCCGGGAATTTTGAAATTCCCTTTCTTGTTTGCTCAGCCAGGTGTGGAGTGCTCTCAGCGAATCTTTCCAAGTGACTATGTCTCCACTTGCTAGGCGATGCCCAGTATGGAGCAATGGTGAGGTGCTGGACCTCATCAGAGTTTGGGGAGAGGAAGCTGTGCAGTCCAAGCTGTGCTCCAGCCGTAGGAATTATGATACTTTCAAGCAGATATCAAGAGCCATGATGGAAAGGGACCATGACTGGGATACAGTGCAGTGCAGGGTTAAAGTAAAGAAGCTGCGAAATGCCTATCTCAAAGCCTGCCAGGAAAACCGCCACTCCAGTGCTTGTCCCACGACCTGCTGATTCTACAAAGAGCTGGATGCAATATTTGGGAGCAACCCCACCTCCACTCCGAGGACCACCATGGACACTTCAAAGGCCAGTCCAATGAGGAGGAGGTGGAGGAGGAAAGTGGGAGCGAGGGTGCAGAGGTGGAGGAAGACACCCCAGAATCTCTTGAGGCATGCAGCAAAGAGCTCTTCTTGAGTCAGGAGGAAGGTAGCGAATCACGGTGGACAGTGCTTGAGGAAGGACGCACACCAGAGGAGGTTCCCGGTAAGCATTTTTTTTCAGCAAAAAAACTTTTTGGTGAGGGCTCTTGGGGCAAAGAGGGTTTGGGATGAATGCATGCCTAGATGCGGAATAGGGAATTGATGTGCTCTATCACATTGCTGTAATCGGGCTCGGTGATCGTTTTGAAGGTCCCATCCAGAACTTGGGCAATGCGGTTGCACAGATTTACTGGGAAAGCAACTGTGGTCCTTGTCCCAGTCAGGCTAACATGTCTGTGCCACTGTGCTGTGAGGGGCGGGGGGACCATTTCTGCACAGGCAAGCTGCATATGGGTCAGTGCGGAAGCCACATTGTAGTAGAGGACCCTCCATTGCTTCCCCGGTCAACTTCAGCAGTGTGATATCTTCCAGGATGAACTCCTGGTGAAAATGTTGGGACAGTGTTCAATGTAGGTGCCTCCTGCAGCTGTTGGCTCTCACCAAGGCACAGAAACCCAGAGGACAGGACAGCCATCCTGGCCCCCGTGACCATGTGCTTACTCACCATTTGGGGGTGCCCGTGGGTTATGTGCAATCACTTTGAGACGGGCAAATATGCTATTGTGTAGACTGTGCTTGCTGTCCTTAAATGTGGGGGAATCATTTGTCTGTTAGGTGTGAACAACATTGCATCTGTTAACTGTTGCATTTTGCCTTTACACGTGCAGTCTTCAGATCTCAGCCGTCCGTGTTATCACCAGCCAAGAGACTGAAAAGACTCAGGAACAGGCCACGTAGAAGCAAAGAAGACATGGTGCATGAAGTGATGCGACAGTCACTGAACAAGAATCTAAAGGTGCAGGAGTGGAGGGAGAGTGAAAGGAGACTCCACTAGCAGAATGAGAAGTGCTGGCAGAAAAACGTGTTGCTCTCACAGCAAACCATGAATTGGCTGAAAAGCATAATGGAGCTCAAGCGGACTCTATCCAGGTGCTCTTACCATGCAGGTGGAGCACTACTGCCTTCGCTCCCCTGCTGCAGGTCTTGTCTATAAACTCTTTTCCTTGTGCCGTCATGTCACCTACAACCCACTTTCCCCTTTTTCTTACTGCCCCCAGCTGCCTGCAACACCTATAGCTCTACCACACAACCCTGAAAACTATGACCCTTATCCACTGCACTCAACCCCCATCACCATGCATTATAGCCATCATGAAGTGCTGCACACATTGCACAGCACTCCAGAAAGGAAGGTTGAGTATATAATAGGACTTACGCAAGTCTGTGATTGTACCATTCCCCACCCCGCTCTTTGCCCTATCTTTATCCCAAGAAGCTGTAGAGGGTTTTATTTTTCAATAAATGAATTTTCTTTTCAATAAATGGATTTTTTTGGCTTTGAAAACATACTTTATTATTGCATAAAGTAAACAATAAATAGTATACATACATATTATATCTAAAGAGAAGCATATCCCAGGAGAAGAAATGTTCCTAATTGTGGAAGAGCCTTTCAATGAGAGATTCCAGAAACCTAGGTAATTCTGGTGGGATGTTGAGGAAATCTTACTTCATGTACTGGAGCAGAGATCACCTTTCTTAAATGCAGTAGAATGTTTATTAATCCTCTGTGCTTCCTGATGTTCATCTCTGGACTATTAATTTTGTCTGTATTCTGTCAATAAAGAGTGATATACTGGATTTTGAACATATGTAATCAAGTCAAGAACAGGACTTACGATTGTTTCATAGGAAGAATTATAATTTTGTTAAAATACCATAAAATGTTATTAAAAATGGCTTATGCAATGCAGAAAAGCAAAGGAAAAGCTGAAATTCCATTCTTGATATGCCAGAAGTAGCAAAACATTTCATTCTTTAAGATCATACTATTTTCAGGGACATCCAGTCACAATGATCCAGAATTTGAGACTTCATGCTGGGCACTTAATGCTGATTTAAAAGGCATAAAATCACAATAAAGCACAAAGCACATGAAGAGTCTATGTGTTTTTGCTTGGGATGTTAGAAATAAATTACTGGAACAGATGGATTGCAGTAGCTTGGCAACAATGGAAGAAAAAGTGATCGCTCTCTTTCTGAACTGAAGTTGAATTCTAGGCTCCCTCCCATCTTTCCAATTAAAAAATTAATATGTAGTAAATCAAATTAAGTGAAGTTTACCTCAGAGCTAGCTCAAAATAACATGTCATTGCAACACTTTTCTCTCCTTTAACTCAGTCCCTCTAATTAAATTAGTGCTTCTAGTAAAACTAGTTCAGTCAAAATTGAAACACTTTGTGAAGTAGCATCAATTTCAGTAGAATTTTCTTTCAGAAGAAAAGAAAAAGAATCTGTCAATTTTGAAATGGAATGTTTTGAAATTTTGGAAAAAAGCCTTTGATTTTTTGTTTGGAAATTATTATTTCTTTAATTTTTTTAAATAGTGTATAATACATACAAAAAATTAAAACTCAGAATCAAAACTTTTTTTTAGATTCACTAGGAACACATTTTTAACAGAATTATCTTTCATGAAATTTTCAAGAATTTTCCTTCATTCAATTTTATTACATTTTTAAATTTTCAAGTTTTGTACAGTTTTAGAACTAAACCAGATTTTGAAATCTCAAAATCCTTAATGAAATGGAATCTTTAACTATCTCTATTTTCTAGTCTATAAAATTCTGTGGTTTTCTTGTTGACTATTCCTTTTAGTTAACTAAACAGGAAGCACTGAGATTTTAACTGCAGCAACTAGACAGTATGAAAAAACATCCCCTAAATGCTCTGTGACTTTTGCCAAAACCTTCCCACTGATATTAAGATCTGAGAATATAGGAACAGTAAGACAATGAAACAAATTGCCAAGGGAGCTTGTGTATTTTTTATCAGTTTTGATAATCAAAGCTGGACTAGACGAATAGCTACAAGACCAATCTAAGAAAATTTAATTAGAGCCTGTTGTGATCAGGGAAGCTGGGCTAGATGACCTACTAAAGGTCTGTTTGTCTATGCTGTTGATATAGCCATTCTAATACAAAATCTACGTTAAGAGAATGTTAAGGTTGCAAAGTGAGGTACTCAAATTTTGGAAATTATAAAGTTAAGTTTGCTTGTGCAACTGTGCCCTCTTTTTCCTGTGCATTAAAAGTCAAAGTTTTACGTAATCACATACTGTTTCTTAAATACTACAATATAATATCACAATGTTATTATTTTATACTGCAGTAGGCACACATGTGCAGATTTACACGTGATTAACTTGACACAATATGAAGTTAATCGGGATTTTTGCAGCACGTAAAGCTAAGCATGTGTGTAAATCTTTGCTGAATTGTGTCTAAAAAAATGACACACATTCTGTGATGCAGTGGCTTACAAAAATAAATTCTAGATATTAATCATGTTAACATTAGAGAAACTATGTTTTTACATTATGTATAAAGTTCTACACAAGTGTACCTAAAGTAGTATAACAATACATAACTCAAATATAAAAAGAAATCTATATCCATTCCAAAACTGTTCCAAAACTCCTTTCCCCCAAACTCCCTCCACTGCCCAATGGCATGCATACTGTATGGAAAGAAAAATCTTGGTCTCATGCACTGTAGACTCAAAGATCCTCCTGCCACTTTATATTTCTACACCATTGGAATACAACTTTACATTGTATCTTCTGTAACCTAATTGCCTTTGTTTCCTCCAAAACATATTTCTGGGTATTTAGTTACCCCCATTTCTTTACACCTGTTCCCATTATTGTTCCATTCCATTCTTCCTTGAGTGCTCATTTTTCTTAAATTTTCTGTGAGTGCTGTCTTCTCCTCTTCCCTCGATTGATATTCTGTCCACTCTAATGAATCTCATGTCCCTATATTCCTCTCAAATGAGTCTGTTCCACATTATAATGTCTCCTAGTTTTGGGTCTTGGCTATACTTGCAGATATAGAGCTCTTTGGGTTAAACAGCCCTCAGAGAGTGATTCTGGAAAGCGCCACAGTCTATCCACACTGTCAGCTGCAAGCTCACTGGCATAGTCACATTTGCGGAACTTGAAGAGGCATTGGGAGCGGTGCATAATGGGCATTATGGGCATTATATCACACAGAGCACCTCTTCCCATCCTGGTGCTGTGGCTTGTGGGAAGGGGCCTTGGAGTGTGGTGAATTCTGGATCCTGTCCCAATGACCCGTGATGCATCACTTCTCATTCCAACAATCTCTGTGCTCCATTCTCCATTCACATTTGGTGCTATCTTTCAACATTTTTTCTGTCGCACACTGTGTCTTCCCTTTCGGTCTATGGGAATGGATCCCGAAATGCTGAGGAACATGGTGAGGAGTCTCGCCAGCACGAGACGTTTGACAGTCGAGTTACTCCTTAAGATCCAAACTGACACTGAGGACTGTGACAATAATATTGACTCGCATAACGCATATGACATGAGATTGCTTTTGGCATTCATGGACTTGCTCACCACTGTGGAACACCACTTTTGGGCTCAGGAAGCAAGCACTGAGTGGTGGGATCACATCGTCATCCAAGTCTGGGATAAGAAGCAGTGGCTTGCAGACCCTTTGGATGAGAAAAGCCACTTCAATGGGACTGTGTGAGAAGCTCACTCCCACCCTGTTGTGCAAGGACATGAGATTGAGAGCTGCCCTGATGGTGGAGAAGCAGGTGGCTATTCAGTCTGGAAGCTGGCAAGTCCATACAGCTGCTGATCGGTCCCTAACCAGTTTGGTGTGGGAAAGTTGACCATTGGAATCATATTGATGCAAGTTTGCAGGGCCATTAATCACATTCTGCTCAGACGTGCCGTGACTCTGAGTAACGTGCATGACATTGTGGCTGGCTTTGTGCAAATGGGCTTCCCTAACTGTGGAGGGGCAATAGATGGAATGCATATTCGTATTCTGTTGTATCTAGCCGCCGTATACATTAATTGGAAGGGGATTTCTCTATGGTTCTCAAGGCTCTTGTGGGTCATTGAGGGCGTTTCACTGACATTAACGCAGGATGGCCCAGAAAGGTGCATGACACACACATCTTTTGGGAACACTGGCCTGTTCAAGAAGTAGCTAGCCATGAACTTTTCATTTATTGACTTATACATTTTTTTAATATCACAGGACACATTGGTCCATTGGAAGGCAGAGATGATGGAGATGATGGAGAAAAGGTAGTTTGTTGCACAACACCTAGTCATGCTTTTAGCAAGAGGTAACTAGTATTGGTAGCATCCCTAATTTAATCTTTATAAAATACACTGTTGACAGACTTGTTAAGCAAAGACAAAAAATCTATGTATTTAAAAGTGTCTCTGTAGTAGAAATAAATTACTAAAAGAAAGTTAATTTATTTTTACACTGAATAGCAGCGTTAGTTACAATTCATAATATCAAGTAATAATGCAATGACATCTGAGGAGTCAGGAAACATAAGAATCAAATAGATGGTTACTTTCTTTTGGGGAAAAAACTGTATAGACACAGAATGAATAAATGATTACTCTATTTACAATATGTACATGCAAGCAGATGACATCGAACTTTTTCAGCATACTGAATTTGTGAGAAAGAGAGAAAGAGCTGTAGTTACCACAAAATACTCTATAATGGAGGAAAGTGTCCACAGATAGGAAAAGGAAACCAGGCGTTCAAATCTCCTTTATGTGGCTGCATCTCTATGTGGTTCATTTATTATTCAGTAAGCAGGATCATACTTAATATCTGTATTAAGGAAAAATAGATGATGTAATCATATCACGTGATGATGACATTCTCCATTTGTAAGGTGAGTACAACCCGCACCCCCCACTGGAAAGGAAGGGGTTAAGGAATTGTTCTGGGCTTGGCAACCCCACCCCACCACATGTGCAAATCTGTCACAGACTTAAGGAGAAGCTTAAAGATGGATGCAGAGTAGCTCACTGGAAGGCAAACAATGGAGATAAGCTGACGTGTAATTTGAGCTCCTGTGAAGGAATGCCACAGAAGCTTTCGCTGCCTGAGGCCTGGCTGTAGTGATGTGTCCAAGGCTACAAAGGAGAGGCCTCTGAGTCTCTGAATGTAGAGACCATATATTTGTGTTTTATTTAAAAATAACCCTATGAGAAGAGAGGGTACTGATAGGAAGTGGTATAAGGAGGCAGAAGTATAGCACCCCACGGTGCAGGACTTAGTTGCCTATGACTGGGCCCTAGGTCAGAGCCCAATGAGGAGGGTAGACCTCGGGTCCCATACAAATCCTTAAAGAGGGACAATAATGTAAGTCTGTCACTTGGCGAGGAAGTTAGTTATGAGAAGAAGAAGCAGCTACTCTGCTTCCTTTTAGGTACGATGGTTCAGATTACAAAATCCTGACTCCAGGGAAAAGTCCTGAATCTCCTGGCAAAGTTTGAAGACTTCTCCATTATTGTACTCTCTCTATGTACCCTCAAAAGGGATGGATTGAAAATCTGACCGGGATGGAGAGCTATGTCATTGAAAGGACAACCATCACAGGGTGGAGCTGTAACAAAAGAGGGGGATGCTTGGAGGAAGACAACCAGCCACATGAAAGCATGACCATTTCATGGTACAAGTGATGAGTATCCACCATTGCACAACTCCACTAATATATGAGAAAGATGTTAAAGAGAAACTAAAGTTAGATATTTTTAAAGTCATGGGTACAAATAACATACATCCAAGACTTTAAAAAGAGCTGGCTGAGAAGCATACTGGACCGTTAATGTTAATTTTCAATAAGTGTTGGAGCACTGAAGTTCCAGAAGACTGGAACAAAGCTAATGTGCCAATGTTTTAAAAAAGGAAAAAGAGTTATCATAGCCTATAAGTCTGTCCTTGATCCCAGGCAAGATAATGCAGAAGCTGATCCAACTAATAAAGGAGGGTAACATAATTAATACAAATCAACATGGGTATATGAAAAATAAGTTCTGTCAAACTAACTTGATTTCTTTTCTGATGAGATTAGAAGCTTGGTTGATGAAGATAATAGTGTTGATGTAATATGTTTATGGAAAAGACATAAATTAACATGACATGTTAAAATGTATTAAAAGCTAGTTACATGTTAGGTCTCAAAATTAAACCTGTCAAACAATTTACAAACCACAATTAATCACAAGATTGAGTAAATAGTTGTGATTAATAGCATTGTTAAACAATAATAACATGCCAATTAAAATGTATTATAAATATTTGTGGATGTTTTGCTACATTTTAAAATATATGTAATTGAATTACAACACAGAATATAAAGTGTACAGTGGTCACTTTATATTATAATTTTTATTACAAATATTTGAACTGTAAAAAAGATAAACAAAAGAAATAATATTTTTTCAGTAAACCTCATACAAGTCCTGTGGTACAATCTCTTAATGGTGAAAATATAACTTACACATGTAGAATTATTTTTGTACATAAATGCACTGAGAAGCAAAACAATGTAAAGCTTTAGAGCCTGCAAGGCAAAGCTTGAAGAGACATATTAATATTTAGTATATCTGGCATGTAAATACTTTGCAATGTTGGCTACGTCAATGCCATCTGAATGCTTGTTCTCACTTTCAGGTAACATTGTAAATAAGAAGCAGGCAGCATTACCCCCTGTAAATATAAATAAACTTGTGTGTCATAGTGATTGGCTGAACAAGTAAGACTGAGTGTACTTATGTAAGGTAAATTGAAAGATAGTAAGATGGTGCTGGCCGCCACTTCCTGCAGTTCCCATTGGACTGGGACAGCGAGCCGGGGCCAGTGGGAGCCCCGGTCAGTGAAACGCCAGATAAATAAAGCAGCAGGGCCCACTAAGGGTGCTTACAATGCAATCCCGTGTGCTAACATTGCTGATCCCTGGGGTAGCGAATACACTAGGAAACAAGGAAAGGTACTCTAAGACCTAAAGGGAAGAGATTTCAGATGGTAAGAGTTGTAAATTCCAAGCCCTTGGGGAGGGGTTCCCAAACTTGGTTCACGGCTTGTTCAGGGTAAGCCCCTGGTGGGGCGCAAGACACTTTGTTTACCTGAGTATCCGCAGGTACGATCACTCGCAACTCCCAGTGGCTGTTGTTCACTGAAATGGAAGCTGTGGGAAGCGGTGGCCCAGTCACTGAATTCTTAGGGAAAAAAAAATCTTCTCTTGACCTATTTGAAACGTCCGAATTTGCAAATTCCAATCAAAAGAGTTGAGAATAGGATTGAAAATAATGTCTAAAATGAAAGTCTAAACTCAGATTACCTACACCTAAATAATCTGTGGTATCCCTTTGGATTCATGTTACTACATCTGCTATGCTAGAAAAGTAGTTGTATATTATCAGCCATAGTTGTGTCCAACTTTCCGTATGTTCAAGTTGATAGATTGGGACCTATTTACAAGCTTCTGTGTTTTATAATTAATGTAGTGGCTTATTTGTTTAAATATGACTTTTTATTTAATGGCTCATGAAACATTATAAGATACTACCTTAATGAGTTCCGTCATTGCATAGTATGTCTATTAAACTAATATTTGCATTATTAACATGCAGTTTTCCTCCATCACTTGCAATTCGAACATTCATAGATTGGTAGCAAATAGAAAGGGACACATTTTTGAGATTTCTTGTATGAGTTCATGTACGGTATTATACATTTTATTATATATTACATGATACTGTACTAAAAAGACTGTAGCTCTATGTAGCCTTTTATGAAGTAATAAAATGGTTTCCATGTGGACAAACTGTGGGACAAATGGTCAAAATGGTATCTTTACAAAAGAACTAGGTTATTGCTTCTTAAAACTATGATGACTGCTACTATTGCAGAAGTGTTTGTGTAGAACTTCTTTGATGAATTAACTGTCTAAAACAGTATAATTTGGTTAAAAACATGTTTTGTTTTGGGTTTTTGTTCAACATTAATAGGAAAATAGAAAAATGAAAGGATAAGTCTTAGTTGCAACTCTGTTTTCACTGAGGTCTTGTTAGTATTATGAAATTCCAGGTATGTATAATAAAATAGATCTTCATGAAAAGTAACATCTTGAAATTAATGTAATTGATATTGGATATAATCATGCTCCCTTTTACAACAATGGGACTTTTCCATTAAACACAATAGCAGCAAGATTTACCTCTAAGACAAACAAATGCCCTAACTTTTGACATATGTCTAATTTTTATATCAAAGCGCTACTAGTCACAGGGTGAAAGCCCCAGTAAAGGTAAACCAATGGCAGTAGATGACCAGCAAAAATTTAATGAGAAGGTGCGGTGGGCTTCTAAGTTTACTGCACAGACTAAAGCACTGATAACTATATGCCCTGTGGCAAAACTCACTATCTTCGGAGCCAAGTAGAGCACCTTGAGGCCAGAGTTTTTGACCAACAACATATAATTTTTTAAAAAATATTTACCTTATGAAATACCTATTTTTCAAATGAAATGGACTTCAAATAATGTGAGAAGGGGAAAGTCTATCTTTCCTAATAGCTGCCATTTAGCAAAACATAAATAAAATCTACCTTTAAAAAAAATAACAGAACGATAACACACAATAAAATCAAACTTCCCTATGCAAATTGAAGAATATGTGTGGGTTTAAGGAGAGAAGAAGGAAGGCAATGAAAAACAGCATATTAGTATAAGTTGCTTACCCATATTGTTTTGCTCCTTATCAGCCTGACTGCAGTAATAGTAATGAAGAGGCTTTTAACCTGCTGTAGGATGAGAATGATTAATAGGGATATTAATGGGACAGTTTCAAAGAGGTGTGGAATAGTGTGGTGAAATCATCATTTTTTTATATTGGAACATTTAGGCATTAAAGAGTACGGCTGGTGAACTAAACTTTAAAATCAAGATATTTGCTATTTCTGACAAATCAGAATATGAACAGGAGTCTAATTAAAATATATATACACATTCTGTATTTTATAGAAGGTGTGCATAGGTACACACACACACACATAATCCTATAATGTCAGTACACTCTGTGTGTATGTGTGTGTGTGTGTGTGTGTGTAATGTTTATATGCATGTCAGTAATTAAACTACTGGGGACCACAGCTATGACACTTAAACCTACAGGTGTTTCTTCTTCCTTTCACGAACCCCAGCATGGAAGCAGCAGAGTTTGTTTCTCCATTCAAAAAAACATAAACAAATTATCAAATTTAAACTAAACAAAAAAAGAAGCAGTTACTTTGTCTGAAGTGCCTCAGGTGCCAAAATGTTGTGGCCCTGCCCTGTGAATATTATGCATAATTATAAAAGGTGGAGAGAATCTGTTCACAAATTCTGACTATTCTTACTCTCTTGTAGACAGGATTGATTGTTTTTAATTTACTTGTTTAAAGGGAATACTGCAATATGAGAGACTAAAACAAACACTATACAATTTTATTTTTAATGTATTAAGGTTCAGGTGAGCAGAAGTAAATCTGCAAAAGCTACAGCAGGTAGAAAAAATGCTGCTGCTCACTTCATAGTAAACAAAGCTACTGCAGAAAACTTCAAAAGCACAGCTTAGGTCAAAAGTGAATCTTGCTTATCGAATGATAAGCATAAGGAAGGGTGGGAAGATGGAATCAGTTCATTCTATCCTCTGAAAGTGATTCTGTTCATGGTCTGAAACAATTTTAGCAAAAGACCATCAGGAAAATAAAGATCAATGTCTTTTTGGCAGAGATGCGTCAAACCTTCAGAGCTAATTCTCAACATGGTTTTGCAAGCTGGAATGTGGGATGCAGAGGCTGGGAGGGAATTCATATCTAAAGTTCATGTGGAAGTTTGAGTTCACAGACTCAAACCTCCAATGCAATTCCATGGTCTTTTCCTCTCCTCCCATGTTTACCAGCTTTTAAGAACAAACAATTAAAGTATTCCTTAACACTATAATGGGATTTAAAAAAGAATTAGGTAAATTCATGGAGGATAGGTCCATCAAAGGCTAATAGCCAAGATGGTCAGGGATGCAAGCCCATACTCTGGGAGTCCTAGCCTCTGACTGCCAGGAGCTGGGGGTGGATGATAGGGGATTATTATTTGTTCTGTTCATTCCTTCTGTAGCATCTGACATTGTCCACTGTCAGAAGGTAGGATACTGGGCAGATGGACCATTGGTTCTGCCCAGTATTGCCGTCCTTATGTAAGCTTCGTCAGAGCTATCAAGTCCAAATAAATATGCAATACATTCTTCAGGGATGAGCCTGGACAGAGGGGTGCATAAAGAATTGTGTTTCAGAATTCCCTATATAAATTTTCACTACAAAGGCTTCTGAGCATTGCCTCTGTCCAGTATCTTAATAAACACATATTTCCATTTTTATGCATAAGCAGGGGTGGAAGAACAGCATGGGGGAAACGAAACCCTGGAAGTCTGTTTTTCATGTTGGCTGGAAATATTTGCAGCAATTGCTAAAATATTTATGATTTTCACCAATTAGCCGCATAACAAAATCTTGATAGTGAAAGTTCTCTTTCCTATATTTCTCCTTATGTGTGTAACCTGTTGAGCATTATTGAAATGTTAACATTTTGACAGGAAAACGACTGAGTGTGATCTTGTTTTCTGCTGTGGGGAAAACAACTGAAAACTAACTTCATATCTCGACTCATTCTGAAATAAGCTTACTGATATATTTTTCTAATAGCATAAGACATCCACATTATGAATGTACCACAAAATTCAGAGGGCAGCTGTGAATGGGATTGGTCATTCTAAGTCACTAAGGCCAAGATCTACAAAGGGATTTGAGCATCTTTGAGTGCATCTACACTTTGAGCAAAACATGTAATTTCCAGCTTGGGTAGATCAGGGATTGGCAACCTTGGCACGCCCCACCGCCCCCCCCCAAGGTAAGCACTCTTGGCTGGCCCGGCCGGTTTGTTTGCCTGCCGCGTCCGCATGTATGCATACTAGCTTTGATTGAGCTAAGATCTTAAAAATATAACTATAGATGCAGAGGCATAGGTAGTGGGACAGACTAGCCACATGAATGAGAACCTAGGATGCTGGAACAGCCTATACTTTGGGTATCTAGGCCATCCCACCACTTATGCTTCAGTAGCTACTCTTCTTTTTTTAGAGAGTTACCCAATCCAAGCTAGCATGGAAATGTTTATGCAAGCTAGAAATAGACCTCCAGCTCAAAGTGCAGATGTACACTTTAGCCCAGACTGAGGTGTCTATGTCCCCAATTTATGCACCACTGAGGTCCACAATACCTCTGCTCACCAGCTGCCTAACTCTGTAGGCAACTATTTTGACTAAGAACTTACACTTTCAACGTAAAATTGCCTTAAGTACCTGAGTTTCTGCCTCTTGACATAGGACACTGCTGCCTTAGGCAGGCATCTGGACATCAGACTCCTGCCTAAGCCTCAGCACAATTCTCAGACTAGGGGAAGATCAGTTTTTTCCACTAAAAAAAAGAACAAAAAAACCCATAAGAGGTAGGAGGTTGTAGCAGTATCCCTTGTAAAATGTATACCACTTGCTAGTGCTCTCCCTGGGGATGTGGAGGTCCTAGTTTGACCCAAATTATGGGTCACTACAAAAACTAAAACTATTTCCCTATGCTAATTTTTTCCCCTACTGTTACTCACACCTTCTTGTTAACTGTTTGCAATAGGCCATCCTGATTATCACTACAAAAGTTTTTTTTTTTTCTCCTGATAATAGCTCACCTTAATTGATTAGCCACTTAAAGTTGGTATGGCAACTTTCAACTATTCTCCAACTTTTCATGTATATATATCTTCCTACTGTATGTTGCACTCTATGCACCTGATGAAGAGGGTTCTAGCCCATGAAAGCTTATACCCAAATAAATTTGCTAATCTCAATGGTGCCACAAGTATTTCTCATTCTTTTCGTGGATACAGACTAATTTGGCTACTACTCTGAAAACTGTGTCTCTGTATTTGGGGGGACACCCACAAGGAGTCTAGTCTGTAAAGAGAAATAACTGGAAATCTAAGCTACAGAAAATCTGCATCCTGCCTAAAGTCAATATTTAGGGTGAAAATTTACTTATTGAAGTTTGTTTCTTTAGTGAATCAAGTTTAGTTTGCGTGTTTTGTTTTATTTGCTTTGTAATTTACTTTGTTGCTATCCCTTATAATCACTTAAAATCTGTGTGTGGGAGGGTTGTAGTTAATAAACTTATTTTGTGTTTAAAACATAACCCAATTTGTGCCATTCATATGGAGGGCGGGGGCAAGAAGCTGTGTATATCTCTCTTCATATTGAGGGAGAAGGTGAAGTTTTATGAGCTTGATCTATGCAAATCTTTTATACAGTGCAAGACAATGTTATCTGCGGATTACTTCCCCACCATCGTTGTGCATATGTGTGCTGGGTAAATCTTCTCACACAGATCTGACTGCAGTCTGTGTCTGCAGATGAGTGTGGTCTTGCCTGAGTGTGTGCTGGAAATGGACTTGAGAGCCTGACACAGCAACCCAGTGCAAGGGAAATCTGGGCTGGCAGGGCCGGAGGGCTGAGTGGGACCCCAGTATATCAGGTGGCATCCCGGAAGGGGGGTCCAACCTGTCACATTTGTTTGTAAGCACTTTTCTATTCTATTTTATTGATTTTAAATTTTCAGTTGTGGAAAATTAAGGGGGAATACAACTACAGAGGATCAGAAAATGATTTGATGACAGTAGATGCTGAGATTCAAAAAGTTAACGCTTTATAGCTCTTAAAACACAAACTGTAGATATAACATTTCAAAACAGAGAAAGTACACATCCTTAAATCAAACTCTCAGTTTTCAAGGAACATTTTTCTCATTTTGCCTATCTGTAAATTTTGATTATTATTGATGGATTATTTTTTGTTGGTTTGTGTGTGTGGTGAAACTGACATTTATCAATTTAAAATCTAATCTTTTCAAGCTAAGTTAAGGGTACTTCTTCTTAGCTCCTCTTCCCCACATTATTTTGATTGGAGTTTGGCATATGCAGCTGTCGTTCCTGTAAAAAATATTTATGTGCCTGACTCTAGGAGAGGCTGTGACACTGACAGACCTGATGCCAACTCTTGTCAATGTTCCCATGTCTCAGATGAACTTTGACAAATACGTAGGAGGAATCAGTCTGGCTCACCTGTATGTTAACTTTGACAAAATCAGTGTTAGAATTATCAGAATGTGTGACTTTATTGAATACTTGTGAGTCACTGCATGCATTAAATCTTATTTGTAAGGTTATATTTTGGCTATTATATTGTGAACCTCTGTGAGTGTGTGAATCACCAGACAGGAAACACATTAATTGGTGTGAAGGGCAAATCTTCAACAGGAGGCATTATGTCCTTCCAGAAAGGAAGGGTCCATCAATACCAGATGGACTATTGTTAGATGTTACAACTGGAATTTCCCTGTGTACTGTCAACAAGATGACAAAAGACTCTTTGTTCCGCTCTCCTCCCCAAGAAGATGAGTCTTGTTTTCTCAGCTGAGTTTGCAGCTCACAGCACATGGTAAGACAAGGAGTAAAATCCCCAAACAAAAGAAACTTTTCATTACCTTTTGAATTTAAGATTGTAATTAATGTCTGTGTTTGTTTACCTGTTTTAACCTTATAATGAACCATACGGTATCATTCTCCTATATAATACATCTGTAGATAGGATTAGCTATAAGTGTCTTTGGTGTGAGATCTCTGGTG
This sequence comes from Dermatemys mawii, assembly GCA_007922305.1. Classification (NCBI taxonomy): domain Eukaryota; kingdom Metazoa; phylum Chordata; order Testudines; family Dermatemydidae; genus Dermatemys; species Dermatemys mawii. Next base: position 42,603,861 of record ML677348.1, read on the forward strand.
CAATTAACATTGGGTAAGTGACTGGTCTTCTGGACTGGTAGTATCCAAATATTGCTGTGACTTTTGGTGAAAGAGACCATCTATAATAATGGTATGCTAACTTGGATGGTAAGACAGATGAGAGTCCCCAAGGAGACAGTCTATGACTCCATGTGCCTTGGTCTGCCCTGAGGTTGGTACTCATGCTCTTGAGTCACTGCAGGCAACACTACAGAGGCTTCTGGGCTGTGGATTCCAGGAAACTGAGATTGGTACCTAAATCTAGGCTGAAGGGAGGCAAACAACTCCCTTTGAGGATGGAGTTTAGGACACACCCCTATCCATAGCATTTGCTTAGATGGATCCCTGCTCAGCATGCTGTATTTTGGTACCGATCTCTCCCCATGCATTGTACAGGGAGCCTAACCCAAGGTTTGTGGATTGTCTCAGGTGGCTAAGTGCCTAAGAGTTAAGTATTGCAATGCTCAGCTTTGCAATGAGTAAGACTGTCTATGGTTGTGGGCCTAGCCACATTTGATAGCTTGCATAATTGCAAATATTATAGAGTCAGCATTAAGATAACAAGATAATTAAGATATGTAGAGTTACAGAAATGGCATCTCTTTCCTCATTTGCTAATGTTAGTACTGTGTTTGTAGTCTTATTAAACCAGAGTGCTTGGAATTGAACACCTCTCTCTGGAATATGCTGTCTCATGAGAATAGCATTCTAATTCTAAAGAGTTAACCTTAGCTCTAACTCAGCCACTACTGTGGCGCTTGCTAGGGATTTCCATTCACACAAGTACAAAATCACATAATTAAAAGAAATCAATAAAATCTGTATGTCAAATGCAAAAACAGTTCAATCCTATAAGCAATTAATTATGTCATGGCTTATCAGATCAAATATAATTAGATGAATAATTCAGAGCTAAATTTACATATAAATTATACTAATACAAAAGTATAATAGCAATAAATATCACTAATCATGTCAATGCCAATCAGTTACTGTATAAATACATGTTATTTAAAAATAGACCTCTTTAATACAGTTGGGTAGTTTTTAAATGTAATATTAAACAAGACTGTACCCTTTTCTGCAATGAGGAGGATTTGTATCTTAAACACCGCTGACACCCATTCTATGGCTTATTCCCAAAATACCAGTAAAATGCATCCTTTTTCATAATACAGTCTAAATGTTTATGTATTCATCTGAAACTTGTGAGATTTTATGGCATTTGTTCAAATGCTTATCATAACTTAAAGATCCGTGTTATGATTGTGATAAAGATCTGTGTTATGATTGTAATCTTTGCATAAAAAAACCAACCAAATATCCCAATAAATATAATGTTTTTTAACAAAAATATACCTTTAACTATAATACAATCCCTACCTCTTTCCAAAAATGACATGGCGTGGCATAGTAGTTCCTATGATGTACATGTGTTGATTTTCATGAACTTTCAGTCGTCTTCTAAAAGCCGTAATATAGACTAATTTATAAATAAGATGGTGGTCCAGCCAGGGTGCCAAGTCGGGGACTGTACCATGTGTAGGAGCTGGAGAAGGGACATGCCACTGCTTCTGGGAGCTGCTTGAGGTAAGCACCACCAAGAGCCTGCACCCCTGATCTTCTCCCCATGCCCCAACCCTCTTCTCCAGGCATGATCCCCCTCCTGCTCTACAAATCCCTCAATCCCCGCATGCAGCACTCTTCTGCACCCCAACCTCTCATTCCCAGCCCCATCCCAGAACCTGAATCCCCAACCTGAGCCCTCACCCATTCCCACACCTCAACCCCAATTTTGTGAGTATTTATGGCCCACCATACAATTTCTATTCCCTGATATGGCCCTCAGGCCGAAATGTTTGCCCATCCTGATCTAGTCTGACTACTTGCATAACATAGGTCATAGAACCACAACCAGTATTTCCTGTATCAGGGTCATAACTTCTGTTAAGCTATAGCATCTTTCTTTGAGATATATCATCTAGTCTTTAAAGAGAACAAATATTAATGTTTGAATAACTGCAGAAATAAAATGACTTTTTGTTTTAACTTGGAAAAATGTGACCTGCTTCTTCTCCCACAGAAGCCAACTGACTTCAGAAGAAGCAAATCAAGGCCCTATATAACTGCTTTTACATCCATTTTGATTTCAGGGTTCCCTCCCCTAAGAAGTATGGCAGTGAACATACATAAGTTCAAAAATATTTTATTTCTAGCCAGATTTTTCTTGTGAGAAAGTCCTTAAGTTAGTGGACCTTTGAATGGCAATGGTTTCACACAGTGAACCATGGGTTCATTAGATATGTTAGCTTTAACCAGAGAATGGAGACATCACTGGGACTACTAGCATTCTTAAAGTTAATCATGTGGATATCTGTTTGCGGAACAATGGGGGTGTATCTTGGAATGCATTGGATACAACTTATTGCAGAAGGTGTAGAAAGCCACTGGAGACAAGATGTTCTGGATTTAATTCTCATAAATGGGGAGAACTGGTTGAGACTTTGAAGGTGGAAAGCAGTTGGGGTGAAAGTGAACATGAACTGATACTTTGTGATTCTAAGGGTTGGTTGAAAGGAAAAAAGCAAAATAAAGACAATGAACTTCAAGAAGGCAGACTTAGCCCATGAACATACTAGTGGCCATGCTTGGGTGAAGAGGACCAATGACCATTTGGGGAAGTCATTCCTTTGGGACAGAATGGGCAAGGAAGTTTCTATCTATGCCTGGTCTTGTGAGGTGTGCCAGAGAGTGAGAAAGCCCCAAGAGCAAGTCAAGGCCCCTCTCCAGTCACTTCCCATCATTGAGGTTCCATTTCAGCATGTAGCTGTGAATATTCTGGGTCCTTTCCCTAAGAAGACATCCAGAGGAAATCTGTACATTCTGACTTTCATGAATTTTGCCACCTGATGGATGCAAGCAATAGCTCTAAGCAACACCAGGACTAAAAGCGTGAGCCAGTCATTGAAAAGGCATTCTTTTAAGATCTAGCAAAAAGCCTAAGTTCCAGATGTAATTGTTTCCTTTTTGCTTTTAATAAAAAAATCCTTTTTTAAGAACAATATTGGATTTTTGGTGCCCTAATAGGTTTGTGCATGTTGTTTTATTAGCTGGTAGCCAGAGCTAATTTCCTTTGATTTTTTTTCCCTCAGCTCTTCCATTATCCTTAGGGGAGGAGAGACCTCTACATACCCTCACAGATACAATGAAAAATATGTTGGGGAATGTGGAATGTAATTCTGCCATCCACCTGTTAAGACAACAATGGAGAGGGGAATGTGGGAGCCTGTTGTGTTGGTGAGTGAAGTTTGTGTGTGTTTTAACCATGTTTAACAATTAAGAAAAACTTCATACTACAGAAATGTTGAATCACAAAGTCCAGATACAAACCTAAGCTTCCTACAAGTTGGAGGGGATTCAGATTATATATTCTGGTTCTGTTTTTTGTAAAATTCCTGGACCAGTTGTTGGTGTTCTTGAAACCACAGAATACTCACTAAAGATAATTTTTCAAATTAAGATTATAAGGAGAAAAGCCATCACAGAACTCTGTTTTACTGATTGAAAACCTGAGACTAAATGGGAAGTTTAGGATGATATCAATAGGAACTTCTCACAGATGACCACAAAACAATAATATTAGATATCCAGAATGTGTTTTGTTGAAAATTAAGAAATCTAGTGAGCTAGGACCAATAGAAAGAATTACTAAAATTCACAAATATGATAAAAAAGGATGCACACATGCACACACTCAGTCTGTTGCTCCCTCCCCTTACTATGGGATTCTTTAAAGAGCTTGATCTAATGTCCCGCTTCCCTACCATTTTCTGTGCTTTCAATGCACTCCTAAGCAAGCTCTTCAATGAATGATACTAGCTTCCTCCTACTGGGCAGATCAGGGGCCTTTGTGTAACTCTTTGATTTAACCACTAGAGAAGAAACCTTCTAGGCTTAGAAAGCTTTACGCTGTCCCTACAAAGCTGCTCAAATCCAAGGCTAGGAGAATGTGGTGCAAAAGAAGTGAGTCATTTGGCAGGGTGTGGGTGGGGAGCTGTTTAATACTCCTACACCAGACTGGAAGCCACAACCTGGCAGATGAGTTTGCAGCTGGCAAGGGACTAAAAATTTTGGATCAGATAGCTGGAAAGCCACTAGGTATAGTAAACCTGAATATTAGTCTCTGCTGTATTCTGAGGCTAGTATAATCAGCACCAAATGTAAGGTAGCTACATGCGTGCAATGGGTGTGGTGTGGAGGTTCATTATTTTAGTGAGAGCAATTGGAGCATAGCCACTGTTATACCTTTTGAAAGGTGGATGCATATTACACCATTTTCATAGCACCACATCCACTAGCTGTCATGGAGAGGGAAGTTGTTGTCATCCTTCACCTTTTCTTCTCTTTCCCCTTTGTAGCTCTACATACTAGCCTCACACAGACGTTTTGTACCTCCTGGGAAGGCATCTGATCTCACTCACACTAGTGGAAATCTTACTACTATCCCATTTCCTCCCCCACAAAAAACATATTAGAAACAATACACTTATAAGTACATGGCGGTGGGGGGGGGGAGTATCTTTGGAGTAAACGTCAGAGATCAGAAGTACTGACTTGTTTAATGAGTGAGGTGAAAAAATCTTATTTTGCTAGGCAAAAAGACCAGAAAATATTTTTCAAAGCTTTCAGTGTACTAAAGGAACATAAAGTTACAAGATGAAAGATTCTTAGAGTACATTTAGTCTGGAAAGGTGTCAGTTTGTGGCTGTGAAATGTATAGCTCAGGAGAAAACAGGCAATTAACAGGCAATGGTAGTCAGAGTTAACAGCCAATGGGAGCCAATTAAGCTCACCATAAAATAAGTGACTTTTGTAGACACTGTATCTAAAACAGTCCATCTATCCCTAATAGGAATCAACAGCACTGGGAACTAATTAGAAAAGTACAGTAGTTTAAGTACATGAGAGGAAATATTCACTGCTTTTCAAAGGAAAAGAAACAAATGATCAACTATCATTAATTTAAGATTAAAAAGTTCAGAAGTATGTTAGTTAAATTTAAAGGGACCATGTAAGGATAAAAATCACACTGTACACCAGGGATCAGCAACGTTGGCAGGCAGGACCGCAGGGTAAGCACCCTTAGCGGGCCCCACCACTTTGTTTACCTGCCGTTTCACCGACTGCGGCTCCCACTTGGCGTGGTTTGCCATTCTGGTCCAGTGGAGGCTGCGGGAAGTGGCACGGTGCTGGCTACCATGGTGCTGGCTACCACTTCCCATGTGCCAATGTTGCTGATCCCTGCTGTACACAGTGAAATATATATATATATATATATAATTACTTAGAGTCCTGATTTAATAGTTGAACCATTTGCATGAAGAAATAAGGTTTCTAAATGAGTAGAAGTTACTCTGATTTTAAGTTATTTGTATTAAGTATTTTGTATAGCTTTATTTTGTATAGTTTCATCATGCTTTGCATAGATTTAAAGGGCCGGGTGAGGGGAGGATCATACAGAAAAAGGTTTTATTTTCCATTAGAATGACATAGAATGGGAAGAAAATAGACAAAGGGATGAAGAAATAGTTTGAAACAAACATAATTCGATGTTAGTACTGACATAGAAAGGTGTGTAAACTAGAGGCTGTTCTTTCCTGTGCATTGGAAGACTTGTGCCTAAATCATGAAATCCACCAGGGGCTCTTCATAGTGCCAGTGTAAAAGTCAGACTCTACCCTGTGTGTGTGTTTTAAAAAGGAAAATGTCCTTGTTCTCTCCTACCTTAAAAAATAGTTGTCAGTTATTTCCCCAACTGGAAAATTCTATTTTCAGAAGTATTAAATGTTTGAACTTGGTGATAAACTTGAAGGTGTAATCAACTATGATTTCTTGAAAAAGACATTATACTGACTAGTCCTATATTTCCTAAGAAATCAAGGTCCTAATCATGATATATTGTCTCAGGCAAAACTTTTAATGTGTTCAATCAGCCAGATTCCTTGTGCAGTAGCAGCTCTTCCCTGTACAAAGTGTGCTTCTCCTCTGACAGCCAGCTAGCTCAGCTGGCGAGTGAGAAGGGAAAAGTGGAGCTATGGCTTTGTCCTTATTTCAAACGGCAAGCTTTGAATGCTGCATCAGAATGGAGCAATACTTTCACTCTTTAATAGCATCAGGCCCCTTGGAAGAACACAAGATCATAATCCTAAAATACAGATTAAAATACAGGTTTCTTATGCCTGCTCTCCACATGAATGTATGGTGCTTGGAAAGAAGAGTACAGATTGCAGGAAGGAGGAGCTGGGAAGAGGCACCACATTATTAGCCTATTTGCGTATAAGTAGCATGCTAACCACAGATACAGTGTCTCTGTGAATTGTTATCTTTATAAAGAACCACTTTAGTTTTATAAACGTGGAGTAATATCAGGTGTACTCAGCACATGGTATATGAAACATGGTGGTAGCAGTCAGACTAGTGAGACCCAGAGCAATGAATGGAGTATTTCTCTGTTGATCACAAAGCACCACATAGAAATTGAGCAAATAGGTAGCATGGAGGGACTTAGAGGGATTTACAGACAGAAAAAGCATGAAGCATAGAAGTGGTGGAAGCAAGAATTGGTTGGTTGCATACAGCCCATTCCTATGGGGCATAAAGATGAAAAAATGAAGGTAAAGATTTTTCTCTGAAGTCAGGGCACTGTTGCCAGGCATAATGCCCAGAACACTGGAACACATGACAAAGGTGTTAAGTACTGTGTCCTGAGATGCAATAAGACTGTAGAAAGGGTTTCTTCTTTAAACTCAAAGAAACAGCAGAGGGAATAGATCCTTTATCACAGAGCGAGATCTCTGTCATCTACAGGTAACTTTGGTTCCTAATTAGTTACAGGATTGTTTGTGGGAAATGGGATCCAGTTTCCAGGAAAGGTTAAGAATAAAAGATCTGATCCAGGGATCGGCAACCTTTGGCACATGGCCCATCAGGATAATCCACTGGTGGGCCACAGGACATTTTGTTTACATCGACCGTTCACAGGCACAGCCCCCTGAAGCTCTCACTGGCTGCAGTTTGCCGTTCCCAGATAATAGGAACTGTGGGAAGAGGTGGCCAGCACATCCCTGTTAGATCTAGCAAGAATCAGGTTGGTTGTTGATTGGGGAGCCAGCTGTAATATGAGTCGAGCAACTCTGAAAAGAAGAAATATTAGACTGGAGAAATGTGATCAAGTGCCTGTAATGCACAATAAAACCATTCTGCGGCTATTGGGCAAATGCATGCAATGAGAGACTGGATGCTTGGATTTATGGTACTTGACACTAAGGAGCACGACCCACTGATGACCATAGATTTGATCACAATATAGCACCAGGATATCTTCAGTGTCAGAGAGGAGGGAGAAGAGTCACAAGAGCATTCTAACATGCCAGCTGGGAGATTTTTCCCTTAGCAGAATCTGTAGGGTCAGCCTGGGCACCCCCTGGAGCCACATCTTCATTGAACCTAATACAGGACTCTGATGATCCATCACCCCTTAGTTCCTTCTTCCCGGCTGCTCCGACAGTGGGGTAGGAGGATGGGTATTGGAATGGACATGAACAACATACCTGGCAGAACAACAGTTACGAGAAGGTGAGTAACTGTTTTTTCTTCTTTGAATGCTTGTTCATGTCCATTCCAATCAGGTGATTCACAAGCCTAAGTTCAGGAAGTGGGATCATAGTCACCCACTGATTGGAGCACTGTTCGTCCAAAGGCTATGTCATCTCTGGCCTGCTGAGTGATTGCACAGTGCATGGTGAAAATGTATATAGAGGACTATATTGCTTCCTTGCAGATTTCCTGTGTGGGGACCTGCACGAGGAATGCTGTTGAGAAGGCCTGAGCCCTGGTGGAGTTCACGGTGTTCGGCAAAGTGGGCACCTTCACCAACTCATACCACTCCCGAATGCATGACATGATCCCTGACAAGATACGTGGTGATGAGACAGGGAGACCTTTCATTATATTGGCCACCGCCACGTATAACTGGACGGACTTTCGGAATGGCTTCATTCTCTCGATATAGAAGGCTAGCACTCTGCAGACATCCAATGAGTAAAACCTCTGCTTCCTGCTCCTGGAATCAGCTTAAGATAGAACACTGGGAGGAAGATGTTCCGCTTGATGTGAAACTGAGACATCCTTTGGGAGAAAAGCCGAGTGAGGTCTGAACTGAACCTTGTCCCTATAGAATACAGTGTAAGAGGATTCTGGTGTAATGGCCCTGAGCTCAGAAATTCTCCTAGGTGAGGTTATCACCACCAGAAACTCCACCTTGCATGAGAGAGAAAGCAGGGAGCATGTCGCCAGTGGTTCAAATGAAGTCCCATAGGTCTGGAAAGGACCAGATTGAGGTTCCAAGCCAGAATAGTCTGTCATACCTTTAAGAAAATAGATGATCATTGGATTCACAAAGACTGAGATGGTGTCTAAGTGAACCCTTATTGATGACATGGACAGTGCCTGTTGTGTAAGATGGAGGAGGTAGTCCAATATAAATGGCACCGATGCTGCTCTGACCAGACTGAGAACTTCTTCAACTTGGCAGGGTATGTCACCCTTGTGGAAGACTTTCTACTGCCAAGGAGAACTTGTCTGATTTGATCAGAGCAGGACAGCTCCACAGTTTTCAGCTATGGAGCTTCCATGCTGTGAGGTGGAGCGACTCCAGGTTTGGGTATTAGAGCTGGCCATGATCCTGCTTTATTAGGTCTGGGACAAGTGGTGGGGTGACTGGAGTTGCCATGGACATTTCCAGGAGCAATGTGTACCAGTGCTGATTGGCCAGGCCGGAGCTATAGTATCACTAGGAGTTGGTCCCTGTGGATCTTGAGCAGCACCTTGTAAAGGAAAACTGGCAGGAACACGGATAGGAAACGACTTCCTCATGGAAGGAGGACTGTATCTGCCATATATAAATCAAGGTTAGATTTCTGTTTTTAAATTGCTAGTGAAGAATCTTCTCTGATGCTTGGTAAAGAGCTCCAATGTTTAATTATTCACTGTTAAAAATGTACAACTTAATTCCACTTCTGACTTCAACGTCAACCCCAGGGTCAAGTTACACCTTTCTCTACTACGCTGAAGATCCCACTATCAAATATTTGGTCCCCAGGTAGGTACTTACAGACTTCGATCAAGCCACCCCTTAACCTTTTATTTGTTAATCAGTTGAGCTCCTTGAGTCTATCACTATAAGGCTATCTGTCACTATACTTTCTATTCCTTTACTCATTTGCCACTCTTCTCTGAACCCTCTACAATTTATCACTATACTTCTTGAATTCTGGACACAATATTTGAATATGCCAAATAGATATTATATTATCTCTCTCATCCTACTTGAGATTCTCCTGCTTATTCATCCAAAGATCACATCTCCTCTTTCGGCCAGCAGTGTGGCACTTGAGCTCATGTTCAATTATCTACCTCCCCACCCCCCCGGTAAATCTTCAGAATCAGTTTCCCGAGATAGAGACCCCATCCTGTAAGTGCAGCCTCCATTCTCTTTTTCCAAGATGTACACATCTACAGTTAACCATATTAAAACACAGTTTGTTTGTGCCCAGTTTACCAAGAAATAAAAATCTGTCTGCGTCTGCGACCTGTCCTGCTGACTATTTACCACTCCTCCAATCTTTGAGTTCTCTGCAAACTTTACCAGTGACTGTGTCTTTTTTTCCAGCTCATTGATAAAAAAAAAATAAATAGCATAGGGTCACTGAACCCTATCACTGAACCCACTAGAAATACGCCCACTCTAAGATTATTCTCCACTTACAATTACATTTGAGGTCTGGTAGTTCTCCAGTTGTTAAATCCATTTAATGTGTCATGTTAATTTTGCATCATTTAAGTACGAAGTCAAAGGCCTTAGAGAAGTCTATTACATCAACACTATTACCTTTATCAATTAAACTTGAAGTCTCATCAAGAAAAGATGTCAAGTTAGTTTGACAGGATCTGTTTTGCATAAAGCCAAGCTGATTGGCATTAATTATATGTACTTGACTTATTCATTTTAATTTCATGGGAACATAAGGCCTTCAGCATGGCTTTTCAACTTTGGAGGTCTTTTAATGAAATCTTAGCTGTGTCTCATGACATTTTGATAGCTTTCAGTGCTGCTTTTGTTGTGAATTTCCACATTGTCACCTTCTGCCTTGGGAATTCCAGTCCAGTGCCTGTTGTGTTCAGTTCCTTCCTCCATGTGTTTTAGCCACCTCTACCGTTATCCCTAACTAGTGTCCCATCACTGGCTCTTGGAGATATTTTGTTACTAACAATCACAGATCGGCTGCATGCCATTGTAGCCAGTCTAATGCATGGGCCATTCCTGCATCTTCCCCTTGTGCCAAACTGTAATGGAATCAATTTGTTTCTCTGTACTGTGATTGGTGACTTCAAAGTTACCTTGTAGATAGTACAGTGAGGGGAAATAGCTCCTCCAATGGCCAGGCTGTTAATTCCACAAAAAATCAGTAAATATTTCACCAATTTTATTCATTTCACTGAGGCCTTGTTTCCCCATAATTACTTCCTTTTCCGTGTTGGTGCGCCTTACTTTAGTATTTTTGTCTCCATTTTCCAGAAAGATATCCTTTTCTGGGGTCTTGTCTGCAATGATCTGAGGCTATTGGTAGAAGTATTCTTTTTTCCCCCTCTAGGCTAGCTTGATTTATTAGAGCATAGTATTGAATAATGAACACTTTGATGTAAATCATGCTGTTATAATCCTTTCTGGAGGTAGTATTATTTCTATCAGGCTTTTAGTTGTCCTCCTTGATAATATCAAACCCATACCATTTTTTTGTGCATGCCACTGGCATTTGGTAGCTCAGAATGTAATAGGATACATCCAGTTGGCATTTTTTTTTGTCATGATGTTACCCATCTCATTTCAATTAATTATGTTACCCTCCTTTAATTCTTCATTAACAGAGTCTTGTATCAGTCACTTCATAATATTGCCTGGGACTAATGTCAGGATGACAGACCTATAATTTACTCATGTCATCCCATTTATTGTCTTCCAAGAATTACTAAATCAACATTAATGATCCAGCAACCTCCTCAACTTGCATCCAAGAATTTTGAGAGAGATAGCTATCTGGACCTGCTGATGTTTATAATGTTTATGATGTTTATAAACTTTTGAGCTGTTTAACATGCTCTTACATTACTATTGGAATGGAAAGTGTTGTCATATATAACTAAATAAGAGTTATTCTCAAAATACAGAACAAATATGAATTGAACATATCTGTCTTTTCCCCATTATTATTGACAATTGTACAACTAATAATGGACCAATACCACTATTAGGATTTTTTTATTTTTTGTTCCTAATATACTTAAATTTTTCATTGTTCTTAATTCCACTGGCCATAGATTTCTCCTTTTGTCCTTTTTCTTTTACAATTTTCTACAATTTCTAGCTTCTGATTTATTGTCATGGCTGTCAATGTTTCCTTTATTCCATTTGTTATATACTAATTAAAAAAAATTATACCTGCCTTCCCCCTAAGCCAATTTCTTTCTTTCTTTCTTTCCTCCACCCTTCTCTTTCTCCCTTTTTTTTAATAACCAATTTGGCCTTCTTTCTCAATTATGGGGATTTGGACATCTACTAAAATGAAACTGATGGATCCAAGAACCAAAACTTTACTTCCACTGAAGGATATTCTGCTGCACCACAGTGGAGGAACAATGGGGACAATTGTTCCTCCACTATGGTGGAGGAACACCGCCACTTAACAGAAGCAGTTAAGAGAATGCCAATCTAAGCAGGCAGCCTACTGCTACAAAGGACCCAAGGATCTAGGCCACTGCACACAGGTAAGGAGGTCCAAGTCCAACCATCAAACAGCCACAAAGCAGTGATGAAAAGCAATAGTCTAAACTGCTGTGGGGCAGTAGTCATTTGACATAGCTACAGACTGTCAATAGTAGTGGAGACAAAACCAAAGAGCATTGTGGAGTAGAGGCAGATAGCTGGCTCATCCAGATAGATGGGGCCAGGACTAGAAAGAGCCTCAGCTATCAGCTGGCCTGATTCAGGAGTCAGAAAAAATAAATTATGAACAACACAGAGGATCAACCAATAGGTCTGCCAATGAACAGAATGAAGGCAGCAACAGCATGGAAACAAGATTCACCACTAACAGTCGTAACACAGACAAAAAGTGTGGGAAACTAGTTCAAAGGCAAGCATAAGCGAAGGACTATGAAGCCTAAGAGGCTACAGTTGTCTGGAGATTAAAAAAAAGTCATGCACTAGGATGGAATATGTGTTAGTAACTTCTGGCCCCAGTAAATCAGTAACTTCTTACACAACACAGTTATCTTAATAAAGAGCTATTTTAGTTTTGGAAGCTTGGACTCCTTTCATTTTATTACCCATTATGTGCTACCTGAAATCTCCTTGTCCCACTTAGCATCTACAAAGGGCTAAGTACAATCTGGTTTTGAATAGTTATGCTACTACCTAATACCTATTTAAATGTTAAACTGCATGCCCAATTAGATACGCAATTGCCACTGTCAGATGTGCCACACGATCATAACCTTTTTGAAAATGTAGTGGCAAGAATCAGACTGAATCGAAAGATAACTCATATTTCCTAGCTCTGTTTTATCACATAATTCTTTTCCTTCTAAGTTCATCCCTAGTTTATGTCCTTACAAAGCAATATTTTCAAAAAGTATTAACAAATGACATGAGTCTGTAGCTATTTTTATAAAAGACTCCTAATTGCATCTAAGTTACAGACCTTTTTCCTTTAGAACTCTCTCCATAAATGCACTTCAACCAAGTGGAAAACATATTCCTTTTCCTGCTGTGAGTGCACATTTTGTAATGTTTACTGTAGGCACGTGTATTTGCAATTTCTTTCTGACAGCTTGGTTAACCATGAAAAGTTGCAAAATGAAAAAAAAAAAAGCTTTGTCATTGACTTTCAAAACTATGTTTGAAGAGTAGTGATATAAATATACTATAGATAGTAGATACCAATTTCTATGGGGCATTTTAACAAGAGTTTTATTTTTCTTGTAGTATAACTTCAATATTTTCACGCTAACAAAGTAAAGAATGCCAGAATTACAAAGTACCAAATTTAGAGGTACATATTCACTTCTGTGCACTGCATCTAAGTCAACTAGTGGAAAAAATCTTCCATATAATGGTACCACCAAGATGAAAATACAGCCTCTAAGGGTTTCCACCATTATGTGTGCCACACCTAGTTGAGACACTATAATGGAATGCTTAAACAGGAACTATAAATTATATGTTTTAAACCACTCAACCAGGCAAACTAAAATTTAAGTAAATCCATTTCCTTATGTTTCTATATTGTTGTGGTAATGCCCAAAGGCCCTAGTTGGCATCAGTGACCCAATTTACTAGACACTAAAAACACTCAGTGAGGCATAGTCCCTGCCCAAAATATTCTTGCAATCTAAATATGCAAGACAGAAAAAGGCACACAGGCAAAGTGATAAGAATGATGGCTGGCAAACATCACATTAGTTCTATGGTGTGCTGTTTGGGTTATAGGTTGGTTTATTTATTTATTTAAAAAACCCACATGGGGCATACGGGTGAGTTGAGAGGAGACGAGGATGAACACGAATATAAATCTGAGCAAGGGGATAGGAAAAGGACAAGAAGGATCCCAGTGTTCAGGTTTGGAGAGGGGAAGATAGGGAAGTTGAATTTGCTTGATTTAAGAAAATAATGTAAGTGTACTATGGCAGTTTTGATGTGGTTCACAGGCCAATTTTGGATCTTGTGGAACCTGTGAAAATGTATTGGAAATTTCTAAAATTTATTAAAACTTCTAAATCAGAGATGTGTTTATTCCATGATAGATGCAAAATAGAACTCTGAAGTGTTATGCTGTACATTGCTAGAATGCCTTTTTGGAAACTGGTTAAAGAATCCCACAAAAGCTTATGCTGAAATAAACTGGTTAGTCTCTAAGCTGCTGCAAAGTCTTCCTTGTCTTATTTATGGATACAGACTAACACGGCTACTAATCTTAAACCTGGCTAAAGAATACTACTTCTCTTGTAATTGAACAATGGAAAGGTGTTGATGTTTCTTTTTCTTTGGAGAAGTTTACATATTAAATTAAGAGAATTCCATTAATATCTCAAATGACTTTAATGGAATTTGAACTGGGCCCTATGTGGGGGCAGAGACTGACTCTTTTCCAGCAGCATATTCTCTTTGAACTCCTAACTAGACATATGACTTTTTGCTTCTTTAATCGTTTATGTAACAAGTGACATATATTTAACTAACTGGACTGAGAGTTCTTTAGTTTGTGGAAAACAGGAAGTATAATGCCTAAAATCAAAGCCAAAGATTCCTTTTCTCCTGAATTATCTTACTCAAAGAGGAAATGTGAGATTCCTGTTAGACATTATAGACATAATTAGTCAAGCTCCACAATACCTAACCTCATGGGGGGAAGAGGGGCTTAATCAAGAAAACAAAATCCAATAGAAAATGTGATCAATAGTAGAATAGGAAGGGAGAATTAAGAGGTGAAATCCCCAGTAAGGGAAAGGTTATATCAAGAAAATATATTGACTTAAATATATGTTTAAAATTGGTCACTTGAAAGGAAATAGATTCAAAAGAAAACCGTCTGAGAGGCAAAGCATCTGTGTTGGGAGTTTTGACAGGATTTATTGGATGGCCAAGGCTGTAGCATAATGACAAAGTAAATATAGCCATCTTTTTATACTAAAATATATTTCAGACTATTGAGAGGAGGAAACAAGAGCAGTGGAAGTAAGGCTATTTTAAATCTTAATTTTGGCAATACTGAAGATTAAGGACGCAATTGTGGCCACACTGAAATCAATAGCAGAACTCCAATTGCCTTTAGTGATCTTAGGATTTCACGCCAAGAAAGGCTGCTAACATTAGTGAGAATAAATCCTGCTGAAGTGGAACAGAATTTTTCTTTCTTGGTGCTGACCTAGGTAACACAGTAACTGTTTAATGCACCAGCTGATAGAGATCATTTCTTCAAAGAATTTAGACACCAGAAAAATCTGACTACTTAATAGCAACTTTTTAGGAATTTAACTTTCATCAGGCAGCATGTTCCATCCCACAGAAGCTGTGCATGGGCTAGCCTACCAAAGCTAGCTTGAATCCAGCTAGTGAATGGGTAACAATAATAGTAAAGTCAGCACAGAGTGAACTGGGGAGACAAATTAACACCCAGGATCTGGGCGGATTGATTTAAATCAGTAAGCAAAAAACCTTGTTTTAAATCAATTTTTATCTTCTTTTGCTTTCATATTTCTTAGCTAATTTCGTAAAGAAACATTGGTTCTCACTGGTTAGTAACCAATAACAAATGCAGATTTGCAACTAAAATTTTAGTTTTCATTGAAATTGGCGCTTCATTTTTGCCAGCCAAGATACAAAGATGCACAATGTGTTACATATATATATGTATATATGGATATGTTTTTGTGTGTATGTTTAAGCAATTATTTAGTTTAATATATATATTCAGATGCTTAATATTTACATTTTAATTATGTTTGAAAATATTAAATGATGTGTTTCTTTACTAGCTGATTACTGTTTTACTCAAAATTTGTTGAGATCTATTTGGATGGAAATTGAAATGCAATTAAATAATTAAAAAGCAGTTAACTATACTTGTTAGTTCCATAAAACTACATTTTGCATTTTAAGCCAACTGATCTATTAAATGAAAGAAATATTATCTGTACGTAATGAATTGCACTAATTGTTTCTGACAATCACACAATTCAAAATTAGAACCAGCAGACCTCCTTTTCATATCAGGTTTTTATTAATTGATTAGAAGAGGAAAGCAAGTTTTCCTGTTGTTTTTTTGACTCCCATTTGGTTTCTTAAATGTGAATGAATTATAGTAATTGAACTAAACTAGTTGAATAAATTGAAATGAAGAAAATATCCTCTGTGTTCCTTTAAAAGTCTGTCAAAACCTGGGCTAGCAGTTCAACAAACTCTGGTTCCAGGTGGTCAGTTGTTTGATATTCTCTAAGTTTCTCAAAGTTTTTTGGTAACCAGCACATAGTGCTTGATATTAATTTTGAACTTATTATAACATGAAAAAATAAATTAAGTTTAGATATTTAACATAAGTTATGGCAAATTTAAAAATCAATTTGAAATAGATTTTTTTAAAGAAATAGTATTTAATCCAGTTAGGAATCCATTTATTTAATTCACCCTGTCAGGGTCCATGATGGGCTTGTAGTACTGTGATGATGCCCATACTGTTCTGTCTTCTGTGCTATTATCCACAATAAACAGATTCAAGTTAGTTCAAGTGGGAGAACTGTGTAGACACACCAAAGATTTGCCTGCGCCTTCCATTGTAATTAATCTAATTGTGTATTTGAGCTGCTGTTTTCTTACTTACAAATTATTCTCCATATTTGTATTTATTTATCTTCAGATAAACACTGTTCTGTTTCTGCTTTGCTTTCATTGATGGGGAATCAGCAGCATTTAAGTGGCCCTGTTATGGTATACTGAAGTAACCTGTTATATACTGTTCTGTAGTGCAGGTTGGGTGAGGTGCTGTTGAGGGTTAAATAAGGTACATACAAGAGAAGGATTCTATCAGGAACTGGAGGAAGTCCTTGCTCAGAGTTCCACATATATGATTGCAATTGGAGACTTTAACGCCAAGGTCAGAAGAGGGAGAGAGGACAAAAAGTTCATTGGAAGGTACGGTATCGGAGAACGAAATGTGTGAGGAGAATGACTAGCTATATTGGGAGAGATGAGGAGAATGTTTATCGGTAACACCTGGTTCCAAAAGAAGGCCAACAGGAGATGGACCTGGATTGCACCAAACACAAAGACAAAGAATGAAATTGACTACTTTCTGATCGATAGACAACACATCGTGCAGGATATTTTGGTAGTGCCATCATTTAACACCGGCAGTGACCATTGCCTACTGACAGCCAGACTCACATTCCATGTGAAGGTGGAAAAAAAAAGTCTCTGTGTCTGACGAACAGAAGGCACGAACCCGTAGCTTTCAATGAGGCAATCTTGAAGGAAAACATTTCCAGGGAAGACTGGAGCCTCCTGGATGACTGTGACTATGATTATGAGAAGTTCAGCAGGAAACTGAAACAGTACACGAAATTAGCCAAGCGTGAAAGACCAAAAAGAGCTAGCTGAAGAATTTTGGAGAATACAAAGACTTTGTTGGAGAAAAGGAGGAAAATGAAAAGAAATTGCAGCAACAGGCTTGAGTACTCTCTTGTCAGCAAGCTCATATGAATGAAGCTGAAGGAAGACTTCGAGAAATTTCAAACCAAAAAGCTCCTAAAGGCTTCTGAAGATCATGAAAGTCTAAAAAAATGCAAATGGAGACTGATGCTGTACTGGTCATCATTATCAGCTTTGAAGAACAGGGATGGAGAATCAGTAACCAATTGAACAGAGATGGAGACAATCTGCAGAGATTTCTATACCCAGCTGTTTGCATCCCACATAGATGTCCCTATGCCATCACTCCAACAAACGGATGAACACATAGTCCCAGTTCTCATTAGCGAAATCCATCACATAGTCCATCAAATAACGTTATTGTTGAAAGCAGACTTAGTAAAATGTGGTGGGCGGGACATGTAGCCTGACTCAGCAACAGTAGACGGACCACAGCTGTATCTGAACTGTATCCGAGCTATATCCATGTTCCCATTTAATAGTGCAATTGATTAAAAATTATCTTCCCAAGACATTGCCAGTTTCTAAAACAAACTGGTAGCAAGTATTGCTTCTGCGGAAGTGTTGGGTCCATTTGATTAAAAGTAATTTTGAAAACTAAGGCCAAGACTCTCAAATTAGTCTCTTAAATCTAGATATAGGCCTAAATAAGTGAGTTAAGTTTCAAGAGTGTTCAGGACTCTGAAGTTCCCTTTGAATTAACTGAGATGTAGAAAAATCAAACCATAGAAAATTAATTAAAAACAGTTTGTATAATAATACCAAAAAATCATAAAATAGCCAAAGTTTTCGTTTGAAAATTCACTCCTTCCATGATTTGTACAGGAAACAAGCTTAAATTTATATCTGGAAATATTTTCCACAATTCCTCTGTAACATCATAATTTGAAGGATTGTCATTCTTATCAATTGTTTGAATGCTCATATTTCACAGCCATAATTTAATTTCACAAATTAAGGTTTAGAAGAATTCTCAAACTATCGTGGATAGATTTCATAACCAATGAAAACATACTGGAAATTATTAGAACTCAGAAAACATTAATTAAAACTTCCAAGATAACTTCCTCTGAATTTCTCAGTGTGAAAAATTTTCTCCAGGTCAGTTGTTCTAGATTATAAACTCTTTGTGTCAGAGACTGTCTTCATTTTGTCAGTTGTACAGCACCAAGTCCATTGTTGGCACTTACAAGTGCATATTACAATATGTGACATGCTGTGACCAACCTCTGTCTTAGTGCATAAAGGGAGAGAGGACCCGTGGAACATTTCACCCACCCAGCTAAACATGCATCCTTGTGCTTACCCAGTCAGGACTGCTCTTGACTTATGTCCTCTGTGAGTTGGCCATCTGGTAAAAGAGTAGGGAGGAGGCATGACCAAAGTGGGGGTTTAAATGGATGTAGCATGGACATGCTTCCTCTTTCTTCCTGCAGAAAGCAGGGAAGGCTTTGTGCCTCACTGAAATACAATTTTTCAAGTACTTCCTGCTGGGAGGGTAGTGTATAATTCTCCACTGTCTCAAATACGCCCCTGAGCTCATAAATAGGGCTCAGTTAGAACTAAATTGATAAATTGGGAAGCAGTCCCACAATAGAGGAGTAACATTTTTTATGACTTGGTGGAAATGACTTTAGTCCCAACTGAGCCCTATTTATGAGCTCAATCCTACTGTCATTGAAGTAAATGACAAAATTCCCATTCACTTCTTCTGGAGCAGGATCATGCCCCACAGAGATGGTGATTGTTTGAAATATGACATTTAAAATATCTGCCAAACCAAACAGAATGCTTTTAGAAGCCTTTAAATTATAAAGAATGATCATGCCAAGTTTCTAATGTGTCTAGATATGAATCAGACTCCTTGAGGCAGACATGTTTTGCCTCAGACATAAATTATGTTTGCTTATTTATTTTATCAGTGATAACATGAGCTTCCACAATCAGTAATTATTTGTCTTCCTGATTGTTTAGGACTCTTCTGTTGACACTGACAATTTAAGACTTATGTTACTAGGCAATTTATACAGGAGATTAGCATGCTAAAAATTAACAGCAAATTTATTATTTTATTAGCCGTAGGAAATTTTCTGATACTGATTTTCATTCTGCTTGGCTTTATCTGATTAAATGCTCTGAAGAAAATGCTCTGGAAGTAACTTTTGTTAGCTTTTTAAATTATTATTATTTCAAATGGCATGTAATATGGTATTTATCTTACAGAATATTTGATCTTCTATTAAGGGCTAAAGCTCTCACTGTTTTGCAACTCTCTTTAATGGGAATGAAAGCAGACTCTTGTCCTCAAAAGTCCTCATCAGTGCTCAGTACTGTGAACCTTTGCAGAGCTCTGAATTGTCACTAACTTATTGATCATGCTGGTTGAAAATTTTCAGCTAAAAATATTTTTGATGGAAAACTGAGTTTTTTATTAAATTATTTTCTTTTCATGAGAAGTGTCTGTTTTCCATGGACAAATTCTATTTTTCACTGAAAATCCAAACACCTGAAAAGTTTGGTTTTGGCTGATAAGTGAAAAAAAATTGTCCAATACGTGAATATTTTTGGTTCAGAAATGCTGCTGTGGGTATTATAGTTTGAAGGCATGTTCCATGAGGAATTATGGTCAAGGATTCCTATAATTCACCATGGTGGCTTAGAAAGAGGGCAGGCGGTGGTTCATCATGCGAGGAGTAGTCCAAGGAGCGAGCCCATAAAACAGGATAGGACACTAGGCATCTAAACTACAATTCCCATGAGTCATCATAAAAGCATTCTAAAACACCTTTTTTTCCCAAAAAGTGGTGGTGGGATTCTATTTTGATTCCCACCGCCACCACCCAGACACCTGCTAGTTTCAGTGAAATTTTCAGCAGATTGTTTTCTGATTAGTTTACACTGTGTTTTCCTCACACATGACTTGTCAGTTTGAAGTTGCTGAGTAATACCTTCAATATTGTGTCCTAAGGATCTAATTCTACTCAGTGTTCAGAACCTCTACTGTCGAGACCATCTCAGTCCTATTCTAATCAACCATGCTGAAAACAACTTTAGGTTCTGTTCATGACACTTATTATTGATTTTTATTATGTTATTTTTTGTTAATATGTTGGTAACAATAGCCACAAAATTCTATGTTAATATATAACTTCAAGAATCATTATAATCAGGGATACATACGAGTGCAGAACATCTGCTTCACACTCAGGTAACAGGAAAGATTCACTTAGTAATCAGGGTTCAGTAATGTTGGCACGTGGGACCGCACGGTAAGCATCCTTAGAAGACCCCGCCACTTTGTTTACATGTTGATTTGCCTACTGCGGCTCCCACTGGCCACGGTTCACCGTCCCAGTCCAATGCGGGCTGCGGGAAGTGGCACAGTGCTTATATTAATTACAGATGTAATTCACTTTATTTCTGTCATCTTTCCAGAAGTTTAATAGAGATCCAGTGATATTAAAATATACAGTAGGGTTACATACACTACGTTTGGCCTAAAATTCAAGATACTAACAACACCATAATTGTATAATGTACAATTGAAAAAGAAGGAATCATCTTTCTCAAACACTGAATTTTATAGTGTGGCCTACAAATGATAAGATATTAAGCATTATTTCAATGGCTGTTGCACTCTACTAAATAGGCATTTCAGGTATATCCAGAGATTTTTAAAGCCAGAAGGGCCATTATCATCATCTAGTCTGGTCTCCTGCATTTCATAGGCCACAGAATTTCATAAATCAATGATGCCAGATGGTATTCAGACTCACAATCTTTGGTTTAAGAGACCAGTTACTTATCCATTAGGGAACCAGGATATTATACTCAAAGATAATGAGCGAGCTACTTGAACAGATAACATTAAACTTGATCACTATAATTCCTTCTTAAATAGGGCTTCCAACATGGTTTTTAATCCACTGTACTTAGAGCAGAATACCCCAGTCACGGTCACTGGAAAGATGCAATAACTCTGCAAATGGCCAGAATTTTTTTTTTAATAATTTATTTTTCTTTTTGTCTGAAGGACAAGTGACTATTTAAAGGGCTAATATCTTCTGAACAATCCTGGCAGTAAACTAATTCCAAATATCCTTTGGAAGCCAGAAGCCCCAGCTTTCAAGTGATTCCCATCAAAATTTTTATAGCCATGGTCATTTGCAAATAATCTTCCCTTAAAAAAATACCATCAAGGGAGTTGTGATCTCTAAGACTAGCTTGCAGCACACAGGAGCTTCCCAGCTGGAACACTCCCAATAAGGTTCAGATGCTCCTCTAGTAAGGGTGCCTACACATTAATGCCTAATAAGAATGTATGATAATATTGGATCCTAAAATCACACTGAGTGTTGAAATGGGAGTGAGGAACACATGCTGGTTATTGATACTCTTTAATATTAAAATGTGAGTGTTGTCTAATATGTTCAATTTTTGTTTTTAAATCAGTGGTGCTACTTACATGCTCAAAGTTAAGCGCGTTCATATGTGTTTATAGGACCACACCCTATGTACCTTTACATATGTTTGACTTAATTCAATTAAACTCCCTTGTGTGATCCTCTCCCTGACTCCCTTCACGTCATTTGCTCCCTTAGGGTATGGTTACACTTACAAGATTATAGCGCTATTGGTTATAGCGGTCCCCTTATACAGCAATAATAATAGCGCTATTGTATGTCCACACTGAGATGCTTCAGCGTTATAGCACGGCCACATTTGCGGCACTTAATACGGCATTAAGAGCAGCGCATTATGGCATGTATCCCACAGTACACCTCTTCCTGATCTGGCGCAATGCCTTGTGGTAGGGGGGGCGTCACTTGCGGGGCATTCTATATCCTGTTTGAACTACCCATGATGCTTTTTGGCATATCCCAGCAATCCCTGTGTTTCCTTCCACCTCCGGCGCCATCTTTCAAGGGTTTCAGCAAGGCACGCTCCGTCTTCCATTGTCGAGTGCCAAAATGAATCCAGAACTGCTGAGGAACATGCTGACGACTGTCGCCAGCACATCTCTGTGTGCAGTGGAGTTATTCCTTGACATGCAGGATGACAGTGATGAGTCTGAAGACGAGATCAAAGCGGTGAATGCATTTGACACGAAGCTTCTTGTCTCATTAACGGACATGCTCACGGCTGTTGAACGCCGCTTCTGGGCACGGGAAATGAGCACAAAGTGGTGGGATCGCATCGTCATGCAAGTCTGGGATGACGAGCAGTGGCTACAAAACTTTTGAATGAGAAAAGCCACTTCCATGGGACTGTGTGCTCAACTCGCCTCCGCCCTGCGGCGCAAGGACACCAGACTGAGAGCTGCCCTCCCGGTGGAGAAGCGGGTGGCTATCGCGATCTGGAAGCTGGCTACACCAGACAGATACCGATCAGTGGCCAACCAGTTTGGGGTTGGAAAGTCGACCGTTGGAGTTGTGCTGATGCAAGTGTGCAGGGCCATTAATCGCATCCTGCTATGAAAAATCATGACTCTGGATAACGTGCATGACATCGTGGCTGGCTTTGAAGAAATGGGTTTCCCTAACTGTGGAGGGGCGATAGATGGGACCCATACACCCATTCTGGTGCCCGCCCACCTAGCAGACGAGTATGTTAACCGAAAGGGGTACTTCTCCATGGTTCTCCAGGCACTTGTGGATCACCGTGGGCATTTTACT
Source organism: Dermatemys mawii (assembly GCA_007922305.1). Classification (NCBI taxonomy): domain Eukaryota; kingdom Metazoa; phylum Chordata; order Testudines; family Dermatemydidae; genus Dermatemys; species Dermatemys mawii. The sequence goes on from ML677348.1 coordinate 42,626,856, forward strand.
GACATTAACGCTGGCTGGTCTGGAAAGGTGCATGACGCACGCATCTTCCGCAACACTGGCCTGTTCATGAAGCTGCAAGCCGGGACTTTTTTCCCAGACCAGAGGATCCCTGTGGGGGAAGTGGAAATGCCCATAGTGATTCTTGGTGACCCTGCTTACCCTTTAATACCCTGGCTCATGAAACCCTACACAGGGAGCTTGGACAGCAGTCAGGAAAGGTTCAACTACAGGCTTAGCTGGTGTCGAATAACTGTGGAGTGTGCTTTTGGGCGTCTCAAGGCACGCTGGTGCAGTCTTTATGGGAGGCTAGACTTGGCTGAGGGTAGTATCTCCGCGGTTATTTCGCATGCTGTGCCCTACATAATCTTTGTGAGCGAAAGGGTGAAGGCTTCACTCAGGCATGGTCCTCAGAGGTTCAACGCCTTGAGGCCACATACGCCCAGCCAGAGAGCAGGGTTCTTGGAGGGGACCAGCGCGAGGCTGTTAGGATTAGGGAAGCCTTGAGGGAGCATTTTGAGGCTGAAAGCCAGCTCTAAAGTGAGGTGCAGATGGAGGGAGGGAGGGAGCATTCTTTTAACAGGAACAGGCATTTGCTTTTCTGTAGCCTCTAATAATGTATGTACACTTAATAAAGAAACCAATTTATTAAGAAGACAATTCATGTATTGCACAGGTACTTTGGTTGCTGAAAGAAAATATTGTGATGCATGTGAGGGGGAAGCCAGGGGAGGTGCAATTGGGGTGGGATGGGGTCAGTCAGAGATCGGAATATGTCCGGGTCTCTGAGTCTCCAGTGCCCTCACAGTGGCCATGTCCCCCGAACCCCATTTGCGGAGGGCAGTAAGGCATGTTATTAGGGGTAGACTGCAGTGGATAATGGTCCGGGGTTTGGGGGTTGTTCGGTGAAGACAGAGGGGTTGGAGGCAGCTGTGGATGGTGATAACCATTTGGCTGATGATAGTGGCCTGGAGGGTACAGAGGCAAAGAAGGGGAAGGGAGTTGCGGCAAATGATAATTGGGGTGGTGGGTGCGGAGCTTCTCCTCCTGAAGGGTGACAAGCCGCTGCATAGTCTGCAATTGAAGCTGCAGTAATGAGAGCAGCTTGTCGGTGCTTTTCTGGCGGTGAATCGCGTTCTCCTTCCGCGCCTTCTCCCTCAACTTGCTCTCATTCTCCCTCCACCTCTGTGCAACTCGATTCTCCATTACAGCCTGTTGCATTACTTGCTGTACAAGATCCTCTTTGCTCCTTCGTGGCTGCTTCCTCAGTTGCCTGAGCCTCTCAGCTGTTGATAAGAGCGATGGCGAAGGGGTGAAGGACGACCCTTCTAAAATAAAAAGATACATTTAACAGTGGTTCCCTTGTAAAGAGCAGACATGCCTATCATTCCCCCACATTCCCCGTTTGCCTGTCCCGCAGACAACACAGATACAGTAACGGAGCCCCTGCCATGGTGAGTGGACTCCAGAGGGAAGGGAAATGATTTTTTCCCTGGCCAAGAAAAGCTGTGCCGGGGGAGGGGGTGGGGAGTGCCGGTACGTTGCAGGAGCCACAGTGTGAGCAGCAGGCAGGGGGAAGGATTTCTTCCCTGCCCTGAAAAGCTGTGGCGGGGGAGGGGGTGGGGAGTGCCGGGAAGTTGCAGGAGCCCCACTCTGAGCAGCAGGCAGGGGGAAGGATTTCTTCCCTGCCCTGAAAAGCTGTGGCGGGGGAGGGGATGGGGAGTGCTGGGAAGTGGCAGGAGCCCTACTCTGAACACTGTTCCAACATTCTCCGTAGGTGTTTGTCCTGGAAGATATCTCGTTGCTTCGAGTCACTGAGGAGCAAAGGGAAGGGATTTTATTAAGATGCAGCTTCCGCCCAGGGCCATATGCAGCTTGCCTATGTGCATCAATGCTCCCCCCACCCATTGTAGCACAGTGGCAGGGACTAGTGACCGTGACCGGGACGGGGACCACGCTGGCTCTCCCGGGAAACCTGCGCAGGTGCATTGCAAGTGTTCTTATTGAGACCTTTGAAGAGATTACTGATGATGACTACCGCGATGTGATAGACTACATCAATGCTCTATTCCACATGTAGGCAAGCATGCAAGCATCCCTTTCTACCCCAAGCTGCCTGCCTTCCCCATAGAAAAGCAGCTTTACCTCCGCAATGCACTGCTGAGCTGGCCCCTGCAACCGCCGGACGCTGTGGCTGTCCGCCCTCCTCCTGGCTTTAGAGGAGAGCTCCTGGCTGCATGCCCCCCTGCCCTCCTCCTGGCTTGAGAAGAGCTCCAGGTGGAATGCCCCCCTCATCCCTTTCCACCCCAAGCTGCCAGCCTTCCCCATAGAAAAGCAGCTTTACCTCCGCAATCCGCTGCTGAGCTGCCCCCTGCAACCGCCGGACGCTGTGGCTGGCTGCCCTCCTGGGTTGAGAAGAGCTCCTGGCTGCATGCGTCCAGGGACTCCTCCGTGCCCTGGGTCGTTGCCGCCTCGTCCTCATCCTCCTCCTCTTCTTCATCCTCCTGGTCTTCGTCCTCCTCCTCAACCCCCCCTTCACTGGTGGGCTGGGAAGTGTCCGTGGTGGTCGATGGAGTGACCGTGGGATCACCACCAAGTATTGCGTGCAGCTCCTTATAAAATCTGCAAGTCACCGGGGCTGCCCCGGAGCGGCCGTTTGCCTCGTGGGCTTTGCGATACACATTTCTAAGCTCCTTTACCTTAACACGGCACTGCAGAGTGTCCCGCTCATGGCCTCTTTCTGCCAAGGCCCGTGATATCTGCCCATAGGTGTCAAAATTCCTGCGGCTAGACCGCAGCTGAGACTGAACAGCCTCTTCCCCCCAACAGCTGATGAGGTCCAGCACCTCACTATTGCTCCATGCTGGGGATTGCCTATTGCGAGGAGGCATGGCACGTGGAGTCATGATGATCAATCAGAATGATCACCTGCAACAATTCCCTGAGACCACGCCACGCAATCAATCAGATCAATGAGAATGATCACCTGCAAGGATTCCCTTAGAGCACGCCACGCTTGGCTGGAGCAAACAGGAAGGGGATTTTCAAATTTCCCTGAAACTTTAAAGGGCGGGTCTGACGTGTGGTCACCTGAGGACAGGACAAAAGAGTTTGCAAGTGATGACCAGAGTGGCTCGAACAGGAATTATGGGACGGGCTGGAGGCCAATTAATGCGCAGTGGGTGTCCACATTCTTCCTGTAGCGCTACAGCAGCTGCGCTACAGCCCTTATTCCCCATGCGGAGGTGGATTAATAATAGCGCTATAACTCAGCGGTTATAGCGCTCTTAGTGCCTTGCCAGTGTGGACGGGGAGGAGGTTATAGCACTCGTGGGGGCTTTATAGCGCTATAACGTGCCAGTGTAACCATGGCCTTTCTCTAATTTAAAAAAAGCACTGACTCTGAAGGAACTACATAATGATCTGCACAAATAAACAAGAAAAAATGCTGGCACCAAACAATGTATTTGCAGCAGTGGTACATGGTGGATATACTATGGCAGCCCCCGAAGGCACAAACTGCAATTATTGTAAGGGTGTTGTAGTTCAACAAAATGGACCAGAATGTGACTATCCAATTATTTATCTTTTTTTAAATGTATATATGATGATATGTGCAAGGAGGATTTTGTCACCCCTGTTTTGGAACAATTTTCAATCAGCACTGACTTGAATCTCCAACAGCAACATATATTACTAATTCTAAACAACTGGCAAATCAATCATTACATACATTGCAAATACATGGAGAGGAGATGATAATTCCGTAATGATACTGAATTATTTGAAAATAATTAAGATTATTTTTACTTCAGTGTTTCAGAGTTGTCTCCCAATAACATCTCCTAGCTTGCATAAAAGGGGGATGTGGACAAACTCTCCCACTGTGTGATTAGCACTGTAGAGAAACCACATGCCAGCATGATTTGTTGTTAACCAGTTTTCTCCCCTTGCTGATTTTGTTCCCTCATTTCAGCAGATGTTTGCCTTCTAAATAAAAGCTTTAAGGCTCAAATCCCAAGGTATCTATCTTTCTTCCTTTGGCTGACAATCACTTGACAGACACTTTCAGTTGCTTGACAAGTGTCTATAGAATCACCATTAAAAGTACAGTGCATGTAACAAGGCCTTCCTTATTATTTTACTAGGTGTCACAAGTAGCTACCTAGAGAGAGGGTGCACAATCTAATTTTTTTTGTGTTTGCTTTATAGCATGTTTTGATTTGACAGTTTTTTTTCACCATCTACATTCATGGAAAATTATAAGCTGTGCATTGATTCCAGGGGATTCCAAGCATCAGAACTCAGACTGCTTAGATCATTTTCCTAAACTTGTTATGAGTGAGGTTGGCTCTTTGTCACAGGACTCACAAATGTAAAGAAGTTTCCTTTTTTAAAAAAATGCTCTTAACTTTAGACAGTCTTGAACAATGTGTGCACTAATGAGGGAAAGGAAAGAAATGGAAGTATTGAGGAATAGAAGATTGAATATGTAGCTGACCATTTCAAACTTCACTGAAACTTTTGAGGGAATGGCTCCATATGGTTTCCTTAAGATCTTAATGGAGAGGAAAGTTTCAGTGACGGTATTGGCTAGCTTGGAAAGGACTGGGATGGCAATCTCAAAATATAGTATATGGCTGCAAATGTACTAGACTCTTTGAAACTAATCACGTGCATAAAGTTAAGCATAATCAGGATCTATTCTCCAATCTTCAAGCCTATTAATACAGCTAATTACCTTTAGAAAACATGTAAAATCTGTGAGGGGAGGAAAAGCATGTCCCCAAGTCCCATTCCACTGAGTCTGATTGCTATATATTGCCTGAAAAAGGGTGGTCTCACTGTATGGCTGCCTTATGCCTTATATGGCATTACATGGTAGCTTGCAGAGGACAACTTCCCTATCTGAACTGAGAGCAGATTCCATAACTCAAGAGCATTTCAAGTTTAATTTCAAATTTAATTTCAGAATGTAATTAAAAGACCATGTTTTCTTCCTCAAAAGACTGCATGTGGTGGGAAAGGGCAGTGTGGGACCCCCAGGGATTTTCTGGAGAATTTAATATATGATGCTGAATGGTTATTTGATTTGAACTTGGGGTAGCTGATGGGTGTGTTTGTTTATAGGTGAATTTTTAAAAGATTTTCAGAGCTCTCCAGAAAATTGAATGGTGAATTATAAAGATCCAAATAAATAAGTGAATTAACATTACAGTTACAATTAACATAACATTAGCTTTTCTCACAGATTGAATATATCCACTTAATCCTAACAAAGAAAAGGAGTATCTGCTATATTGTAACCCAGCACACCCCAGACCATATTATTTATTATTTCCATTACTGTAGTACCTAGATACCCTAATCATGGACCTGGAGGCTTAAACACTCACAAAACAAAAACGTCTACAGACCCAGCGTCACATAAAAGTAATCTTTTCACTATATTGAGTCTCCCTTGCCCCCTGCCACTCAGACATATGTACCCATATATGATTTTTTATTGTCACTGCTAGGCATCACATCAACGGACATGCTGGCAGTAGCAAACTCTGGGACTGAAATAGGAAGTGTAAAGAGGGATTTTACATTTGTTTCAACAACTGTGAGTCAGTCAATGTTCCTTGTATTCAGACATGTTCTTCAGCAAGGCACAATACAATCAGTATTGAAATGATTTTCTGAATACATACTTAATGGAGGATAGATGATATTGTGGTGACTGAGAAACCGACATAAGCATGTACTGTGTGGGTATTTTCTGTTTTGTTAGCAAGATAGGAATTTATCTTATGTTACTTTCTACTGTGGCTTGTCTTCCTGTGTGTAACAGGTTGAAGTTGGCATGACTGTCTCCTCTTGTATGCTGTCTCATGCTCTTTAATTTACCCTCGCTAGACTACCTCTGACCTTCAGGATGGAGGGGGATTATTTGGGTGGTCCAACGGTAGGGATAACAGGGTAGAATGAAGTGAAGGAAAATATAGGCTGCATATTCTGCATGAACCTTTACCACCTGGTAAACAAACTACTTCTGCTCTATCTCAGAGCTGTCCTGTTAGTTCTAGAAGGGAGGCATTCCACCTTAAGGCTGTTAAAGGAACTGAGAATCTAAAGTATAATGGGCGTGACCCTGGATTCTACCTGGATTACACTCTTCTTTTTTCAAAGCAAAGAAAGCCATTTCAGACTGTTAAATAGTCCCTGAGGAGTCTGAAGAGCCTTTTATATTCAAGACATCTAAAGACACAATCATTTGTCACAGCCAAAATGTCAAATGTTTCAGAAATGACAGGCATAGTCCAGAGGTCTCTGCCCAGGACTGGAATGTCCCCTTCAAATATACCCTCAGATGGAATGCTGCCCTGCTTCAGAGCATGGGATTTTAAGAGCAGAGCTGGAAGCAGAAAGAGTTGTTGTAAAAGGTAGGAGATTTGCCCCCCGTCCCTGCACACCCACCAGGTTTCTATGTGGAATTACTTCCTGGAATGGGATTAATTCTCTGTGGGTCCGCTTGGCAGGTCCTACTACATAAACCTACAGGAGGATCTGCCAATATCTGTAAATGAGGGGAGCACATCTCTAAGGATGATTCTCACCTCTATGTACCTTGGACCTTTGACTCCGTGGACGCTTTCTGCAGGATCTACATGGGTGGAGCACTCTCTCTCTCCAAACTCCATGACTCTCAAAGACCTTTCTCTGTGAAGAAACACTGCTGGGGGACCTCAGTGCTCCATTTTATGAATTGTTCCTGGCTCTTTATCCCTCTTTTTTCTCTTTTTTCCCTATGGAAATGGGAATGGTCTCTCAGTTTTTAATTATTCTTACTCTACCAAAGTGGGAATTTTTCTTAGTAAAGACTGAATTATTATTATTATTTTTAGAAAAGAGTAAGGACCTCTACATTATGCCCCGAGACTGAAGGGTTTTTTGCTTGATTCATAATCACTTTGCATTATTTATTTAATTAAATTTTATTTTTGTATTCTTTCCCTCCCCTGAAAAAATATCCCCTGCAGGAAATGTTAAATTTATTTTACACCTCAAGCGCAAAAACAAGGTGAATATAATGCAAAAAAGGACTTGTTTGATCCATTTTCCTTCCTGACATTGGCCTGTAGGCCTGTAGTTACGGATTGTCAGGGCATAGCGAAGAACGCTGGGTTTACCCTCCATTTTATGGGAGAGTACAGAGTTAGCCATATCAGTCTACGTAGTGGGCTGGCCTGCCCATCTGTAATTCAGAATTCTTCCTCAGCAGTTTCTACCATCAAGGTGGCTATGGAGCCTCCACAATAAATTTAAGTCGCTCTTCATAGCAAAATGCTGAGGGAGAGAAAAGGCAATATGACTGTCTGACTTTTCCTGGTGATGAATCTCTTTCCAGTGCAGCTGACCTCATAAGTGTTATGGAAAAACAGCTGTACTCCATTGCTTTATGGAGAAAAAGCAAGTCCAAAGTATTTTTATCCACAGTACTATATACGTCAATATAGTGCAAGCCCAGCCCTCTCAAGCTCACTCCAGTAGAAGCAAGGAAAGGGAAATCCATGAGAGAGCTAACAAGCTTTTGTTCTGTCTTGCTTCATGCACGACACTTGGTAGAATTCCACAGCCTATGTTAGATTATTGTAATGGAAATGTTTGACCTGCATCTATAATCAAAAACAGAAGACATCCAGGTTGAAAGTATGTGATTAAGTTTTCTATTTGAAAAACAAACAAACAAACAAAAAACCCTGAACACTGGGCCAGTCCAACACCTGTGCATGTAGACTGAGCTGCATTAGGTCTACTGAGCTTGCCATCCATGGAAATACGAGCACGATACTTTGACATCAATTCTAGTTCTTCAGAGCTATCGCTAAAGAAAAAAGATTAATTGCAATTATTTGAACAGACAGGCTAGCTCAGGGGTTCCCAAACTTGATTCGTGGCTTGTTCAGGGTAAGCTTCTGGTGGGCCACAAGACATTTCGTTACTTGAGCGTCCGCAGGAATGGCCGCTCACAACTCCCACTTGCCGCAGTTTGCTGTTCCCGGCCAATGGTAGCTGCTGGAATCAGTGAGGACCGGCCCACCACTTCCCGCAGCGACACTGGGATGGAAATGGTAAACCGCAGCCACTGGGAGCTGCGAGTAGAGGTATCTGCAGGTGCTCAGGTAAACAAAGTGTCTCGTGGCCTGCCAGCGGCTTACCTGAACAAGCAATGAGCAAAATTTGGGAACCCCTGGCCTAGAACATTAAAATAGTTTTCAAAATTATTAATTTAATTGTAAAAGATTTTTAAAGATCTTTCAGTAGCCTTATATAATCTCATTGTCTGAGTATGAAAATAAGTCTTTGTTAGAAGAAGCAGGCTTCTATAGTTGAACTGCTCTTTTAATTCTGTTATAAAACCACGTAAGCATTTGCTGTATAAGTTCAGATGACGCTTTACTTTTCAATTACTGAAAAATCTTTTCATGTTAAAAGGAAGGAATATAGGTCGTTAAATTAACAATTCACAAAATGCTGATTTACAGGGTTTTCACTTGTATCTTCATTAGGATTCAATGTTCCATTTCAGTTTGGTTCTTTCTCTGTGGATACCGTTTGTATGTTGAAAAGATGGCATGCTGATAAGGGAATGTTAATCCAAAGCATTTTGTTTGGCCTTAAGGGAGTATAAAAATTGACCAACCTGTTTTATTCCACGGTAGAGTTTCAAGTTTCCAGACCTACCTTATGAATAGAATCCTAGGACTCTAACTAACCTTGAGATGTCATCTAGTCCAGCCCCCAGTGCTCCTGGAAGGTGTAAATATTATCTAGACCATCCCTGACCGGTGTTTGTCTACCCTGCTCTTAAAAATTTTCCATGATGGAGCTTACATAGCCTCCATGGGCAATTTATTCCAGTGCTTAACCAACCTGACAGGTAGGACGTTTTTTCCTAATGTTCCACCTAAACTGCCCATGCTGCAGTTTAAGACCATTGTTTCTTGTCCTATTCTCAGAGGTTAAGAACAACATTTTTTCTCCCTCTTCCTTGTAACAACCTTTTATGTATTTGAAAACTGTTATCATGTCCCCTCTTAGTCTTCTCTTTTCCAGACTAAACAAACCCAATTTTTTCAATCTTCTCTCAGAAGTCATATTTTCTAAATCTTTAATTATTTTTGTTGATCTCTTCTGGACTTTTTTCACTTTATCAACATCTTTCCTGAAACATGGCACCCAGAACTAGACACAGTGCTCCAGCTGAGGCCTAATCAGCATGGAGTAGAGTGGAAGAATTACTTCTCATGTCTTGCTTACAACAATCTTGCTAATATCTCAGGATGATGTTTGCTTTCTTTTGTTTGTTTGCACTGTTGACACATTTTTAATTTGTGATTCCCTCTGATGCCCAGATCCCTTTCTGCAGTACTCCTTCCTAGGCAGTCATTTCTCATTTTATATGTATGCAACTGATTGTTCCTTCGCACTTGTTCTCATTGAATTTCATCCTATTTAAATCAGACCATTTCTCCAGTTTGTCCAGCTCATTATGAATTTTAATCCTATTTTTCAAAGCACTTGCAACCCCTCCCAGCGTGGTATCAACCACAAACTTTATAAGTGTACTCTCTATGTCATTATCTAAATAATTGATGAAGATATTGTTGAGAACCACATCCATAACTTGTCTCTGTGGATCCCCACTCAATACGCCCTTTCAATTTGACTGTGAGCTACTCATATGAAAAGCAAAAATGAGCCTGAATCACAAACCTGAGATTCAGACTTATGTATATAATGTTACTCTCTGCCTCAAAAAATCAGTGATGTTTAAATTTGGAATTCAGGTGTGTCCTAATATAAATACTATGTATTTATAATACATAAATATTTATGTGTCCTAATAGTAGACATAAATTCCACTGTAAAATTTGGATCAAGGTCCATATCAAGGCATATATCACATTGGTCGATGTGCAGGTGAATGACCCTCATGTGCCAGCAATGTCCCTCTGCTATGTACATTGGCCAAACTGGCCAGTCTCTATGCAAAAGAATAAATGGACACAAATCTGATATCAGGAATCATAACATTCAAAAATCAGTAGGAGAACACTTCAGCCTTCCTGGCCATTCCATTAAAGACTTGATGGTGTCAATTCTAAAACAGAAAAACTTCCAAAACAGACTCCAACAAGAAACTGAGGAACTGGAATTAATTTTCAAATTGGACACAATAAACCAAGGGCTAAATAGAACTTGTGAATGGTTTTCTCATTACACTAACTGATTGCATTTCCCTAGTTAATTTACTTTCAATAGTTGTTATCTCCTGTCAGACACAGACATCCATTTCAAAGGGTATTTTTTTTCTCCTGCTGATAATGGCCCATCCAAATTAAACAGCTTCTTAGAATTGGTATGTTAATGTACAACTTTTTTTTTTGCTTTCTGTGTATATAAATACATCTTACTTCTGTTCCATTCTATGCATCCGATGAAGTGGGCTATAGCCTATGAATACTTATGCTGAAATAAACTGGCTAGTCTCTAAGGTGCTACAAAGTCTTTCTCGTCTTATTTACAAACACATGCTAGAAATCCCTTTAGCCTGGGATCATTACTTCCCCCAATTCATCTTTGTTCTCGCATGTTTCCAGGTGTGTTGTGGTAGGGAGCATGAGGTACTGTTATGATGTCATTTCCCCCTTTTATATCTTCTTCCTACTTGCTGGACAGCTCTTTTGCCGTGACCTGGGTCAAACAGTTCCCATTGTGTAGTGTTATCTCTGAGATTTTTCTGTTGTACAGTTCCTAGGTTAATCCTTGTGCTTGTGTGCATTTCCTCAATAAGTCATTAACATTGTTTGGCCTCTTTACTGTTGTACCAGAAAGATTGCTTTTAGATGTTTTCAGTCTCACAGCATGTTTCAGTAACACATACATAGCCAAACTTCATAACTTCACACACGATAATAGCAGATACAATCCAACAAGATATCGGTGTCTAGGAGATCAAGATTTTTAGAATATTTCACAAGGCTTACTTTGTGCAAAGCATATCCTAATTATATGACAGCAGTGAATAAGGGGATGCCAGGTCATCACCACCATATCCAAACACTGATTAAAAACCAAAAAATAAAAAATCAAGTTAGGGCTTTGATTGTATGTAAGGAAAATTATTTAATGGTGATATTTATTAAACTATAGAAGAGGGAGGAAATAAAATACTCCCCAGAGCTTGGGTTGATAAAAGTGGAGCTAGACAAAGCAGGAGAGTAGTCATGATGTCATTGTGGACAAGTTTAGCACAGCTGATAAAGATTTCACCGTGGGGGTCTCAAATGGCAGAACTAACACCTGTGGACCACAAGGTTTCTGTTTTAAGTTTCATTTCACACTGAGGGCTTGTCTACAATTTATGCCAGTATAACTTTGGTTGCTCAGGAGTGTGAATAAGCTACACTGCTCTGTGATGTAAGTTATATCAACTTAAGCGTCAATGTGCACAGTGCTATGTCAGTGGGAGATCTTCTGCTGATGTATCTACCGCCTCTTGCAGAAATTGTTTTATTATTCTTATGGGAGAGCACTCTCCTGATACCATAGAGCATGTTCGGAAGTGCTTCTAGTGTAGGCAAGCCAAGAGGCTGGTCACTAGATAGGGATACTATTAATTGAGTCCATGTAATAATAGGTATCATGTTACTAGCATGAGAGTGATTATGAAAATAAGATAAAGTTATTTAATTATGGGAGTGGCAGTTTAAATGCACATGTTACTTCTCTGAGCATATCTAATATAAATAGATGTTTGCAGAATCCAGAGCAGACTAAGATTGATCCACTCATTTGTGTGTTCAACAAGTGAATGACATAACATTAAACTGTACTCTACAATATCAAATAAAATTTTTAAAAAATTGTAAGTAGCAATTGGTCATGATGCACAGTCCCTCAAAATTTGATCAGATTCATGCTTTTTGTAATGGTACTACCAAATCAATTTCATCGGGAAATATACTCTTTAAAAAGGTGTAGGAAGAGAAAGGAGGTAAATATAGAATATGAATCTGTGTACCTGAGAATTGGTGAAATCCAGAATGAAAACACCAGAGAACTGTGAATGCCTGGGTTCTATATGAAACCTTAAAATTGGCAAATTCCCCACCCTATAAACTTATTCACATGTTAGTGTGGCAACATGGTGGTGGTATATATTATCAATTGGCAAACTTCCAGATCACATAGGATTGTGAAGGGCATTGTACTACAATGTTTAAGCCTTAACATCAGCTTTTCTTCAGGCACATGTATGGAGAGGATAATGGCAAAACAGATGCCTTGTTTTGTTTTCTGTTTGACAAATTTTGGGAGCTTGCATCAGGAGCTAGTGAGAAACCTGAGCAAATGCCACTGGTGTTATGCAGCCTCTAACTATGTCAGTGGCATGGAGATCTTTGGGCACATGGTTGACCTATGAAGGAAGTTTAATGAGTTATTCCAGTCCATGATCTGGAAGGCTGGTCACCAACACATGACTATTGGCAATCACTGATGTACTCAGCGATCCTGGCAAGGGGCAGCTGAGTTATTTCAGGATAGTGGAGGTTCACCTGTCAGAACTGGGGACTGACATGTTTTTGGCCTCTATAAAAGAAGTCATTAGAAGGTGTCTAGGAAACCAACCACATTTTGGAGGTAAGCAGCCAACCTAATTGCTGCTGCCTCCATTGCATGTACTCCATAGGGAAGTACTTATACCATTGCAGGTACTCCATAGCGAAGGTATACAGTGACCGGATAAATAGTAAAGGACTTAAAAAGAAGGTGCTGGTTAAAGGAATGGAATGGCTATGTATTACTCAGCTGAACACACATGGAATTTTCAAATAGAATTAACAACTCTGTTAGCTGGGATCGAGACATAATTTTGGTTTATAAATATCATTGCGTTACTATAGAATCAGTAAAATCCTCATCCAGCGTGCTTGAGCAGCACTATTTTGAAAATTTGTTAATGGGGAAAAATAGTCATGCCTTATGTACTACCTGAAGCCAGTTTTTTTCCAAAAAAGTAAACAAGTGAAGTGTTAGCTTTACAGCTACCTGTCTTGTGTCTTCTTTGGTTCTGGATGTAATAATCAATACACATGTTTAATTACGTCACTAAGAGTGTCACTTTGCCTTGGAGAGACATATTAAAAAGGCAGCACTAAAACACTTGTATGTAAATATATTTGACTCCAAAAACATCTCTCCTAGTATAATTATTTGGCAGCAAGTTTCTCTGAACATAATGTACATTAGTAGGCATTACTTTAAAAAAGAGAGAGGAGCATGAGGTCTGAGTCATGTGCCTCTTTTATAATCTACATAAGCAATAACTTTGCAGCTGCAGTGACTATAAAATGATTTGACACAGTTAGGTGGACTACAAGCAACTGACTTTGTTTTACCACTTCCTTGAACATTTAGAGCTTAATATGTCTCTTGTAAAAGTCAATCAAAATGTTTGCACTGATTTCAGCAGGGAGATCTGGACCATGGGTCTTTTGAATTGAAGAGACTTGAAATGACATTTAGGGTCCCATTGAAGTCAATGTAACTTTTGACATTGATTTGAAGGTGATAGGATTTTTGCCCTTTAGTTATTACTAAGGCTTCTTTGCGAATGAGTAGATCAGATTTTTTTTTCCTATTCTATAAATGACATTTAACTGTCTGAGACAAACATTTAAGAGATCAATCCTTGTGACATGTTTGCTTTCATATTGTGGGAAAAGTTCAGAATTAATCTCACTTACGTATGTATTTTCCTCAGTAGATCGTCACAGAGAGTTAAAATACCATTTTTTTTTGTTAAACTGTACTTTGTTTCAAAACTTTTAGAATGCTTTTTTTTTCTTACATCTGGGCAATTGTTTAAAGTCAATGCATTCTATTTGCTAAATACTGAAAAATATGCATTTAAGACACCCCTTTAACCTTTTTTTCATATGTGTATGAAAACAATTTATTGTCACTACAAAATCTTTAGCGAGGAAAACAAAAATTTCTTGTAATTTGAAAAAGATCTTGGATTTTATTGACTCAAGGAAATTGCTGATCATGTTTCTATTGAATGGTAAGAACAATAAGAAATAATTAGGATAAGGATCCAGAGGAACAATCATATTTTTTGTAATTTATCTTAATTTATCTCACTTTTCAGTTAACACTAGAAATAAATCTACTCTCAGTGTTTCTTGAACGCATATATACTCTTGGCTTCAATATAGTTCCTGGGTAACTTATTCTATATGTTTAACTTTTCCTGTGGAGTTGCTCTTTATTTTATCCTTAGTTTCTGGATATGTGTCTGGCTTATTGCTTTCCAACTCCAAAGCTTTATGGCAATTGCATCTGAATCAACTTTATCTATTTCTGTTACAAATTTTGGTGAAGAAAAGGGAATGGAAAGAACTTGAAAAGACACCAGAACTGAGATATAGGAAAGAGATAAGCAAGATAGGAGTTTAACACAAGAGATATAATATGATCTAAGTCTCATATGATGTAAGTTGTACTAACTCCAGATGTTGATCTGGTCTGAGAACAAAAAGGTTACATTTCATATGCAGACTGAGAAGCCAGAGGTTTCAAAGGGTGGTAAGAGAAATATGGTCACAATGGTGGGCAAGAATTCTGATATTGCTATTGGGTTTTGTCATTGCTTGTAGACTGGCAACTTTTTAAATTGATTTGACTTCAGTGGAGTTATTTAAGAATTACACCAGAGTAGACTCTGTGCAACAGTCTTGAGATGAGGTATTATAGACTCATAGACTTTGATGTCAGAAGGAACCATTATAATAATCTAGTGCAGGGATCAGCAACCTTGGCATGCGGCCCCACAGAGTAAGCACCCTTGGCGGGCCCGGCTGGTTTGTTTACCTGCCACGTCCGCAGGTTCGGCCGATCACGGCTCCCACTGGCCGTGGTTCGCCGCTCCAGTCCAATGCAGGCTGCGGGAAGCGATGCGATGTGTGGGAAGTGATCTCCTGAACAATGCAGGCTACAGAATCTCACCCACCCACTCCTGCAATAAACCTTTAACCTATGTCTGAGCTAGTGAAGTCCTCAAATCATGATGTAAAGACTTCAGGGTGCATAGAATCCTCCAGCAAGCAAATCGTGCCCTATGCTGCAGAGAAAGGCGAACCCTCCCCTCACACCCCCCACCATCGGGTCCTCTGCCGATCTGCCCTGGGGGAAAATTCCTTCCTAACCCCAAATATTGTGATCAGCTAAACCCTGAGCATGTGGGCAAGACTCACCAGACAAACACCCAGGAAAGAATACTCTGTAGTAACTCAGATCCCACTCCATCTAATATCCCATCACAGGCCATTGGGTATATTTACCATTAACAGTCAAATTTCAATTAATTGGCAAAATTAGGCTATGCCATCTTCTCCATAAACTCATCAAGCTTTTTTAGAAGCCGGATAGGTCCTTTTCCCCTAATGCTCCCCTTGGAAGGCTGTTCCAAAACTTCACTCCTCTGATGCTTAAAAACCTTCGTCTAATTTCCAGTCTAAACTTCCTGCTGGCCAGTTTATATCAATTTGTTCTTGTGTCCACATTGGTGCTGAGCTTAAATAATTCTACTCCCTCCCTGGTATTTATCCTTCTAATATATTTATAGAGAGCAAAAAGTCCTACTGCACAGCGGGGCACCTAGACAGGCTGCCTGCCTGCCACGGCCCCACGCCACTCCCAGAAGCGGCCAGCTGCTTCTCTTTGCATGTCTCTAGCAGGAGTGGGAGGCAGCTCCACGCACTGCCCCCACCCCTCGCACCCTTTGCTGCTCTGTGTTATCTGCACTTCGTTCAAGTTCCGTTATTGTTGGAATGCATTAGTTATGTTCAGGAGCCTCTGCGCCCTAGGTGTAGCTAGTTAGTTGTCTATGAAAAAAACTGTTTGCAACAAAAGGTACAACTACTTGAAAATAATGTTTTAAAAAACTCCTCATGACATAGAAAATGATTCTATTTGAAGGTCACATTTTACCATAATAATCAGCTGTGTGGAATCTAGATAATTAAGATGCTAAAGAAACATGCAGGCAATATCTCATCTTGGATGGATATGTAGCATCACATTTTCCTTTAACTTAACACTGAAATTGTGCTAAAAATTGGAACCGAATCCTGTTAAAAGTAGATTAATACATATGGTCTTTCCCCCTTTTTTCTCTAAACAGTTTTCTAAAGACTGCATTACTAAGGCAGGATGAAAGCAATATTTTGCTTCATTAGACACAGCAGAAAGTATTGAGTTCTCCACTACCATACGATGTCTCTGCTGTGGCTATTGTCACAAGATCATTTAAATTTACATTAGTGTGTAACATTCTTCCAAGAATAAAGTAATGTGAGGATGGTGATACTGTGAATGGAGTTTTTCTTTTATTATGATAAAACATATGTTTTGCCATCTGACTGAATCAGATTTGATCTCATTTTCCTGTATATGAAACCAGAGCTAACTGATTTTTTTAAGACTCAGTGAGCAGTTCAAGAACCTGTAACCTAAAAGTGTCAAAAACAAAGGAGTTGGCCTCTTCTGAGCAGAAAAGAAAAAAAATAGAGCTTTGGCCAATTTATATTGGCATAGAGCCATTGATTTCAAGAGAGATTTACATCAGCTAAAGATTTAACCAAAGGTTAGATTTGGGTTTGAATGCTGAACATGCGCTGTGGCAGCTTTGTTGCAGGGTATCTCAGGCTGTCCCCCAGTTAAAAAAACCCAAAAGAATAAAGTTTATGTTCATCCAGGTTCTATATATTAGTTGCAACTGTTTATTTAATAGACTTTTCCACATGAAAAATTCAGGCTGGCCAGCCACCGCAATGTCCAGGACTGTATAGTGCATGTTCTGGTAACGGGATCCAATACAGCATCCACAGGACTAATCTGAACAGCCCCTCAATTTCACTAGAAGGCAAAAGAACACTTTTAGAAAGTACTATTCATTAATGAGCAGACATGGTGCAAAGGCAAGTTAGAATGCATCACCTATGATTTTGACCTAGAGCCATCATTGAACTCAGCTCTCATAAAAAGACTATCCAGTAGTATACTTCTGTGCAAAGGCTAGTGGGACTGGGATTGTTGCTAATCCTGAAATTTTGCATAGGATTAACTTTAATTTGATCTGACACCCACCTTTCCCCTCAGCTATGTGCTGAGCTGACCTTCCTGTAGTGTTTATATATTTACACTGATAATGAAGATTTGTAGCTGATTAATGGTGATGGCTAACTAACTGTGATGTACTGTACTGTTCACTGAGTAATATTCTTTACATGACATATGTCATAAGTATAAAGTAACCTAGAATTAGTGTTTACCTGTAAGGGACTAAGCTAAAGGTAACCGGAGAGGTGGACAACTAACCAATGAGAAATTCCTCAGGAGACAAAGGATTTTGAGTTTCAGTTTCTCTTTGGGTCTCTCTCTGTTCAACTTGGCTATGGGATGAACCACACATATTTCTTTTACTATAACTATAAGCTTCTATCCAGTAACAAGTAAGGTAGTCAAATAGTAAGTTTACTCTGTTTTTTTTTATCACTTGGAGGGTTCTCAGTGGTGGGTGTTGGCTGGGTGCTTCTTGATATTGTATGATTCAGCAGCGATATCAACAGTGGGAGAAAGTTGCCTCGGGGGAGAGATTTGATTTCTTAATTCTTTTGTTGATTATGGTAGATGCTGTTCTATTGATGGTTATAAGGGATTTATTCCTTTCTTTTTTTCTTTTATTAAAATCTTTCTTTTAAGAATCTGACTGCTTGTTTTCCATGGTGTAAGATCCTGGTTTTGTATCAGGCACGTCTCACATAATCAGGCGAGGCCTTTCTCTCAAGCTTCCCAGGGAGGGAATAAGTTTGGGGTTTTGTGGAAAGAGAAAGAGGGGCTTCAAGTGGCCCATGTCCAATAGTTTTTTGAGACATTCTCACTTGATGGTGGCAGCATATCAATTCCAGACACAGACGAAGTTGTGTTCTGGGGAAAAACATTTTAACCCAAGCTGGTAAAATAAGTTTGAGGGGTTATTTCCTTTTTTCATGTGGGTCCCCGCCTCTGTACCCTAGAGTTCAGAGTGGGGAGGCAATCCTGACAACATATAAGATTCTGAGAGTGAATGTGATCCTTTCTGTCTCAATAACATTCAGATTTGTCCATTGAAAGGTCGGTATCAGTCTTTCGATTTGGAAAATCAGTGTTAAATGGTAATAAAGGTCTCAGTTTGCACTGACAGGCATTACAAGAGGATTAAGAGTCAAGAAATAGTCAATCTCAGAGAGGTAGCCATGTTAGTCTGGATCTGCAAAAGTGACTAAGAGTCTTGTAGCACCTTATAGTCTAACAGCAAGCTCCAAAATATCTGCTAGTCTATAAAGTGATACAAGACTCTTAGTCGCTTTTGAAGAAATAGTCAGTTGACTAAGTTATTTTTGCAGGGTTATTGTGATTTTTCCACCCCACCTACAACCTGGAAAAAAATCTGGACAAACACAAGCAAACAACATTGTCAAAATAACCAACACACCTTCACTGATTTGATAAAATAAACACAAAACACATACAATGTGAATGACTTTGAAAGAAAATATATTTCTCAGCTATAAAAAGATACATATACTGTGAATAATGAAAAAGATACAGGTCTGTATAAATAGAGTCCTATCTGCTAATGCTTTTGAATTTGTCCTTACATACAAATGGACTTCTAATAACTTGCTTTTTCTCAGAACCTCATCTATTATGAAATTTCAACCAAATCCATCATAACGTGTTAAAACCTCAGTCAGTTAATGATGAGCTGACCGGACAGAGAAAATTCTGAACTTTACCACCTTATGTTCTGTGATTTTCACTTCCACAGTTTTCTACCATTTTGATGCAACAAATTGTGACAAAATCTCCTTCTTAACCACAAATCTGTGGCAGAAATCTGGATGTTCTTCCAGAGCTGTCCTCTAGGGTGCTTCACTTTACGTGTTTGTGTACCCCTGCACACATAGTCGGAGACTTTTGGTAGATGTGCCCGGCTGGATTGCACATGCGTGGTCCCTGTCTTGCGCTGTCAGCAATTAATTGATGCTGTGTGATCAACCCCCACTCAGTTCCTTCTGTACCAGAGCAATCAGCAGTGCGTTGTTACCTAGCAGTTAATTAATTTACAATTAGTTACTTAGTTTTCTTGTTAGCAGCTCCTTAGTGTGTTTCACTTTCCTTTCCCCACATTTACAAAAAAAAATAATCTTTTTTTCTTCCTTGGATCACAGGCTATCACCTGAAGAGAAATTCAGTCAAACTTCGGCACGCACAGCCATTTTGAAGGGGTTTAATCGCTGTCTTCCCTACAAGCTTGCAATACCTGTCTTGGACCACTATGATCAGTGTGTTCCCTGCCTAGGAGAAGCACACATACCACAAAAATGTCAACATTGCCCCAAGCAGAACACAAAGGGCTAGCTTAATCTCCTCCTTATGGAGAAGTCTCTCAGACCCATATGGGATCCTGAAACTCAGGCTACCCACAACCCTGGACTCACTTAGCCGACCATAACTTCTGACAGGGGTCCTTCCTCCACCCCAACATTGCAGAACCCCCACCAAACATCATTCTAAGAGGCAGGCCCCTGGATCCTCATCACATGAATTGGCTACAAAGAGTTGTTCTATGAGAGGACATCCAGCACCAGCACCGACTGCGCTGTCAGCACTGGCTGACAGCTGAAGTAGTGGGAAACCGTGGCACCACTAGAACCAGGGACTCTAAAAGAGCTGGCTTTAACAGAGGCACTAAGGGGAAATCAAAACCCCATGCCTTTGCACTGCCACTAAAGAAACCACAACCTTCAATCTGCAGTGTGGCACCAATACAAAAGGTGGCTTCTTCAAAGGTGTGCCTGACACACACAGAGGCATAGTCAGAAGTGCCACCTTATGCTCCACAGCCCCCCAGCACCGACAAGCTGACAGTCACAGGGGTCAATCAAACTAGCACAGCAGCAGTTCCTCAGGCAGAATGATTTGGTAGTCAGATCTGCCCTGACTCCCCTATCCTCGGTACCAGGATGAACATGGCATGCTCGGCACTGGGTCTCCTTCGATCCCCAACATCACCTGCTCCTTATTCGAGTGAAGAAGACAAAGAAGATGAGGAAGAACAAGGAGCTTTCCTTCCATTGTCCCCTGTATACCAGGAACCAGCCAACTCAGAAGCCCCTCTTGGGGCATATTACACTGACCCCTAGTGCTTAGCGTGATATGGACAACCACCCCTATGGGCATCCTGGAATCCATGGTCCACTTACTCCACACAACAGGAATTGCCTGCCATGTCCAGACCCAGCACACAGCAACTTCAGGTAGCTTCTCTGCCAAGACCCTTGATGGCTCCAGGGGAAGCAGAGGAAGAAGGGGAAGAACCCCTGCTCCTGAAGGGGGCATCACCTATCCACTTGCTAGCACTATGCACAGAGGACACTGTTATGCTTCTTCCTCCTAACATAGGGGATGTTTTCAATCTATTCCAAGATCTATTTAAGAGGGTAGCTAGCTCTCTGGACATTTCCCTTAAGAAGGTCCAAGTGACACAACATAAGCTAGTGGACATTTTGCACACATCTACTTCATCCACTTCCCATGAATGATGCACTGATTGACCCTGTCAAATCCATTTGGCAGACCCCTGCAGCTGCCCCTCCCAACCTGCAAGAGATCCAAGAAGAATATTATATTTCAGCCAATGGCACAGATTTCCTTTTCTCAAATCCAGAGCCTAATTCCTTAGTGGTAGGCACAGTCTAGAGACATGGCAGGCAACAACAGCTCAGAAATACATCACCTAATAAGGACTGGAAAAGACTTGATCTATTCAGCCATAAGGCTTCCTTCTTAGCTACACTACACTTCTGCATAGCCAACTATGAGGCATTACTAACGAAATACGACTATACAGACTACACAAAAATGTCTGAATTGACTAATTTTATTGCTGAGGACAAGAGAGAGCTATTCACAGCACTTGTGGCAGAGGGACAACTTATCTCCAAAGCAGCCCTCCAAGAGACACAATTTATTTCCACAGACACGACTGCAAGACAAGTCTCACCACTCTCTCAGGGACTCATGAGTGACACTCTGCTCCTTGGGAATCTATACCCTAAACCCAAGAAAAAACAGGAATTATTATATAACAATACCGCCAGTGGTGATTTGAGTCACAGGGTCGCTGATACAGGCCTTCGAGGGGACGACAATCTACTTCTTCAGTGGCTTCATCCCAACCATCAACCTCCAGACAATGAATTTGAAGCCTATTGGTGCTGACGCCATCACTCTTCCAAACATGTGGGGATCCCCTAGTCCTGTTCTATCCAAATTGGAAGATCATCACATCTGACACACGGGTGCTAAAAATTGAATTGTACAAACTGGTTACTCCATCGCCGTCACCTTAATTTCCAACCCCCCCACCAACTCTCCCTAGTTGCATGAGGAGGTGAACTATCTCATGCAACTAGGAGCAAAAGAACTCATTTCAACACAACACAGAGGAAGAGGATTTTATTTCCATTATTTTCTCACAAAGAAGAAGTCCAGCAGATGGAGATCAATACTCAACCTCCGATGAGTCAACAAACTCATCAACAGTTCAAGATGGTCACACTAGGCACTATAATCCCACCAGAGGGATTGGTTCTCAACCCTCACCTCAGGCATGCTTATTTTCATGTAACAATACACCCCTTCCAGCACAGAGTTCTCTGCTTTATTATAGGACAGGACCATTTTCAGTACAAGGTCCTCCCTTTTGGCCTCTTCACTGCCCCTTGAGTGTTCTCGAAGGCACTGGCTGTGGTGGCAGCCTCTGATAGTTTTATGCAGTCATCAGTGAGACCACCAACCCAACAAGGGGATTTGCACACATTCCTCTAGAGCCCTATCAGCCTCCACTGCTCTCCTGCACAATGTATCCATCATGGGCATTTAGAGAGCTGCTACCTGAGCCTTGGCTCATACCTTTTTCACAGCACTACGCCTTAAGCAACAGGCAATATCTGATACCTCATTCAGATGCTCTGTACTGTCTGTCATGACTTCAACTCCGAAGCTCTCTCCTTCCATCAGAGGGCACTGCTCTGAAGCCACCTATGGTGGAGTACCTGCAGGGACAGCACTCAAAGAAGAAGAGAAGGTTACTCACCTTATGCAGTAACTGAGGTTCTTTGATATGTGTGTCCTGTGGGTGCTCCACTACCCTCCCTTCTCTCCTTTACTTTGGAGTTTTCTTAATCAGTCTCTGCAGTAGAGAAGTGGGGACTCCAGTTACCTGTCTGGAACAGTGCGAGACAGGGACGATGCATATGCGATCCAACTGGGCACTGCTACCAAAAGTCTCCAACTATGAGTGCAGGAGCGCACAGACATCTAAAGTGGAACACCCACAGGAAAACACATCTCAAAGAACCTCAGTTACTCACCTTGTGCAGTAACCTTCTCTTCAATTACATAAACTAGAAGAGAAGGATCACACTTGTCTACAATTTTTTAGAAGTCGTCTGCTTCAGAGATAAAATGTGATATTTATTATGTATTTTGATGTGCTGAATTGAAATATGACAATTAAAACAACTGATTGGCTACTGTTTCTAAGATATTTAAGTTTTTACATTTTATGTCTATGTATATTGTGTAGATAGTAGAGTTTTAATCATAAATTGTAAACCTAAGTCTTTTCATGTGTTTATGGTTGCTTTCCATGATAATATTTCACCTCTCCTGTTTATGTAACACTTTAAAAATCAGCAAAAGGGTTATATAAATAAAATGTATTATGAAACAAAAGGCAAAAAACTATTACGTACATAGTTTAGTCCTATTCAGTGTCTACTCGGCGCTTCTTGGCTTGGCTCTTGTATTCATTAAATGGAGCATGTCTTGTCACTGTCCAGCAATAGTCTGCAAGCATTGATGGGCTCCATTTGCTCTGATAGCGTTTCTCCACTGTTGCAATATCCTGGTGAAATCGCTCGCCGTGCTTGTCGCTCACTGCTCCGTAGTTCGGTGGAAAAAATCTAGATGAGAGTGCAAAAAATGTATCTGTAGTGACATGTTGCAACCAAGGCTTTTGTATGCCTTGAGGAGGTTTTCCACCAACAACCTGTAGTTGTCTCCCTTGTTGTTTCCGAGAAAATGTATTGCCACTGACTGGAAGGCTTTCTATGCTGTCTTTTCCTTGCCACGCAGTGCATGGTCAAATGCATCATCTCGAAGAAGTTCACGAATCTGAGGACCAACAAAGACACCTTCTTTTATCTTAGCTTCACTTAACCTTGGAAATTTTCCATGGAGATACTTGAAAGTTGCTTATGTTTTGTCAATGGCCTTGACAAAGTTCTTCATCAGACCCAGCTTGATGTGTAAGTGTGGTAACAAAATCTTCCTTGATTCAACAAGTGGTGGATGCTGAACACTTTTCCTCCCAGGCTCCCATGACTGTCGGAGTGGCCAATCTTTCTTGATGTAGTGGGAATCTCTTGCACGACTATCCCATTCGCAGAGAAAACAGCAGTACTTTGTGTATCCAGTCTGCAGACCAAGCAAGAGAGCAACAACCTTCAAATCGCCACAAAGCTGCCACTGATGTTGGTCATAGTTTATGCACCTCAAAAGTTGTTTCATGTTGTCATAGCTTTCCTTCATATAGACTGCATGACCAACTGGAATTGATGGCAAAACATTGCCATTATGCAGCAAAACAGCTTTAAGACTCGACTTCGATGAATCAATGAAGAGTCTCCACTCATCTGGATCGTGAACGATGTTGAGGGCTGCCATCACACCATCGATGTTGTTGCAGGCTACAAGATCACCTTCCATGAAGAAGAATGGGACAAGATCCTTTTGATGGTCACGGAACATGGAATCCCTAACATCACCTGCCAGGAGATTCCACTGCCGTAGTCTGGAGCCCAACAGCTCTGCCTTACTCTTGGGTAGTTCCAAATCCCTGACAAGGTCATTCAGTTCAGCTTGTGTTATGAGGTGTGGTTCAGAGGAGGAGGATGGGAGAAAATGTGGGTCCTGTGACATTGATGGTTCAGGACCAGAAGTTTCATCCTCTTCCTCTTCCTCGTCTGACTCAAGTGAGAATGATTCTGGTGCATCAGGAACCGGCAGTCCTTCTCCGTGGGGTATTGGGCGTATAGCTGATAGAATGTTTGGATAATGCACAGTCCACTTTTTCTTCTTTGACACACCTTTCCCAACTGGAGGCACCATCCAGAAGTAACAATTGCTGGTATGATCTGTTGGCTCTCTCCAAATCATTGGCACTGCAAAAGGCATAGATTTCCTTTTCCTGTTCAACCACTGGTGAAGATTTGTTGCACAAGTGTTGCAGCATATGTGTGGGGCCCACCTCTTGTCCTGATCTCCAATTTTGCAGCCAAAATAAAGGTGATAGGCTTTCTTAACCATAGTGATTATACTGCGCTTTTGTGATGCAAAAGTCACTTCACCACAAACATAGCAGAAGTTATCTGCACTGTTCACACAAATACGAGGTATCTCTGCTCACTTTGGCTAAACAGAAATGTGTCCCTTTGCAAAATCAAACACTGACAAATAAGAGAGCACGACACTGTATGATTTCTAGAGCTGATATAGGGCAATTTGTTCAGCAGAGTGATGTAAGCTTCGTTAGGATTGCATCATCCATGACTTCTAGGAATAACATGATGTAATTCATATCATGTATGATGCAATACCAGCTTCAGATTGCATCATTCATTGTTTTGCCTAAAAAGCAAGTACTGTCCAAACCCAGTCATAGATTTATTCATAGATCCACTCAAAGATGTATTTTAGTCATTTCTGGTTTAAATTGAGATCCCTTCCCTTTATAACTCACTTATCCTCTGCCATTCCCATGTCAAGGGTCATATATACTGACCCAGTAGCATATCTTGAAAACTAGAACCAATCAACAATTTTAAGCATCATTGTCCTTCTCAGTGACCCAGAATTAGTAAAGTTTGACTACATTTATTTCAGAAGCATTTTGGCTGTAGAGCAGTGTTATATTCCATCAGTAATGTTCCCTCCTCTTCTTCCTGTTACTGGCTCTCCCAACACTATTTATTTGGGATAGTGTTATAGGGGCTAAATGATAAAAATGTTCTATTGTTTCTGTTAATTGTTTATCAATTTTTGTCTAATGTGATTCTATGTCCTGGCTCTTATTAGATCAAGCTGTGTTTCAACTGAAATGCAAGAATTGTGTTATGATACACTAATTCTGTATAGCTTCCAGAATCACAAGTTCAGTATATGTTCAGTGCTCATACACTGTTAAATTTACTAGAATAAAATCAGCAGAAATATTTGCATGCACATTATATCCATAGGTCTGCTGATGCCCTACTCCACTAAATACAATAATTTATGTGTTAGAAGGGCTTCAAACTGTAACCAATTTGAAATATTTGACATATTATATTCTGCTTTTATCTCAAAAGCCCTGTCTGCATGGCTTCCATATTTCTGAGGAATGGCAGACCCCCAAATGAGCATGGATAGAATGAGAGAGACGTTTAAGTCCTGCGCAGAAATTCTTTCCATTCAGATGTCTCAACCAGGTGTAACTGGAGCACATTTCTTGAGTGTAACTTATTTCAGATTCTGGCTACAGCAGTTTAGATAGCTGAGTTTTTATGTATGTATAGTAAGCTGTATTTGGGTACCTGACTTTTTACACTTCCGTCAGTTAACTCAGAGACACAAATGTGAAATCTAGCATTCTGGAGCATCATCTGAATTTGAGGTGCTCATTATAGGACTTTGAACACATAATTCAGTTAATAAATTATAATAAAACTTTTGGTACTGGACCTGCAGCTGGTATAAATCAACACTGTTTCATTGAATTCAACGGAACTACTGAGGTTCTGGTCCTTAGCATTGACGTCTATGATTGACATAGATGTGCATTAATATTTTTCACATCCATTGAAAACAAGAAAATCAATATGTGAAATTCACCCCATGCAGTGAGCCAGCACAGGGCCTGTGCATGGCTTAAGATCCACTTGTCCTGTTTCTTTGGGTCATGAATATGTTTGCTGCATCACAAATTTGACATACTGCTCTAACTGTAAGGTTAAGTAGGACAGAGGAGGTGATTTGGAAATTAGCTAACCTTGTCTGATTACAAATAACTTCAACTTAGCAAATGTGGCCTATGAAACTGTGGAAAAAAACAAGTGAAAAGAAAATATGAATTGTTTCTACTGAGGTATCTTTAAAGAATCTGCCAGCTTTCCATCTAAGCACTGATGGAATGGATTGTTTCTGTACTTAAATTATAACAATAAAAGCTGTTACCAGCATAGAAATTCTTATTTAAACTCTCCCCATAATGTCATGTGTGAGAATATAAGAGATCTGAAATTTTTCAAGCAAACCATGAGAGAAGTATGCCTCTCAGTGAAGTAAAAAAACATGTCAAACAGTTATTTTCAACAAAGTCAGAAAATCAGCATGTGGCCTTCACTGAGTGGAATATCACATACTATGTGATAGTGTCCTCACTACTGAAAAAGAATGCAATGCATGATAGGGTCAAGTAAACTGAATTGCTTAGCTATATATCTCTAGTTTTATTTGTAACCGGAACAGCAATAGGCAAATAAAATATCTTTCATTTATTAGCTAAACTGTTTGGAGCTTCCAGCTCCAGTTCAACGCTGTTTGTGCTTTATGTAGACCACTGATTCAGAAAATCTCATGCCTAACTCTACCCATGCAAATATTCTCATTGAAGTCAATAGGATTACTCATATGCTTAGAGTTACATACATGTTTAAGTGCTTTATTCAAGTGGATCACAATACTGCAATTAATAGTTAGTCTTTGGGTCAAATTCTACTTGCCTTACTAATGCAGATAAATCCATCAACTTCTTTGGGAGTACTCATAAATATGAGAATCTGGAGCATTTTCTGTTACATTTGGTAAAGAAAAAATTAGGAATCATTAGAAGTATATCATACACAGTACAAAGGAACCCATGCAGATTCATATGCAGAAATATTTTTGCATAATAGATCAGTAAAACTGAAAGATGTCTCATCATTTAAACATATAAAAATAAAGTCTGTGCAGGAAAGTTGGCTTCCATTAAGACATTGATAGAGTGTAACCTTCCTCAGATAAAATCTGAGTTATTTAAAACACTTTTTAGAATCCCACAGGTAGTAGGAAGTTGAATGCTCCATTCTTGAGAACGACACTTTTATAAGTCTTTATGTAAGAATCTGGAATACTGTACAGTGAAAAAGGATTTGAATACCAATACATGCTTTGCACCTGAGAAATCACTCTTGTGCACATGTTTTTGAAACAAATTTTCTCTCTGTCGTCTTGGATC
Organism: Dermatemys mawii; assembly: GCA_007922305.1. Lineage (NCBI taxonomy): Eukaryota > Metazoa > Chordata > Testudines > Dermatemydidae > Dermatemys > Dermatemys mawii. The sequence continues at coordinate 42,654,340 of ML677348.1, forward strand.
TTTATGATACACAGTTTAAATAAAATAGTTATGTGCAGGATAAAAAAAATCTGTTAAAGCATAGGTTGACATCTTATTTTTTATTGTATCTAAGTCTAGTGACTTAACTATGATAATGATTATTGATTAATATTTCTTACTAATATTATTTGTCAAAATTATTTGACATTGTGGCCAGTATTGTGCTAAGACAAAGAAGGCATTGTTCTTACATTAATAAAATATCCCAAAACTGATAGAGAACAATGGAAATAGGAACAACAAACTTGTAAGGTAGCCAGCTAGTGATTGACCATGACCTGGTAATACAAAATTTTAACGTGATTTATTGATGTATATTTTATAGACTTTTTCAAATTAGTCTACAGCCACTCCATTGTAAGGTGGCTAGTTAATTGTAGTGGCCACTGAAGAAGAGGGGAGTCTTTGGAAGGTATTAGGGCAATGGTAATTCAAATTTAAAAAATAGTTACTATATCAAACACTGCTTTCATTTAAAAGATGTATATCTGGAATTAGACCAGTTATTCTGGAATTACACTTTTTAACTGAAAGCCAAAATGTCTTACCATAGCTCGATCCAATATCAAATCAATGGGATTCTTTCCATTGATTTCAAGGGGTGTTAGATCAGGATTCACAGGTGCAGTTCCCATTTTGCATGACCCCTCTCTCTCACACACACACACTCACAGCCCACATTCATGGTAATAAATAGGATCATTCTGCATTTCTAAAATATGTTTTCCATAAAGAATCTTCTAGCCTTCAGGCATTAAAGGAAAATAATTCTTCTGATTGAATGTTTTATTTAGATCAAAGAAGGGAGTGTCTAAAAACAGTAGAAAAGAAAACAAGAGTTGACCTTTCAGTCAGTGAAGAATTTAGAGCAAGGTTTTCTTTGTCAGAAAACAAAGAGCAGAAAGAATAATAATAGAGAAAAATAATAATAGAAGGTACATGGTGTTCAACTGTCAGATTGACGAAAAGGTGTAAACAGTGATCATCCCAAACACCAGCAGAAAGTATTTGTGTTCTGGAATCTATTGTATGAATTCCTAATTTTTCTGACAACATAAAAAAATGAAGAACATTTACAAATGAGTAGGCATTGTTTCTTATCTTTGCTTATTATAACTCCCCTTCCTTCATCTCCTTTTGTTCAGAAGCATGGCACAATCAGGTGTTAAAGCATTTCATTTGCTGAATAAAGTGGAAGGAAACATTCAGCCATAATGGAGACAAATGACAGCTTCATTCTCAGCACCACTGGATGGAGGTAATTACTGCTGCTGTCACAGTCCTGGCACAGATCACTGCCTGTAGGATAGCCCCACCCCTACTGGAAAAATATGGTTGTCAGAACTGAATCATTTTTTCCCCCTCTGGAGCTGTCCAAAATGATTAAAAGGTTTTGTATTTTAAGACCCTTTTTCGTAATATTATTAATATGAAAAACAGCTAATGAGCCATTACTAAGTTGGATGTCCCATTTGTGATCCCTGTTAACAGGATAATACACTAATAGAAAACTCTTTCTTGCAGCTTTGACAATGCATAGCTAGATGTTGTTCATATATTTTAGATTGCATTTTGTGCTAACCATATTGATAGATTAATTACAACTTAAAATGTTAAGCTGAAAAGATCCTGTTATGACTCATTTGTCTTTGTCATACTTTTTGTTCCCTCTTGGTAGACACTAAACAGAAAGCATCATTGTCATAAAGCAGACTAAATCCTGGCAACAGGTGATCAGGAATATGTAAGTTACAGGCAGCTCAGGGTTTATTGTCTTAAAGTGGCACTTTTTAATGTTTTGTATTAAAAGCACAAAATTCAGCAATCTTACAGAAGGAAAGATGTATTGTCTGTAATCTATAATTAGTCTTTATTCTCATTTTCTCAATATACTACTATATATTTGTATATTTTCCAGCATCTTTAAGCAGTTTTTTAAGTTGAATATATCTTGTACAACTAAAAGGATTTAATGAAGCTTTAGTTTCTTTTCCATGTGAGTACTCCATCTTACAGGATCATTGAGAACTGGGAATACAAGGAAATATGGGAACAAAATTTATCTCGCATGCTTTGCACCAATGCTTTTATTAAAATTAAGTTGATGTAGCTCAACAGTGAAATCTACTGATGATGAAAAATTAATCTCTTTACATGCAGGACCAAACTGAACTATTTTAAGAGAAAATTATTTACACATAGATATAAAATAAAAATAATGGCCATTTTCAGGTTTGTAGAATTGCCCTGATTATTGGGAGAGGAGAGGAGCTATTGGCAAAATTAGTTTATCTATACATACATTTATTAAACTATAATAACATCAGAGGGGACACATGACTTCCATTTCCCAATGTACCTAGAAATGGCAAGGGAGTGAGCGTGCTCAGTCCTGCTTCACTCCTGACAACTTAGTGTTTACCCCTCTCTCTGTTCTACAAAGGGGCATGAAGCAGTCGATCTAACGGGACCAGAGTCCATGCTGAGCTTCCCTCCTTCTCCCCACACTCCCCAGGTTGGGCTCTTTTCGACCACTACTCCCAGCCTCAAATCTGCAGGCAAAACAATCCTCAGTCGCAACCTCATCAGCCAGCCCACTGGCCAGGCACCCTGTGGGACAGGGCTTCTCCCCTATGAATGGCTCTGCTCTGGCTGCCAGCAAAAGTCCAGCCAAAGTCAGCAGTCAATTTTCAACTTTCCCCATGTCTCCCACCCTTCCAGAGATGACTTGTGGGGCAATCATGTGCCCCCCAAACCTTTAAATTGTCCTCCACAGTATCAAAAGTTATGCATAGTCTCTGAAAAACATTAATGTATAGCTGATCTTCTGATTGTTCATTTCTGAGCTTTTCAATCTGGAATTTCACCAGGTTTACCATAAGATTATTATTTGAATTCTATTCTTTTTATTATTAGACACTTGCAACAAATAACTGCCTTAATTTTAAGTTGCACACATAACATTTTTACTGACTCCAACAGGAGTTACAAATAACAGCAAATGCAGGATTGTGCTTTAAGTGTGGAAGAAACAAAATGTACTCTTGTGAACTCTCCGGGCAGAGAAAATTTCCGAATCAAATCTTAAGAATTATATTTATATTTTGTACAAATATTTCCGAGGTGTTCACAAATAATAATAATCACCTGATACCATAACAAATCTGTTTTTATTTATTTTCCTTTTCGGTTTCTGAATACCAGATTTAAATATGTTTTATTTCAACCATGTATCTAGGCTTTCTTTTCAAATATAGAATATAAGGGTCTTAGGATTTTATGTACTTAAGAATGTATGGAAACATAATGGCAGTTGTAACAGTTTAAGGCCGCTGCAGCTCTATTCCCTTCAATGGTCCAACAATGGCACCAACTCTCAGGCTTCAGCTCCCCAGCTGTTTCCTTTCTTGGGTGGGGACCTGCATCTCTCTTCCTTCAGGTTATTTCCAGGCTGCACAATTCCTTGCCTTCACAGTATTATTCCCAGAAGATAGCAATAGGCTTCCAAAGCATAGCTGCATGCTTTCTCTGCTGAGAATAACAAAGTGACTGTCAATGGTTATATATTACAATTCAGTTCCTTCTACCAAGCATGTCTTAAAATCACTACAAAAATCTTAAAAACCATAAAAAACCTATATATAGGCTAAAAAGTTTTCCAGAGATCATCCCAACTATAACATGGGTTCTGGCAGAAACAGGTCTTCCAAACCTCAACCAACGGTTTTCTTTTGTCCTCACAAGTTCATCACATCTTCAGGTCAAACCAAGCACACTCATAATAAGTTTAGTTCACCCTTTATATGTTACAGGGGTCTTTGATTTGGAGTTTCCAGGGGCAGGTAATTAATAGGCAAAGGATTTTCTCCCCAAGGTATAGCTTTAAAAGAATGGATTTGAAGTGGTCACTTGCATTCCCCTTCTACTTCAAAGGCATTGTTCCCCAAATCCCATTGAAATTCCTAATACCTTTCAAAGATTGCATTAGTTGGTCTCCTAGAAAAGGCACAAACATACAATTCTGAAATAATACATACACAATTGCATTTATAATACAGTGGCCCTAAAGGTATGAGAATTACTGAATTAAGTTAAGATTTATTGAATTAAAGTTGAGATTAAACTAGCTAGAGATATAAATGGTAACAAGAAAACATTCTACAAATATATTAGAAACAAGGAGAAGGCCCATTACTCAGAGAAAGGGGAAAATACAGTAACATAAAATGTGGAAATGTCTTAAGCGCTAAATGTAAATACTTTTTGTTTGTTTGTTTGTTTCAGTTTTCACTTAAAAAGATTAGTAGCCATGGGATACCACCCTTATTTTTCTCCTGTCTCTACTATTGCTTCTGTTCCCTTCCAACTCCCATCTTGTAGTCAGTGGGTGGGTCTGCTGAGTGATGTGGAGGACACCAATCCTAGCTGAGTCTTGAGGTGATGCCACAAAATAAATAATATACAAACTTGGAATGTAAATGCAACATTAGTTCTAGTTCTGAGTTCTTCACCTGAATGAGATTGAAAGTGGATGAGTGGGAGAGAAATATGGTAATTAGAGTGCCATTATCTTTATGTCTGATATCTCATGGGAACCATCAGCAAATTATACATTAACAATGCTTCTAAGTTCCCAACTTTCCAATAGTGTATAGAGCCTTGTTCTGAAAACTCTTATCGCTGGACTACTATTTACTACCAGAGTAACAGCAAATCAAGTCAATTGGACTACTTTCGGGTAGAAACTTCTGTGCCCGACAGTATCAATAAGTGGCTGTAGGGTTAGGTCCTTAGTTTCTAGCCCTAGTGATTTACAAGTTGATGTGCATTAAAATGGTCACTGGTCTCTCAGACTAAATATAAATATATACTATTTATCAGACAGTGCAGGATGATTTCAGCATCCCAGATAACTAGGGCTAGGTCACTCCTCTCCTATATTTTGTTTTAATTTACATTTTATATGCAGCTCTTGAGCATTCTGCTTTATAAACCTGTAGAACAGACACAGGGATGGGTTTAGCCAAGATATTTTGTTTCATATTTTAATGAACAAGTGGCATAAAATTATTTATCACAATTAAAAGTTAAACATGGTACAGGCATGTCAGGTCTTAGGCGTATTTAACTTATGTGATTTCTGCTTTACATGGTCGGCAAAAAAAAAAGGGGGAAATAATTTTGTAAAAACTTTCTGTAAGGGGTGCAATTTCGCCCGTCATTGAAGTCAATGGGTTCTGGCTAAACGTGGTTTCCGCTTTACGCGGTAACCATGGAACGGAACCCTCGTGCAAGACGCGACATGCCTGTAGTTTAATGTTAATTAGTGAAATTCTGTATATACCATAAAGCAACTAACACTGACAGTATGTAGATAAGATCACAAGCTGGTATTTGAGAAGAGCTGATTTAAGTAAATCTAAAAATTTGGTCATTATCTGTTTAACAGATAAACATTTGAGCAATGAAATATATCCGCTCTTTATGGGGTGTATTGCAGGTTCTATAAACTTGAACAATCCTCAAGACTGGAGATGGGGTGAGGGGAAGGAAGCATACCAACTATGTGAGTGTTGTCTATAGGAATTGTGCCTGTGTAAGACATAATGATGTCAAGAGCACTGGAGATAGCACACGATAGCTGCATAAGAGCATGCAGTCACCACAGTGGTGCTTTGCCAGTTCTTTCTCTCAGTGTGTGTGTGTGTGTGTGTGTGTGTGTGTGTGGACTCCCACCATAATATGTCCCATCAAGGGCAATAATCACTGCCATCAGAACTAGTTCCAGCTCTCCCTGTGTTGTTGTTATTCTTAGTAAGGTATGGAAAGCTTGTATTTAACACTTACACCATTTTTAGGTAATTATTGTGTAACACAGAAATGAAAGCCTGCACTGACCTTTAGCCGGTTTAAATCACGCTTAGAGCCTGCTCCTGCTTCACTGATGATGAGAAGCTCATAAAAAGCAGTTGAGGCCCATGTCATTTTTCATCTTTGGATATTCCAAGACATTCAGACTTGATGTCAGTGGCTACAGCTCCAGACACTTTAGTAGAATATAACTTGCTTGCACTAAATCTGAGTATGGCCAAATGTTCTATTCCTGTTCCGCCCCGTGCAGGTCAGAGTCCCGTGTCCCAAAATGGAGAATAATCTTTGGTCACACCACACATTCTGACTCCACAATGAGAACTACTCCACACACTCCTCAGGCTAAGATTTGCTTGCAACCAAATTATGGCTGCTTTTGGGTTGCAAATATAAGGGGTGTGCGGGGGAATGGATGAAAGGCTTCCTTCGACCTCTCTTTGTCCAGCATATAAGCACAGGAACAGCCATAATTTGGCCCTATTGCTTTTATAAATTGAAGGCTCAATTCTCTTACAATTCTTCATGCTATGTTCTTCATATTTTAGTTCATGATTAGACCCATTGACTTCAATAGGACTGCTTATGGGCGATTGTGCTATTCAAGGTGAGTAAGGGCATAACTGTTTTGAAGGCAGTTGATGCAGCAATGGAGATTGACATAAATCAGAAATATATTGTTTAAAAATGTCTTGATAAATGACCATTTAAAAAAATATTCAGAATCCGCACTTCTGAGTATTGTTTAGTTACATGGGTACGGTATGTTGATATTCAGTGCTTCAGCACTACATCTCTGAACAAATCACCTGACAGTTATTCACCTGGCAGAGGCTAGAAATCGCTCAGTGCATATTTTATAGATCAATGTATAAATAAAAAAAATATGATTTTCCCTGGAAGTCTGCCGGTTGTACCCTAATACCAGTAAGTAATCTGTAAAGACTAACAATGTCAGGGAAAATATTGCCCATGGAGAACAATTATTGATTTATGAAATCCTAATTCAAAGCAATTTTGTATATGTGATTTACCCTCATGCCCTAGTTTTCTTATGTTTAACTGATACTTATTAGCTCCCAAGATGATTCCTCCAAAGATATATTCAGTCTAATGTTTTATTCTTTTTTTCCTCTAATCTTTTTCTCCTATTCTCTGATCATCCATAGATCAAGGATGTCAAATCACTAGCCCATGAGTCTGCTCTTTCCTGCTTCATCTGGGTATGTGGTTTGTCTTGACTTTCAGTTTCTGCAGACTCTATGCTTTTATTTAGAAAAAAGCAATTATTTTGCCCTCATGACTGCAGCCTTGTGTGGCACAGCCCCACCCACCCAGAGAGCTGCCTGTGCGGTGTGCTGAGGCTGCAGGAGATGGGGGGGAGCAGAGGAGGGGCTCTGATTGCTGGAGGCCCTGATGCGAGTGGTTCAATTTGTCCTGGCCACCCTGTCAGCCGTGCTGCGCTCTGCATTGGGAGGGAAAATCTGGACTTCTTTAGATTTTTACAAATTCCTCCTGGATGGCTATTTAAAAAACAAAAAGCCAGACGTGTCAGGGAAAAGCCGGAGGTATGGTAGCCCTAGTATCCAGTGGTGAGCAGTACTTACTAGGATCATGTTAATTTCAGTAAGCCAGCTGCTGGGGTCCCAGGGAACATGTTTCATTTTGGAGCACCATATGTTAGTATTTCAGAAACAAAATTTTACAGAATTTCCTGTTTGTGGTAAATTTAGAAAAAAATATGGGTTCTGTCTAAATTAGAATGAAACCAGATTTCAAAATGTCCAAGTTTCCTGTGAATTGGAAATTCCTAGCTTTAACCAAGAGCCCATCTTTGCTTTCATTATAGATAACAGTAAATAATAAAGTTCCAGAAGAGTGAGTGGTAGTTACTTATCAGTAACAAAGATGTTTTTGGATGCGTAAATTGTTAATCAGGAGACTTTCAGACTCAAAAATCAATTTCAAAAGGTTCCAGAAAAAACAGGCAGAATAATTTTAAAATAGTTTTTCTTCCCTTTTTGTATTAATTCATTTTATTGTAGAAGTAACTTTTTTCTAATTAACTTTTGCTTCATATTTTACATCAGTTCTCAATAATTATATGGTTGCAAATTCCTATTGTCAACCTGAAAATTAATGTAATCTATAATCACATCATAATTTTAGTATTTTTAGAAGGGTTTGCTTGGGTATTGCCTTGAGTTTGGAAAGCATAAATGATACTGAATCACAGAAGATTTTGGAAATCACAATAACACTTTTGTTTTTCTTTCTCTGTTCTCTCAAATTAATATTTAAAAATACTGATACCTGTGGCTCACAGTACAAAACTTTATATAAATCCCATTGCTTTCTTAAGACTTCAGAGGTTACACAGCGAGGCATAATTTGTCCTTCTTTCCATTGCCTCATCTCAGATTTTATTCCATTGCTATGTAGACATATGACCACAGAGACTTACATACTTACAGACCAGAGGAGTCAGTAAGACCCACTTTGTTGTTGAAAAGTGCTGATTCATGAAAACTGAAGGAATGTACCACTGTAATTAAAAATTCATTGAAAATGTTAATCCAGGATGGAACTTTGGTTCAAAACCAGGGAGGAGAGAATAACCAATATCCTGGTATTCAGGATTGTCAGTTGGAATGTGGGAGAACTAGGGTTCAAGCTCCTGCTCTGCCCCACTCAGACCAGAAACTTGAACCTAGGCCTCCCACATCTGAGACATGACAACCCCCCAGGCTATGGGCTATTTGTGGGGAGATTGATCTTGAATTTTTCATGGAAAAAAACTTTAGAAAGTCTCAATTTCATGCCACTGGGGAATTAGAAAACTTTAGAAATCTCAAGAAGTTTTGCAGGACAGGAAAATAATTCTCCGTCTACCTCTGTTACTGACATTTCATAATGCCACACATACTATTCTTATCATTTCAATTTTTCACATAGTTAGTGGATGTAAAATTGCACAGAGTATTGAAAAGTATGAACTGGCATATATTTGCATGCTGATAACTAGAGCTGTTTGGTAAATGGCATTTTTTCCCCACTGAAAAACTATAATTTTTGATGAAAAAGCTGTAAACCATTTTTTTTCGTGAGTTTAACAATTTAAAACTAAAAGCTATCAAAAATGGAAAATATACGTCAAAAAAATTTCAGTTTGGGGATTTTGGCTTTCTAGTGAAAAATTGAAAACAAAATATTGAGGAAATCAGATACTTTCATGAAAGATTTTGTTTGGCCAAAACCACAACTTTTCACCAATTAAAAGATCTAAATGGAAAATTTGCAACCTGCTGATAACACCAAAGGCAGGTTTACACTTAAAAAGCTGCATTATTGCAGTTGCACTGGTGCAGCTATGCCTCTCCAGCACTTTAGTGAAATCACTATTATGCCGACGTGAGAGTACCTGTTGGGGTAGTTGATCCATCTCCACACGAGGTGGTAGCTATGTCAGAAGGAGAAGATGTAGACCTGTTCCCAGTGCTACATTTCAAACATAGTTGTCAATCTTGTTTAAACAATGAACCCAATGCCTAACAGAGATATGGACATAAATGAAGTCTAGCTTTCTGAGACACACGCCAGATAAGACTGATATAATAAGGAGAAAGCATTTAGGAGCAAGGGAGAAGCTAATATCAGTGCCCCTAGTTCCAGTACTATGTTTACTATCTATTATAAAGGCTTATAGTCCAACAGCCTGGATGGATCCCTTGCAGGTTTCGGATGCTTATGTTGCCTGTGTTACTGTGAGCACTTCTTTATCATTTGAACTCTGAAAAAAGATTAAGGCTTTATCTTATGGAGGTGTCTTTGTTACACTGAAGTTAGATTTACTGCAATGTCCTGTACCTCTCCAAACCACCCAGAAATTTTAGCTAAAGCAGAATGAAGTGGCCTCTTTACCCAGCAGTGTTACAATCCAGGGCACATTATACCCATGATCCATGCTCTTTGCTAATTATTATTTGTTTGTCACCTGGAGTTTAAGGTTTTGATTTTGACCTATAGAACACTAAATGGTTTGAGGCCTGGCTGTTTGACACATCACCTTGCCTCATACAATACTGAGAGGCAGGACTGCTACAAGCATCACCTAATTTCCCAGGCATCTCCTAGATCAGGGATCGGCAATGTTGGCATGCGGGACTGCAGGGTAAGTACCCTTAGCAGGCCCCGTCACTTTGTTTATCTGCCGTTTTGCCGACTGCAGCTCCCACTGGCCATGGTTCCCCGTCCCAGTCCTATGGGAGCTGTGGGAAGTGTTGGTCAGCACTGTTTACCCTGCGGTCCCACGTGCCAACGTTGCCAATCCCTAGGTTAGACAAATGGATTTTTCAGTATGATGGCATTTTTTTACAGGAAAAAAAATCATTTGGGGAATTTTTTAAATTTTTTGGCAAATCAAAAAGTTGAGACTAAATTGTTATTAGTTGAATGAAATGTTTTATTTTGATTACATTAACTGTCATATTTGTTTCTGATTTTTATAAAAAATGAAATTAAAGGAAATATTGAAATCAAATTGTTTTGAATGGGAAAAAAATGAAAAGTTTAATTCTTCAAATGTTGAAACAAAACCAGAATGTTTTGTTTTTTCCAAAACAATGTGACAAAATCAGCGTGAAAATGTAAAATATTTAAGAGTTGCCAAATCTGCATATGTTGCCATACAAAGTTTCAGTCTAAAAATTTTGCCCAGATCTAATGTGAATGAGAGGGGTGGATTCTAGGTGTTTTTTAAAAAAACAAAACAAAAACATAATTTTATAAAATTATCTTTCATGGTATTAGATGATAATGATGATGATGATGATAGGCGCAATAGCGTATATTAGATTGCATAGAACCACAAATCTCCAGGAGAACATAACAAATTTGCTCTAACTGCATCTGCTATAAAACAATTCATAGGGGTTAGTTCATGGATTATTTAAGATAAACACAGCCCCATTCTACTTGCACTGTCAACACTGAGGAGAATTATTCAAGTATACTGAAGAAGAATAGACCTCTAAGTAATTCAATTTATTTTTAAAGGATCATTTAATTATACATTATTGGTTAAAATATAGAAGTGCTGAGGTGGAATTGAATTGGAATTACATTCATTCTGTCTCCCCAGCAGCTGCCATGAATACATCAATAATGCATTAATTCGTTTAAAAGAAAAGAATAGGAAAGGAATAGAAATTTTGAGTCCTGGGATCCTAAGGTGGGTTTATTATCCTATGTACAGCATGGACCTTTTACTTTTAACAATCAGTGTTGTTTATATAAAAATACCTTATTTTAGATGTATTTTGCATAAAATTACAATGTTAATAGAGTTCCTTTAAAAGAGCTGTATTTTCTTTCTTTTTTTTTTTTAATAAAGATTTTTAAGGTAGTATTGTTTTCCTAATACTCCAGGGTGGGGAGCTGAACCTTGCTCTCCTGCCTTCTACATAAGCATCCTAACTACTGGATCAAGAGTAATAAGGGAATCACCACCTCCTTCTTTGGTTTTGTGAATATAGCCACTTTGGCGGTGGGGGAGAGTGAAGAAAGGTCAAAGCTATTCAGTAAATTTGTGTTTAATTCACAAGTACCTTTGGATTAACTATTAGTCTGAAAAATTTTACCCAGATCTGAACTGAATGTCTTTCTGATAGATATTCTCTATTTCTACCACTAGTAACTAGGTTTAGGGAAGGTATCATTGGGTAAAATGTTATGGTCTGTTTTATGCAGGAGATTGGCCTAAATTATAACATTGGTTCCTTCTGGCATTAATGTCTATAAATCTATGAAATGGGTGAATGAGGTTCCAAACTACCTATTATTTGGGAATGCTATTGGAACATAAAATATACTAGTCTCTCTTCTGAGAAGTCAAAGGAACTAGATTGATTGGCTATAAATGTCTTTCCAGTCAGGTGTTAAGTGAACTAATGTCACAGAAGAAATGGATTCTCTGGTTTAGTGAGGCTGCTTTGGGCTGAACCAGTGACATATACTGACTTTAAAGCCAGCGTATCTGTCTTAGAAGGATCACTCTAGAGAGATCATGCATTGTCTTCTAGACCACTGCTCCCTGCTGCTGATATAGCAGGAAAAAAGAGGATCTGCCTTGAATAAAGGGGCATGGCTATCACATCCATGTCCATCCCTGGTGTGGTTTTGGTCCCCAAAAACATTGTGCTGCCAGTTCAAGCTAGATCTATGGTCAGGATTTTTTAACTTGTTCTAACCCAGGACAGAGGAACCTGCCTTGCACAGAGACTGCATCAAGGTCAGGGGAGTGCAAAGATGATCATTAATGATAACTCTGCATACACATCCTTATCTGCACTCCCAGCAGGGCATTGTGTTGCCTTTCCCCTCATCCCTTTCTTGTTTTTTTCATGTTGGGATTCTTGAACTGCTCTTCATTTACCTGCGATAGTTTGTAATATCCCTGTTCAGGAACTTAAAGATGAAATTTCCTACAACTCAGAATATCTATCACCAATTCTAAGAATGTAGGTATTTTGAGTCCTGTCTTGAGTCCTAATTGCTTCCCATTTTCTTTCCAGCAGAGTCATTTTATTAAGTGATTTTGTATGTTTAGAGATCACTTTTTCATTTTTATTGTCCCTTTAAACTCAGTGATGATGGCTTGATCTCTGCTTATCGATGACAACTTTTGAACCTAAAGATTACAATTTTCCAGAAACTGACTCCATTTTATCCACTAGGGTCTGAAACTAAGCTAGTTCTAAAGGGTCAGCACTTCTGAATATCAGTCATCTTATTGAAGTGTTTAAATACAGGCTTAATAACCTAACTTTCAGCACTCCTTTTTAAAAATCCATTGCTGAAATTGAGTCCAGACTTCCACAACAAGTTCTATTTTCTATCCCTACTGGAAGAAATTGGAAGAAGCTATTTGTCTGAAAATGGGTGCTATAATTTTTCCTGAGAAATTGCCAAGTAGAAGAGAAAATAATACTTCCAATGGCACTTCATCCAAAACTAGTTTTGTTTTAAAATGTAGAACAATGTTTAATAATTCTTCAGCCTTTTTTTTTTAACCTTAGTACATGGATTAAAAAGGCAAAAAAAAAACCTTCTATAGATTTGAGCACAGAAGAGGAGCTTTTAAAAGAATGTTATGCATATATTTTTTCTGTCAAGCACTAGATTTCTGACAGCTAATTGGTTATGAAAGTTCTATTTTGCCAACAATTAAAGTTTTAATCCTCTAATTATATCACTTAAAGAAAAAATAATAGGAAATGCAGGGTATTTTTAAAGTGGTTTATCAAAGAGCTATTTCTTGTCTTACTTACTGTATTAAACATTACAATTAAACTTGTACATATTTAGTGGAGAAACCAAGATCTGGATTTGTTTAAGTGCTAGAAAATTCACACTCAAGACCAAATTCACAGTTGGTACAGTTATGCTGGTTTATATCAGCTAAAGGATTTGGCCTTTCATTTTTGAAAAATGTGCATCTAAAAGTGGAAAAGTGCAATATGGGTCTTACATGACAACATTTTTCAAATGTCAATGTATCATTATTTTGGAAAAATAACAAATGTTGAATAAGGGAAGAAGTGAAACAGAAGGAACGCATGCAAATTTCCGTATGAAATGTTCACTGTCTATTATTAACACATTGAACTTATCTTTAATATTCTGGACACTTTCCTGAATCTTACAACCACCACCAGAAAGAGTACTTTCCAATTTTTCAGCATTATCAGCAATGAGAGTGACCAAGTCAATTGTTTCACTAGATCGTTTTATAATTCTATAAGTGTTATCATTTTGCCACATAGGTGTTGTCATATTCCAGAATTTCCAGTGCAGAATGATTTGTGCAAAACATGGGAAGAAGTTGACACATGCTCCAATGGCTTGTGAAGATGGCATGGTCTCAGAGGGTCAGAATATTTCACCATTGTAGGACCAACTACATTTGTTAATGGGTAGTAGAGGTCATGAAAGAAACACTTTCAAAGTCTGAATAAAATTATTTGTGTTTAGATTTTTTAGGATTTTATACTGCTGCCTATCACATAAAATCAATAATAATAGCAAAGCCCATAACTGACTTCAAAGAATCTCTGGCAGTTCCTTTTTTGGGGTAAAATCTCTCACTACGGAAGGTTTATTTTATTTTATTTTTAGTTAACTTTGGTTTTTAAAGATTTTATTTATATTTCTCTTCTTTAATTATCATTTAAGGTTGATTTGGTTCAGAGTAATTTTTGATAGGGGTTGGCAGGGTTTGCTTGCTGTTTATTTTATTGTATTTTATTTTATTTAGTGCATGCCATTCATATGGAGGAAAGGCCTGTTCAAAATGACAGTAATAGAAGCATTTCCTAAAAATAGTCAGACCCTGGCTTCACCAAATTGGTTTTGAAAATTTACTCTAAAACTGAATATCCATTACCATGAATAAGTTGTCCCCTGCTGTTGCATGCAGAACAGAATTAACAGACATATAGATAAACACAACTTGCAACTTCACAGTTTTTTAAAGGAAAATCATACCTCACCAATCTCTTAGAATTCTTTGATTGAAGTCTACAAACGTGTAACAAGAGTGATCCAATGGATTGTAACTGGACTTTCAAAATCCTTTGATAAGATATCTCATCAAAAGCCTCTTAAGCAAAGTAAGGAGTCATGGGATAAGAGAGAAGGTCCTCTCATATATCAGTAATTGGTTAAAATACAGAAAAAAAAGGGTAGGAATAAATGGTCATTTTTTGGAATGGAGAGTGGTAAATAGCAGTGCCTTCTGGGGCTCTGTACTGGGACCTCTGCTGTTCAACATATTCATAAATGATTCTGAAAATGGGGTATGCATTGAAGTGGCAAAATCTGCAGATGACACAAAATTATTCAAGATAGTTAATTCCAAAACTAATTGCAAAGAGATACAAAGGGATCTTGCTATACTAGGTGACTGAGATACAAAATTTAATGTTGATAAATGCAAAATAATACATATTGGAAAACATAATCCCAAGTATACATACAAAATGATGGGGGTCTAAATTATCTGCTACCACTCAATAAAGAGATTGTGAAGTCATTGTGGACAGTTCTCTGAAAATATCCATTCACTGCAACGGCAGTCAAAAATGCTAACAGAAAGTTAGGAAGCATAAGAAAAGGGATAGATAATAAGACCAACATTTCACAATGATACTATATAAATTGATGGTTTGCCCACATCTTGAATATTGTATGCAGTTCTGGTCACCCCATCTCAAAAAAACTATATATGAATTGGAAAAAGTACAGACAAAGGCAACAAAAATGGTGAGGATATGGAACATCTTCCATATGAGGAGAGATTAATAAGACTGGGCCTTTTAGAAAAGACAACTGGGGGAATATGATAGAGGTCTATAATATCATGAATGGTGTACAAAAAATGAATAATGAATAATGACAAGCAATTTACTTCTTCACATAGCACAGGAAGCAGGGGTCATGCAAATAAATGAATAGGCATCAGGTTTAAAATGAACAAAACTTGTGGAACTCACTGTCATGGGATAATGTGAAGGCCAAACATATAACAGGATTCAAAAAAGAATTATACAAGTTCATGGCAGATAGGTACATCAATAGCTATTAGCCAAGATTCTCATAGATGCAACTCTGTGGACTGGGTATCCCCAGCCTCTGACTTCCAGAAGCTGTGAGGTAGATGATGGAGGTGGATCACTCAATGATTGCCTGTTCTGTTCATTCCCTATGAAGCACTTGGCAATGTCCACTGTTGGAATACAGGATACGGGGCTTGATGGACCATTGGTCTGAGCCATTGTGACCATTATTATGTTCTTAGGCAAGAGAAGTAAGAGAGCACTTCCTTACTCCTCTTTGCATACTACCTTAATCATAGATAGTAGAAGGATTAGGAGATATAGTATTTGCAAGGCTCCTACCCTTACTATGCAGGTTGGAAGAGAGTAGGTAGGCAGGGCTGGGAAGTAAGAGCCATGGCTCCATCACCTCAGTGTGCCAGGGAAGTAGCCTGTGCCAGGTATAGAAGTGGCACAAATACTTTCCTCTATATGTGTATGTAAAAAAAATCATGGAGGAGACTAGAAAGCAGATTGTAATTCTGAGTGTAAATCTGACTCCTGGTTGCAGAATATAAGAATTGGGTAGTATATCTTCAAAAAGTTTGTGAACCCTCTTGTGGTACTCACTATCTTCCATATTTCAGAAGCCACCAGAATCTTGCCAGAAAAGCAATCTGTGCTTCTAGGTAGGCCTGGCACAGTAGTTATTAAACACAATAATTTGAGTCCCAATATGCTCAGGGGGTTCTTTCCTATTTCATTTGTTTTTGAGAAGAGCAACAGGCACAACATTGTCTTCTGAGGCAGTACAGCTATGCATTGCCTTTTGTTTGAAGTTATTAGCTAGCTTAAAACGTTGCAAAGAAAAGTTATTACAAAATTAAATGTTACCTCACTTTCATTCCACATGGCCATCTAAAAAATAGTTAGGAATCTCACACATATTCAGATTACAGCTTTCAGAAAATAATCTTTTTAGCCATAAAAAACTTCTAAACCAAGTACATCTTCTAAGCCTGGAAAGACAGGAAGCTCTTGGTTTCGCATTAGCGTGAGTCATAGGAGAAAAAAAAAAGTGGGATGTAATATAAGAAGGGTTGGAATGGAAAATAGTAGGGTTGTGCATATAGCTGAACACGACAACTTTTGTTTCACTGAAGTAATGGATGACTGTGAAACCACTGGCTTTTCAGCTGTCTTGTGAGTGTTTATTTTAGTTTATTTTTATTTTTAAGTACTTCTGAGAAGGAAAAAAAAACCCTCTTGAATAGGTGCCAATACTATAGCTATATTTTGAGAATAAATGGGATAGAGGGAACACTGTTTTGCAGTGAGGGATTGGAAAATGAAAAAAATCATCTCCCCTCCTCCACCACCATCACCCCCAAAGAGATTTTTGTAAAGGAAAATCTAGCAGTTCATATTGTGTGTGGGCACAGACAGAACTCAGAAGAGTAGTGCAATAGAACCAATGTTAAGGCAAAACAAATAATTACCACCTAAAACTCCTCCCTCAAACTTATAACTCACCTCCCACTTACCCTGCAATTATGCCAACGCTGAATATTTGATGTCACTGAGTTTGTAAGTAAAGTTTTGCATTATACTGTCAGAGCGAATGATGTATTATGTAGTATGTTTTCTTATCTGTTGGAGATTGAAGGAAATTCTTGGGTAGATGCAGAGGCTGTCATTGTCCGTGGAAATGTTGTGTGAGCTTTAGGGTACGGTTAGGCGATGTCCCATAACTTGGCATTTCCTGGCTTTTAAAGGGTTTCTCTTCAGGGGATGTTGCACTTACCAACTGTAATTGCTTTGAAATGTAGTCTTGTTTGTAAAATTTCTCTAGCTAATGACAATCTGACATCTTCCAAATTTCTACCAGACACTGTTATTTACAAATGGTCACCTGCAGGGATTCAAGTCCTGATCTCTCCCTTAGGCAGGCACCATGTCATCAGTAAAATCTGAGCACAGACCAAGCATATCTGGCTTCACCAAATAGATTCCTCTGGTCACAAACAGTCAGTGAAAATGTTTCTAAACTGCCATCCTGACTCATTCTGCTGGCATAAGTCATATGAATGGAGGAGAGGGGGGCATGGCTATGATTCCTCTATAACCCAGCCGTGGTTTTGGCATCTTGGTTCAGTTACTTCTTATGCTGCTTTAATTTGTACCAGGGGCATCGCCCTGCACACAGCAGCCCCAGGATCAGCGGATTACAGTCTCTTCCCCACTACCAACCTTGTTGGCATTTTGGCCACGTCCAGGGATCTTTATCACTTTATTTAGATTTTCTGGTTCACACCACAATATGGATTCTTAATTACCCAGGGGGAAAAAAATCTATCAATAAACACAACTAACAACTAATCTTTCAATGTCATTTCATTTTGTGCTGTAAAATCCATACATAAATTACACTGATTTATGTGAATTCTTGGGTACTTAATAGTTAGACAACAAGAAACACTTCAGGAGCTCAACAATAAATAATTATTTTATTAACTACCTATAAGACATAATCAATGCCACATATTCTAATTTCAGTAAACTTTGTCTAGGTTTTTCCTCACACAAGTTTCCTGTGATTAGATTTTACATGAATTTTTTTGTTGCTGATGCAACAGTTTTCCATCAGCAAATACAGTTTCTACAGAATTGAAACACTGTGTGACAATCTGTCTATTCTATAAAAGCTTTCAAAAGAAACGAGGCAGATTGGTGAGCAGCATGAAAAGTGGAGCCAGCCTGCCTGATTTTTGGCCAGATCACCTGCCTCCTTGGGAGTCCAGGCTCCTCAGTTGCCTGCTGTATAGGAAACTTGGGGAGCTGGGACTCCCTGGGATTTCAAGCTCCCCATATCTATAGCATCTCCTCTGATGGCTGCTAGGGAACCAAGTGGCCGAGGGAGGTTGTGCTGGAAATTATTTTTAAAAGTTCATTCATCCAGAATGTTTTTTTTAATGTCCTTCCCACAAAAAATGTCATATATTTGACATTTTCTTTTGATTCAGAATGACATTTGGGGTGGGGGGGAAATGCACAGATGTTTGTGGGACAGAAATGGCCACACTGCATCTGAAGCAGGAAAGAGGAGGCATTGTCTGGGATTTTGGGAGGAAGGTAGCAGTGTTTTATGGGGTGGGGGAAAGGAGGTCAGAAACTGCTGCCAAAAGAAACTTCTGCCATACATGACCATTGGCAAAAGAGCTGCTCGTATCCTCAATGGTCCTGGCATATTGCAAGGGACAGCTGAGTTCTTTCAGGAAGATGGGAATTCACCCATCAGACTGGGAGGTGGACATGTTTTTTGCCTCTATAAAAGAGGCTATTGGGAGATGTCTGGGTTTTCTGATTATTAGTGCCTCCTTGTGGCAGCTGTCCAGTGCAGATATTCCATAGGGAAGGCATCCAGTGGCCAGATAAATGGCCTGATAGAGGACATAAAAAAGGAGGCACTGGTTAAAGAAATGGAATGGGGATCGGGCTTGGGGATCCTATGATTGGTACAGTAGGGAGCTTACCCCCTTTCTTATAGACCACCTTAACTCTCCTATGGGTGGAGTGTGTGTTTGGGGGGAATGGATGATAAGGTACAAGTCTGGATGGAAAATTAAGATGGGCTGGTGGAAGCCCCAGGTAGTTATTTGAATGAACATAGAGTTGCCTGCAATGTACACTTTTATCTGCTGGGTAATCCCAGACATCTAATAATAAAATTGTGGCCCAGTTAAATCCAGATCAAGTGCTCCTGTCCTTTTGATGCAGCTGGACAATTCCCATTGCTGCCCAGATTTGTGGTCTAGTTATCTGTAAATGATACACAAGACACAGTGAAACTAAGTGGATATTGACTGAGCGACACCCAGTAGTGATTTAACCCGACACACACAAGCACACAAACACAAATCAGTTCAAGGTTACATTTATCATGAACATGAAGACGTTGTCTCTCTGGAACGATAAAAGTTATTCCAAATGATAGCATGATGTAACAAGGCTATCCCTAAATCTGTTAACACCCATCAACCCTTAATCAGAGGGTGGGACTACTCAGGAAGATCAGGGCTTTAAAAAGTCCACTCCTAAGTGACCACAGGGGCCTAGTGAACAGGAGCAGCTAAAAAGCAGTTTTGTGAGAAAGTTCTTTAGTAGAAGGAGGAGAAATTACATAACCTTGGGGGTAAGTTTGTTCTCAGTAGTTTGTGTTTGTAGTGTGCTTGCTGATTGACTGAAATATACTGTGTGGTATGTTTGCTTGTGGGACCATATGCTGAGACAGAGGAGTTAGCAAACAGGAGTGGCTAACAGAGGAGTTTTGAGAGGGAGTGTGGGAGGAGGGGCTAGATACAGTTAACATTCTTTAAGTAATGTGTATTAGAAAACAATTCCAACTGCACATATAAAATGATGGGATCTAAATTAGCTGTTATATCTCAAGAAAGAGATCTTGGAGTTATTGCAGATAGTTCTCTGTAAACATCTACTTAATGTGCAGCAGCAGTCAAAAAAACAAACAGAATATTGGGCATCATTAAAAAAGGCATAGACAATAAGAGAGAAAATATCATATTGTCTTTGTATAAATCCATGGTATGCCCACATCTTGAATATTGCATGCAGATGTGGTCACCCCATCTCAAAAATGATATATTAGAATTGGAAAAGATTTAGAAAAGGGCAACAAAATGATTAGGGGTATAGAAGAACTTACATATGTGAAGAGATTAATAAAACTGGGACTTTTCAGCATGGAAGAGAGATGACTAAGGGGGAATATGATAGAGTCTATAAAATCATGAATGTATGGTGTAATTAAATAAGGAAGTGTTATCTACTCCTTCTCATAACACAAGAACTGGGTCACCAAATGAAATTAATAGGCATCAGGTTGAAAGAAAGAAAAATAAGTATTTTTTCACATAACTCACAGTGAACCTGTGGAACTCCTTGCCAGAGGATGTTGTGAAGGCCAAGAATATAACAGGGTTCAAAAAAGAAATAGATAAGTTCATGAAGGATAGACCCATCACTGTCTATCAACCAGGATGGGCACGGATGGAGTCCCTAGCCTCTGTTTGCCAGAAGCTGGGAATGGGCAAGAAGGGATGGATCACTTGATAATTACTCTTGATTCCCTCTGGAACACCTGGTATTGGCATTGTCAGAAGACAGGATACTAGGTTAGATGGACCTTTGGTCTGACCGAGTATGGCCGTTCTTATGCTCTTATATTACCTTCTAGTATAAAGAATATTCCAGAGAACCACAGTCTGTATTTCAGAAACAGCCCATTGATAGATGAACACATAAACAAATTTAAATCTGTTTGCTTAAATATGAACCCCTGTACGTTTGTTGCAAAGGGCATCCTCTTTGGGGAAAAGATCCTACAAAAATTACAGATGTCTAGTTGGTGCTAGATACATCAGGACTGATGCCCTCTCAGAGCTGTACAAAATCGCACCTGAAGAGGTTACCTTCTAAATCAGGGGTAGGCAATCTGTGGCACACGTGCCAAAGGTGGCACGCCAGCTGATTTTCAGTGGCACTCACACTGCCCGGGTCCTGGCCACCAGTCTGGGAGGCTCTTAGGGTGACCAGATGTCTGGATTTTATAGGGACAATCCCAATTTGGGGGTATTTTTCTTATATAGGCTCCTATTACCCTCCACCCTCTGTCCCAATTTTTCACATTTGCTGTCTGATCAATCAAGGGGTTCAGCACTTTAATTTAATTTTAAATGAAGCTTCTTAAACATTTTTAAACCCTTATTTACTTTACATACAACAATAGTTTAGTTATATATTATAGACTTATAGAAAGAGACCTTCTAAAAATGTTAAAAAGTATTACTGTTATTTAAAATCTTACATTATTGTGAACATGTGAAGACTCGGAACACCACTTCTGAAAGTTTACTGATCCCTGCTCTAAATTATTGACCACTCAAAAACTTCTGCATGTGCTTACTTAGAGCTGGCAATAACTTTCCAAATTTTAAATTTGACAAGATATTATGTGGAAATTTCAAATTTAGTTGAAAAAAATGAGGCATTTATCCATTTTTGATAATATTCCTTGCCAGCTCTATGCTTAACATCACAAACTATGAGCAGTTTAGTTCATTTCACTGGTATCTCCTCCTTTATCCAGGTTTTAAAAATAAGCAGGTAAAGCTGCCAAATTAGCTCTGGTCCACCGTTTTTAAAGATTTCAGCAGGGATCCCATGTAGACTGCTGCCTTGTTGCTCTTCATCTGCATGGTGGCATTGTGTACCTCAGTAAAGTGGTAGGGTCTCAGAACTCGTCCCTAAATGGTTGTTGAAGGATTTGCTCAAAGACTTCATCTACAACCACAGAATTACGGTTAAGGAGATCTTCAAAATATTCTTTCCAGTGAAAACTGATGGCTTCATTGTCCTTTAGAAGTGTGGTTCTGTCCTTAGAGCAAAGAGGATTCATACCATGACAAATTGTCCCATAAATAGCCTTGGTGGCAAAGATTGCTCCCAAATGGAGGCTGAAAAGAAACAGGTCAGGCACAAGCTGAAGGTTCAATATTTGAAGGACCATATTAAGCATGACCACTTCTAAGCAGTTTTAGAAAAAAACTCCCATCAGAGATTCCAGAAAAAACTGAGCAATGTTGGAGCCAGTTGAAAGCAGCAATCATCACCGCCTGTGAGGAAACCATAGGCTACCAAACCAGAAAACATCAGGACTGGTTTGATGAGAATGATGCTGCAATTGAGCAACTCATCAGTGAAAAGATAATAGCATTTTGTGCCTGGCAGAATGACATACATTGTAATATAATGTTTTTGCAATATTTTTCTGATAATTATAATTATAATTATTTAAAATAAGTGGCAGCTACTTCTATCTGCCCCTAAATCCATTAGTAAACTGATAATAATTCAGTCATCACAGCAGAGATGAGATTTGTAGGGAAGGTAATGGCTTTACAGATAAGATCACAGGGGTGGAGTATCCCATATATATGGAGCAGTGTGGGAGAAGGCGATAAGATGGATTTATCTAAAAGAAGCTGAAAAACAGTAACTCAACAGCAGTAATAAAATTAAAATGATAGCGCAGCTATGCCATAACTTAGTGTAGTGGAGCAGAAAGAGAACCTGGACATTTTCTTATCAGCAATGAGTCACCAACAATTGCTATTTTTCTCCCTATCACCAGTAGCTATTATGTCTAACTGGGATGATATCCCCATGAAGAATGCTCTGCAAGTGTCTGGGAAGACTGCATTTTATGAACAACTGATTCTGCTCAGCTTCTGTAAAAACTGTTTTTTACTACCTAAGTAACGCACCATGCAGCATGTATTCAGACTGCATGATGCTCACTCTTGCGGGTAGCATTGTGTCAGAGCAAAGAGAACTGCTTTCATCAGACATGGTTGAATGAAGGCTGCCCTTCTCTGTTAAAAATGAGTCTGGGAAGCTTCCTATAATTAGTATTTGTTTTCTTTTCAATAGTCTTTTACCTACCTGAAAGTTCCCTTGTCAAGTATAACCTTCTGATACCAGCTGCTGAAATGGGCTAAGGGCTGCTCTATCTCACATTTTTATGTTTGCCTGAACTATGTGCTGGACTAGCACATAGTTCAGGCAAACATAAAAATGGCTTAAAGACACCTTTGCTGCTCCCCACTTCTCATAGAATTGCATAGAGTCCAGCTCAATCAGATGGAAATTTCTGGTTCTCAAAGCCCTCCATTGATTATTTTGCCTTGGACATGTCTGAGGTACTGGATGTACAACAGTAGAACATATGATAAAGAACATTGTGGTTTCTCCTTTAATCACTATGTCTTGACGGTGTATTTTTCTTTTTCTTTTTTTTCATTCACTTTTTCTCTCTTCAATTAAATGATCAGATGATAAGAGGTAAATGCGAATAAGAAACTCTTTTTAGCTGAAACCATTTAGTATATTGTACACTTGATAAATTCCCAAAAAGAAGAAGTTGGCACATGTGCTTATCAATTAGTACTGCAAGGTTATGAAAAATGACATAAAAATAGTAACATAAATGGAATTGTTTTGTAAATGTCATGAAGAAGTACATTTTCAGTGGGTGGCTAGCATGCTTAATTTCCTTCATTCTTCAATGAAAAAACATATCTTGCAAGTAACTTTCACTTATTTAGATTTATAGAGGTATAGTTCTAATGGATGTTGTATGTATTAGAATAATCTATGAAATATTAAATAATTTCTTGCTGTAAAATAGCCAGATGCTATAGCTACAGTCACATTAATACTTAGGGCTACATTCTACAAACACATATGTGTCTGCACAGGTGTAAACCCAGCAGCTACAGCATGTTATTAAATTAATACACTGAAACAATTGCTGCTACATACTGGTAAGCAAAGTTCTAATTATATTAATAATGAATTAATAGGAATGTTAGATTATACTGCAACATAATGTTCTCTATTTAAAAATATCTGTCATGAAAGGTTTGCCTCATTATTTTTTCTTATCTCTGCATGCCCAGTAAATATGTATCTTGTAGTCTCATCAAACAATTCAGATGGTTTGGATTGTAAGGGGGCAAAACAAATGTGGCCCACAGAAGTATCTTGAATGTTAAACGAAAGGTCAACAGAGCTTGATTGTGAATACTGAAGCATAACCAGATTTCTAAAAGCCTGACTCTCTAAAACTTCAGGGCTTATTGAAATCATTTGAATTGGAATCACATTTTAGTAGTAATTATAGAAGTATAAGGGTAGTATTATAAAAAATCTCCTCTGTAGATTACTGGATATACACTCTTCATGGGGATACCATATCCCACACTGGATTATCTTTAAAAACTCATGGAGATTTGGGAAGGTCCCAGATGACTGGAAAAAGGCTAATGTAGTGCCCATCTTTAAAAAAGGGAAGAAGGAATATCCGGGGAACTACAGGCCAATCAGCCTTACCTCAGTCCCTGGAAAAATCATGGAGCAGGTCATCGAGGAATAAATTCTGAAGCACTTAAAGGAGAGGAAAGTGATTAGGAACTGTCAATAAGGATTCACCAAGGACAAGTCATGCCTGACTTACCTAATTGCCTTCTATGATGAGTTAACTAGCTCTGTGGATGAGGGGAAAGCAGTGGATCTATTATTCCTTGACTTTAGCAAAGCTTTTGATATGGTCTCCCACAGTATTCTTGCCAGCAGGTTAAAGAAGTATGGGCTGGATGAATGGACTATAAGGTGCATAGAAAGCTGGCTAGATTGTCGGGCTCAATGGGCAGTGATCGATGGCTCCATGTCTTATTGGCAGCTGGTATTAAATTGAATGCCCCAGAGGTTGGTCCTGGGGCCGGTTTTGTTCGATATCTTCATTAATAATCTGGAGAATGGCGTGGACTGCACCCTCTGCAAATTTGTGGATGACAATCAACTGGAAGGAATGACAGGTACGTTGGAGGGTAGGGATAGGATACAGAGAGCCCTAGACAAATTAGAGAATTGGGCCAAAAGAAATGTGATGAGGTTCAACAAGGATAAGTGCAGAGTCCTGCACTTAGGACAGAAGAAGCTCAAGCACTGCTACAGACTGGGGACCGAGTGGCTGGGGATTACAGTAGATGAGAAGCTGGATATGAGTCAACAGTGTGCCCTTGTTGCCAAGAAGGCTAATGACATTTTGGGTTGTATAAGTAGTGGCATTGCCAGCAGATCAAGGGACATGATCATTCCCCTCTATGTGGCATTGGTGAGACCTCCACTGGAGTACTGTGTCCAGTTTGGGGCCCCACACTATAAGAAGGATGTGGAAAAATTGGAAAGAGTCCAGTGGAGGGCAACAAAAATGATTAGGGGGTTGGAGCACAAGCCTTATGAGGAGAGACTGTAGGAACTGGGCTTGTTTGGTCTGCAGAAGAGTAGAATGAGGGGGGATTTGATAGCTGCTTTCAACTATCTGAAAGGGGGTTCCAAAGAGAATGGATCTAGACTGTTCTCAATGGTAGCAGATAGCAGAAGAAGGAGTAATGGTCTCAAGTTGCAGTGGGGAAGGTTTCGGTTGGATATTAGGAAAGCAACTTTTTTACTAAGAGGGTGGTGAAGCACTGGAATGGGTTACTTATGGAGGTGGTGGCATTTCCTTCCTTAGATGTTTTTAAGGTCAGGCTTGACAAAGCCCTTGCTAGGGTCACTTAATTGGGGATTGGTCCTGCTTTGAGCACGGGGTTGGACTAGATGACCTCCTGAAGTCCCTTCCAACCCTGATATGCTATGTTTCTATGATTAGATGGGGAAGTGGTGCATTTTCTGCAAAGATAGCCAAACAAAGGTTTGTCCTGTGTCTCAGAAACTGCTGTGCTTTCTAATTAAGAAAAGAGTTTCCACCTGAGCTCAGGAAAACAGGTACTTATCTTAAAAGAAAGCAGCTTTTACTTTGGCTTGGGAAAAGAAATGCACTATGCTGCTTTTTAAAAGGCATGAGAGTTCAACAGTTTGTAGAACTGAATTGGAGGAAAGGCCTGGAGTTCCTGAGAAAGGATTACTGCAAACCTGTGAAAGGACTATGTTAAACTGGGACTCATACAGGTAAATTTGTTAATTTTATTTCATCTTTTAGTTGTCCTCTGCTGAAGAAGCCTCTGGAAGGGCTAGGTCAGAGATCAGCAACCTTGGCACATGTGACCACAGGGTAAGCACCCTTAGTGGGCCCCACCGGTTTGTTTACTTGCCGGTTCACCAATCGTGGCTCCCACTGGCCGCGGTTCGCTGTTTCGGTCCAATGGAGGCTGCAGGAAGCAGCGGCCCACACCGCGCCACTTCCCGCAGCCCCCATTGGACCGAGACAGCGAACCGCAGCCAATGGGAGCCGCGGTTGGTGAAACGGTAGGTAAACAAAGTGGTGGGGCCCGCTAAGGGTGCTTACCCTCCAGTCCCGCATGCCAACGTTGCTGATCCCATGTCTAATATAACAATATGTCTATGTAACCATATGCTGTACACCAGTTCTGCAAAACTGAGTGTTGTCAGAAAACTGCTGAAATACTATGTTTATCTACATCACCATTTTATGGATGCTATGCTGGCTGATCAGGAGTTTGAATTATAATCCCTAGAATTAACCAAGAATTACTGCATGAGTCACTTGTGATTGGAGTTGTGTCTACAAGTAGGTAGACTATGTTCCACCACCAATTTCTGCATGAAATTCTCAAAGGAAATCAAAGGAGATTTATAATGAGGAATACTTGTGGCACCTTAGAGACTAACCAGTTTATTTCAGCATAAGCTTTTGTGGGCTACAGCCCACTTGATCGGATGCATAGAATGGAACAGAAGTAAGATGTATTTATATACACAGAAAGCAAAAAAAAGTTGTACATTACCATACCAATTCTAAGAGGCTGTTTAATTTGGATGGGCCATTATCAGCAGGAGAAAAAAAACTTTTGTAATGGATCGGTGTCTGACAGGTGATAAGAACCATTGAAGGGAACTTAACTAGGGAAATGCATTCAATTAGTGTAATGACAAAGGAGATTTGATTTTTTTAAAAAAATGGTTATCTGAATTGAAGTCTTATCATATTGGCTTAACTGAGCCTGCACAGTGCACAACATCTGCTCAGGATATCCTCTTGGATATAAGCCCAGGACCTGACACAGTGTCAGCATTTGTGATTTCCTGAAAGGGAAAGATAAATAGTCCAGAGAACACTTTAATAGATGTATCAGAAATTTTATTTTAAAAATGAAAAGGGGTAAATGTCAGGTTTTTCCAACCAGTTATACAGACAGTTAATGAAATTTGGAAACTGAAACTTTCAAGAAAGTTTGGAGAACAACTTGAAAAAAAGTATTAATTTTTTTCAACTAGCTCTAGTATTTATAACTGTCAACTTATTTTTTTCTTAATTATACTAGGAACTAACTTATTTTTATAGAGAAAAGTTAGTTCCTTACATTTTCACAAAGTTTTTTTAGTAGCTGCACAATTTCTAAACTATTTAAACTACTACTCACTATCTCAAATCAGAATACTCTGACTCACTGGAATCTTGGAACTTCTGTCTGTCTAGGATCAGTTATATTTGCCTATCATTAAAAACAGTCTCTGAATAACAATAATATTTTGCAGTTATATACGCCTTCCGTCTTAGAATTTGAAATAGAATTGATCCAAAAATGTACATACAGTCTAAAACTAGGAAGCCTTGAGTTCTAAATTCAAACAGGTTTATAAGCATTGGCTCTAATTATGGATCATACTAATCAACACTTAATCAATCTGCGTAGTCCCACTGAAACCAACAGGGCAAATTGAGTAAGTCTTCACCAGTGTGAATAAATAGTCCATATTCTTACCCATTTATGCTTTAAACTTCACAGTATTGTGAGATAGATATTATGTCCACTTCCTGGATATGGAAACTTGAGCACAACACAGGGTACTAATTGGCATCTACTACAGACCACCAAATCTCACCAGAGAACACATGTGCAAGGAGGTCATTATATCTACAATAATGGGCGGGGCGGGGCAGAGGGAGGTAGCAAGGGGCAGGGTAACTGCATTATCCTGTGGACCTCTGACTTGAGCAAAATAAACTGGAGGTGTCATGATGCCAGTACTAAAAAATGTTAAGAAATTGTCATCTGTAATTATTTTGACACTCCAAAATAAAATTGTTGCATCCAACATGAGGGAATTTAATTTTAGCCAGGCAAGTGATGTAGTTGACAATGATTCAGTCAAATTAGTTGAGATAATACTCAAACAAAAAATGTGAATGAGAACTAGGAATGGTTTAAGAACAATTTATTAAATTCCAAAAAATGTCATAATCCTACAGATGAGAGAGAAGGCTATGCTTAAATTTGTTTTTTTTGTTTTTTTTTAAAAAACACACCCTGGATTAGAGGGGAAGTGAAAGCAGTATTTAAAAAGTAATAAAAGGGGGAAAGGGCAAGGAGAGTTGGTAGTTATGACTATAAATTAAAAGCAAGGAATTGTAGAAAATCAATTAAGGAAGCAAAAGAGTACAAGGAGAAACCTCTGCCCATCAGAGTTAAAGTCACAAAAGAGGAATTTAGGTATATAAAGAACAGAAAGAATCTTAAGAAAGGTATTTTTTCATTACTAGATGGATGCGGTAGATTTGTCAATAATAATGCAGAAAACAAAGAAGTGTTTAATAAATATTTCTGTTCTCTATTTGGGGGTAAAACTATTCAGCTGTTTGATAACAATAGGAAGGATCAAATTCTCTTTGCTTGTTATCTAGTCTGTATGCTCGTAATATTAAGTAGACTGGATTACTGTACAAAAAATATTATAAAAGACTAGTGTAAAATGAAGAATTCTATTTTTTATCATTCTGGAGCAGAATTCTGATCTGTTAGTCTAACATGCTTTTGAAGTAGCACTAGTATAAAAATAGAGTTAAAGTTTAAGAGTTATATGTCTTTAATTCGAAAACTCATGTCATTAAGTCTTTTATTTCTGTTTTTTTAAGCAATAAAGCTCTTCTTTCTTAGAAAGAATAAAGAAGAATAGAACATGGAACAGAATAGACCAACATGTTTACCAAAAAGGAAACAAAGTTTGAGTTTTGTTAAAACCATTAACATAATACATGTTTTTTCCTTATATAGAAACACCAGCCTTGGAACATTTTTCCCCAAAAAATGATTAGAAAAGAATTCTGATAAAGTTTAAGCTATTGTGCATTACAATTACCCTTCACAATGTCAATATTCTGTTCATTTTCTTATCTAACTCTTCTAGGATGACTTAGCTGAATTAGTATTTTAAGAGTAGAAAATGACTGTCTATCAAAGGGATTACAATTTTCTATGCTTTGATAGTTTATCAGTCTCAAAATGGTAATTTGGCGAGGTATGCCATATGCTGAAGGAGGGGAAGGATTGCCTTGTGGCTTAGACATAGCAAGTGTAGTCTATTTTGCTGACTCTGCCACAAAATACTTATCTGACCTTGAGGTAGTCACTTCGGGTTGAATTATTTCTTTTGCAAGGCTGAGCTATAAGGAGAGTGGGATGATAGACACACAACCGCATTGCACATGACTGAAGCACTGCATCTCTGAAAGGCAAAATGACATTGTTCTCGGTGCTGTGGGAGTATGCTAGGGAACACTCCAATTTTAACAGGGGTAATCAACGCTTTCCATGGATTAGTAACAGGGATGGACTCTATGAAAATATGCTGTCTCTGGGACTAATGTCAAGAGAGCAGCATTTCCTCTTCTACTGTGTTCTCCAGGATTGGAAGTGAGATCATGAGCATAAAGAGTTTGTGTGTGTGAGAGAGAGAGAGAGAGAAAGAGAAAGAGAGAAGGGGGTTCTGTCTCTGTGTGCTCTGCCTATCTGTACGTGAATTGCAGCATCTGTAAGGGGATAACACCTATCTTTCAGATATGTTGCAAAGGTCAGTCCTGTAACAGTGGACAAGGTCCAAGTATGAAATGCCTTACTTATGTGAGTTCATAGTAAGGATAAGAGGGTGCAAGAGATTCCTTCCCAGCTTGCTGAGTCTGGTAGAATGAAAATGACCAAACAGAATTTGACTCCCATTTTTACTTAGTGGTTTCCTGTTCCTCTACTAAACTCTAAAGGGTTTTTTTCTCCTTCATATAGAAATAGCTGTCTAATATATTTCTTTTCAAAATCAGCAGAGTGCCCTATCACTTGGACACAGGTTGTTCACACCCTACACTGATTAGGGAGCTGCAGGAGAGATTCCAGCAATGTGGTTTGTCCATTAGAACATTGCCACAGGTAGCTAATTCAGAGATATCCTTGCAGCACTAGCTCACTATACTCGGTATTTGAACGCTCACTGCAAACCAACATAATCACATGTGTTTACTTTTTTAATTCACTCTAAAACTGCCATTTAAAAAATCATTAGAGCTGCAACAAGTTTATCACTTAAATAGCATATAAATCGGTTGTGGGGGATTTACACCAACAAAGTTATTCTTTGGGCTCAGCCATGAAATACTTAATTTGGAAAAAGTACATTACATTCAAAGGGATTTTTGCCTGAGTACTTGACACTTACTGTGAATATTGTCTTGTCTAACAATAGAACCACTGACACAAGGCACACTGTCAGGTAAAACAAGAGGTGAAGGGCATCTTAATTAAAGAGCTTCCTGGATCAATAGTGTTGCATTATGGGTTGAACTGGTGACTGAATAAATGAGAATTGTTTAAACTGTTTTAAAAGTGTGTCTCAGACGCAGTTAAGATGAGCGACTTTTGAAAGTGACACCTGAAGGATGAGGTAACTTTTTTGTTCAGGTTAGGCCTGTGCTTGCTTTGTCATTATCCCTAGGAAGCAGACAATAGGATGATCAGAGAGGGATGGAATTATCTTCCTCCCTGTCCCAGTTCCCCTACCCCAATCTCTTAAACATAAGGTTCAGTGTTGTCAGGGAAGCTTCCTCTAGTAAAACTTCAAAATCCAAATTATTTTCCGCAGCATCTCAAGGGAATCTTCAGAGGCCCCTAAGATACATTATTGCTGGGCTAGGTCTCTTAAAAATAACAAATTCTCGATATACTGTGAATGTGTAATCTTCAATTTAAAGTCGTGTGTGTTCCAGGTCCACCTGCAGCCTAATAAGCTCAAGGAGAGTGAGGAATAGAGTAAAATACATACTAACTCTTTTTCTTTTTAATCCTATCTTTTAAAATTGGGTTGTATAATTGGATCTTGATGAAACTGCTGCTGCATGTAGTAGCTACATCATCTATTTATGACCATCTCAAATGTTCCGCTTCAGAAATCAAGTGATAGTACATATAGGCTGGAAAATTTTGTTATGGGGTGGAAGTTTATTCCACATGCTGTACCATATTGCTTGAGGATTTTGTGAACATGAGAGGATTTATAGATAACTTTCTTTAAAGAAAATATCAAAGGATGTAGTGCTTAACTGTGCTGTGATTACTGGAGGGCAAAAGTCCTCAGGAAATTAAATTGGGTCATGCATTTAGGAGGACTGTATTGCATTATCTTCCCATTCCTGATCCCAAAGAAAGCAAAGGAGCCGGAGGTGGAGGAATGGAGGGCAGAATTGTGTGATAATGTAATGCAAATGGTATTATAATGCACAAGCTGGCTTAACTAAGAGTGCATGGATTACCTTAATTCTAGCCCTTCTAAAGTTTTGGATGTTTCATATTGCAGCCTTAATGTCTGCATTTTGTATGACAATATATCCCACATATGTGGAGGTGATATCCATTGATGAGCTGGAGAGTCATGGGAAATGAAAGTATGCTGCTCTTTGACCACATGACCTACTGTGTTCTTGATAAAACCATTTCTCTGTCTTATTCAAACATTCCAAACCTTTGAGAAGCTTCAAAGTCTGTTTCTCTGCACCTCTTTCTTGAAAGTGATCTTTCCTTCTAAAAATATTACATCAGATCAAAGCCCTAGGTAGTGAGATTCTCTCTGCATTTCTAAACATAAAGTTCATGACTACACAGTTATCTGTGTCAGTGTTCTAATGGACCTCACACAACCCTATGGAGCTATGAATGGGGACTTTTTCCTGTTGGAAAAGGGAGATTCCCAACCTCCCAATGGGACATCTAGCACTGTACTTCAATCAAGGAAGGTCACAAGACAAACTATAAAGATGAACATCTCTGAACATGAAAAGTATTTTAGATTATTTGTAGAGACCTTTATGGCTCTTGAAATCCTGTGTAGTTAGTAACCGTGGCAACAGGATTTACAGGGGATATAAACAATAGTCCCAATAACTTTTAAATACTGTGAACTATTTATAAGATATTGTTTTTATCTGAAATACAAGGGAACACTTACAACAATTCCATTTTCAGAGATATTACTGGTTCTAGCGGTACTCTCCATCTCCCGAGGGAAAATTGCCAGAACCAGTAACCTCAAGTTTATCTACTGAATATGATCTGATGTAGTACAAAGGCTTTGACTTCAGTGGAACAACTGCTGAGGATTCTATCCTTTGTCCTAATGTGTTTGGCATTAATTCAATGACTTGTAGTTTTCCTGCAGACCTTAATCATGTGGATATAACATTTATTCTACATTACCATGTATTTCTCTATATATCATCACAACATATTATAAAACCAAAATACATGTAGCACAGAATCTACCAAAGCACTTAAGTCCATTTATAACTTTAAGCACATGAACAGTCCCACCGACTTCCACATGCTTTGTTTGATCAGATACTTTGTATCTTTCTATGTCTTCTTACTCTGCCTCCTTTCTTCTTTTATTTGTTTCTCTGTCCCCACCCCCAATTACTTCTTCTGATTGAGGTCTCATTAGTGGAGGTTGTGGAACAAATTGATAAACTAAATGGTAATAAGTCACCAGGACCAGGTTGTATTCAGTGAGAAGTTCTGAAAGAACTCAAATATTAAATTGCATAACTACTGAGTGTGGTATGTAATCCATCATTTGAATCTGCCTCTGTACCAGATGATTGGAGAATAGCTAATGCGACACCATTTTTTTTAAAAAAAGGGGCTTCAGAGGCAATCTTGACAATTTCAGGTCAGTACGCTTAACTTCAATTGGTTGAAACTATAGCAAAGAACAGATTTATCAGACACATAGATGAATGTGATTTCTTGGGAAAGAGTCAACATAACTTTTGGGAAATCATGCCTCACCAATCTACTAGAATATTTTGATGGGTTCAACAAGCATGTGGGCAGGGGGAAATCCAGTGGATATAATGTACTTAGATTTTCAGAAAGCCTTTGACAAGGTCCCTCACCAAAGGGTCATAAGGAAAGTAAACTCTCATGGGATAAGAGAAAAGGTCATCTCATGGGGTACATCTACAGTCATCACTGGTGATACCCATGTCACTCCAAGGACCATGTCATTATCTTCTGAGGAATCTGAAGTCAACTGTACAGCCAATTCCGCAGTGTAGGGTGACTAGATGTCCCGATTTTATAGGGACAGTCCCGATTACGGGGTCTTTTTCTTATATAGGCTCCTATTACCCCCCAACCCCGTCCCAATTTTTCACACTTGCTGTCTGGGCACCGCACCGCAGTGGCAAAAACAATTGTTGAGATACTTCCTCAGTGGGAGGAAGCCAGGCCCATTTATTACTTCAGGTCCCAGTTTAGGGACTGTATAGATGACAGCTACATGTTGCATCCCCTCCAACTCCTTAGTCCATTTCCCTGGGATAGGCAATGCAGAGGGCAGAGAAGGAAGATAGGTGCCAAGGATGATATAGATAATGGAATGAATCAATGACAGACTCCATTCAGAACACTGCAAAAGGAGAAATGACAGTATCAATGTGACAGGGGAGTCATGAACATGGATGGGGATTACAGAAAGGCCAAGTGTTTATTTTTCTTCAGTTCTTTCAAGTGCTCCTTTATTCCTCAGAGTTCATGTGATTTTATTTGTTAAACACTAGACTGTATAAATGTATTTCATGATCTACACAGCATCAGCATCAAAAAATTATCTTCATCTTATATTTTTAATAACTTCACTGCTCTGTATGAATTTGCTGAGGTTTATTGATTTCTTTTGTTCTTTTCTGGTAAAGGCTTTTATGGAAAAATGCCAACTAAGTTATACCCCTTATCCATATTTAATTTCTAGAGTATTCATGCTAAAGAAAGAGCTTGTTTCATAAATTAGAACTTGTGTTCAAAGTAAACTTTTTTTTCCCCACCCATCTCAGGGGAATACAAGACATTGCCTCTTTTCCATACTTCCCAGTCACTAAACTTGCAAAACTTTTCACATGAGCTGTGACTAAGGAAATTCATTCCATTAGTTTTCTCTCATCCACAAGGTATTAGAATACTGAGTAAAGACAAGACTCAGACATTTTTTGCATCCATGTAATGGTAACCTGTTCAAAGTTCTATGCTAAAGACCTCCTCATATTGCTCTGTGGGCAACTCAAAGGACAAAAGAATTAAAGCAATGAATCAGATGGAAAATAACAATAATAGAAGTTGGACAGCTAAGTTTAACATGGTGGTAAAGCTAATTGAGCCCTTCCTACACTGGCACTTACATCGTTACTAGCATTCCAGGAAAATGGGTGAAATATTTTCCACTGTAAACTTTCATTCAGTGCTTGTTATCCAAGTTTCATATCCATGCCTGTTTTTCAAGTTTCAGTGCTCCAGTTCCACTACCCTCTTATTGAAACAGTGTTTCCTAATATCTAACCCAGACCTTCCTCACTGCAATTTGAGACTATTGCTTCTTGTTCTGTCCCTGCTACCCTGAGAACAGCCTAGCTACATCTTCTTTGGAACCCCCCTTTCAGGTAGTTTAAGGCTGCTATCAAATCCCCACCCCAAATCTTCTCTTCTGCAGACTAAATAACCCCAGTTCCTGCAGCATCTCCTCATAAATCGTGCACCCCAGCCCCATCATTATTTTTGTTGCCCTCTGCTGGCATCTCTCCAATTTGTCCACATCCCTTCTCAAGTGGGGAGCCCAAAACTGGATGCAATACTGCAGATGTGGCCTCACCAGTGTTGAATAGAGGGGAATAATCGCTTCCCTCAATCTGTTGGCAATGCTCCTACTAATGCAGCTCAATATGCTCTTAACCTTCTTGGAAACAACGGCACACTGCTGACTCAACCTGATCAACTATATTTCAGCCTCTCCTTGTATGGACGACTGAGTGTGCAATCGCCTATACAGACATAATAAAGACCACGAGGCAGGACAGGTTTAAGCAATGGAGTTTATGCATATACTTGTTGTTTTAAATCTCCCCTTTCATTCAATATGGTTACATTTGGTTATTATGTAAACCTAACTCTTACATGACCTAGTTTATCAGTGTATTAGTGTTGTATAACTTTTCTGTTAAGATATAACAACATAAACAAAATCCAGTAGCTGCACAAGACAACACTGAAACTGTTTAACCAAATATCTATTTATATATTATATAAATAACTTACATACAATAAGTAAAAAAAAGAAATTGCAATGCATATAGGATTTCTGTTTTTTACCAAACTGGTTCTATAGTTTGGAAAAAGGGAAAGTTGCTGGATTTTAATAATGATAAGCAATTAGTTAAATGGTTTTGTCCTCAGAATATAACAGAGGCTGTTGTAAATTGGAAATGCATTAAATCATGTAGGCAGATTCCATTTAGCACAATTAGTAATGTGGGTCAGTGACACCACATTCTCATTGAGGCACAGGTTATATAAAACCATTGTGCTCAGTGTAAAGTTCCACATATATTTCTTTTAGGGTATCTTTATCAATATTGAATCCTAATGCTGCAATATTCAGTGTATTAGCTACTGTCCATTCAGTAAGTTTTCTGGAAGACTACATCTTTAAGGAATGCCTATAACTCCTTCAGCTCCTGGTGTCCACTCAGCAACTCAGACCTGGAAGGCACTGCACACAGCTTGTTGCTCCATTAATGGATATGAATACTTGTGTAAATAATGTTTTTGACATTGCAACTCCAATGTGTGGCCACAGTGGCTTAAACCAGTACAACATGACAGAGAAACTAGCCACTCTTGTCTCCTGCCCTGTATAGCTTAAGAAGTGGCAACAACCATCAATAAGGGTAGCCTATAATATAAATGGACAGTATGGTTTAATAAATGATAAAAATGTATCATTATGGGTCACACTATAAAAATGTCTGTTCTCCTTTGAGTAATGGTTTTAATTGTATCAGTTATGTATTGCCACTATTCCACTTACTAAAGCAGTATACATTTGACTCCTTTTACCTTTGCTTCATATATTATTTGCTTCATAAATTCATATATTAATTTGGAAAAGCTGTCACCCTGACATTAGTTATCAAAGTGAAAGGAGGGAACTGTTAACCAATCCATATATATATTATGCATACACCATGTTAATGGGTATTATGCACACAATATTAATATACATTTTATCTATATATAAAAATGCTGGGAAGTTGTTAACTGAATATATTGTGCCCCTACCATAATTTCTACACTCATGCTCAGTACCTCATAACACTTCACAAAGCTGGAATCGGCTTCTGCACTAGCTAACAGAGAATTTATCAAAGGCAAAACACATTTGTTCTATTTTCTGGTACAGAAACTTTTAGAA
This sequence comes from Dermatemys mawii, assembly GCA_007922305.1. Lineage (NCBI taxonomy): Eukaryota > Metazoa > Chordata > Testudines > Dermatemydidae > Dermatemys > Dermatemys mawii. The sequence continues at coordinate 42,690,984 of ML677348.1, forward strand.
GTAGGCTGTCTGAGAGGTGGGGAGGGGGTAAAGGGGCAATTGTCCAGGGCCTGGGTGATTTTTAAGGGTCTAGGAGACCCAGGCCCTTTTAAATTGCCTGGGCAGGCCACTCGGCTCCTAGTTGTGTATGAGGTGGCAATTACTCTGGGCCAAGCACTTTGGAGGACACTGACAGCTGGTGGTATTGGCCAGCCCAATGTGGTCAATCCCAGAAGTGACAGATTCCTCACTTTTGCTCTTGGCCCCGCATCCCAGTATGGATGGCCCTGGGGCCCAGAATTGCTGCAGGAGGGCCTGTTCATAGACAACTGGTTTAGAATGTAGTATCCAAAAAAAGTACAGAACAAAACAAGGTCAGCAAGTGTTATGAACTAGTGAGTTGGACTTTAGAGATTGTCAAGACTGATCTCCCTACTCTGGCACTTCAAGTGCAGAAAGTGGGGCCCTCAAGGATTCTAAAAATTAATACTGGCCACTCTAGGCAGGTATTAAACTCCCAAGGTCACAGCTTTTCTCTGACCTTAGAATGGCATATGCTGCCACCACCCAAGTGCAAAACACCTTTAAGGACTCAGGAGGGCATACTTGGGAATTCCTTCCTGTGGGATACCCTCTAGCCTTTTTACCCCCGCTTTGATGAAGTGCTGAGAAAGAAAAGAAAAAAAAATCAGCTGTTACCACCAGCTAATTAAACATGTGCACAAAACTCTTACAACACAAAAATCCAATTCTGTTCTTAAAAAAGGGTAAATTTTATTAATAAAAAAATGAAAAAATACATCTGGGAAATTATGCTTTTGCTAGATTAAAAAAAACCTACAGTGATTAAGTATCAAGAATAGCTTTCATGAGGTCCACCTTAGAGGCTACAAGCAAAACAAAAGCACCTGGCATTAGCACAGTGAAATCCCCAAGCCAAAAAGAAATAAAAATATAAAGCCAATTGTGTCTGCCTAGACATTCCCTGATCTATTTACATCTTTGGGTTTTAGAAGAGTAGTTTCTAAGTCTGATACTGATGATTTTTCATGTTTGTCCGAAGCTTTTCGCAGCATAACTGTTTCCTGTCTGCCTCTCCACAAGAACAACAACAGCCAGACAAAAGGGAAGTCTTCTTTCAAATTTAAAAGTTCTAACTTTCCCATTGGCTCTTTTGCCCACTCACTTCCTTTTACCTATTCATAGCACTGAGACTTTTTGACCCTTTACAGGTAGAGCAAATAGAGAAGAGCTACTAAGAGGGGCTGGCTGGGTGTCCATAAAAGGGAGTCCCCCTCTCCCCACACACAAACATGCACTTTCATTTATCACAGAGATGTATAGAAAATTTTGTAATTTTTGAAACAGTACTATAAATAGAGCTAGTTTAAATGAATATTTCCAAATCATACCTGTTTAATGTAAACATACTGCTAGATAATAACAGCTCCCTAGAAGGAAGCCACGTATGTTTCCTTTTCATCTTGTACTGCTTTATCATTAGACAATATTTTATTTTCTAACTTCAGTTATTGGCTCTCGAACACATTTCTTAAAAATTAACCACCAGTTGTTGGATTTCCCTCAGAGACTTTTCCACTCAGCTTAGCCAAAACACCTTGTCCAGTTCTGGGAGAACACTTGTTCTCTGGGATTCAAAAAAACACTCCAACCAACCAACACAACCACTCCCAGTTTAACTCCAGCTTGTCACTCAGGTAACTTTATTGGTAATAGAGCAACTCTTTGCCTGTTTTGGCCAGGCCCAGATGCAGAGGATTTAGATACAGAGTGATACCTCTTTATGTCACACAAGATAACATTTATATACATCTTTCCTAGATACTAACATCTATACCAATCATGAAGACTGATCATAGTAGCTGTGTCATTATGAGCTATGTGTTTTATTAAAAAATGTTATAAAAGACTATAAAATAGAATGTACTTCGGAGCAGTTCTCCGAAGCTATCCTGAGAGACTTTTTCCTGACAGCTTATGTCCCAGCAGGAAAGTGACCTGCCATTGATGATCAGCTGCTAATTACTCAATACCATCTCTGATTTCAGGTAATTATTTGGGATTTTCTATACCTATTGCTTATGTCAGTGTCTGATTACATCTAATAAATAGTTTTAGATAATAGCATGCTTACTTGCATCAATCTTTCATCAGCAAGAAGCACTGTATTCCCATGGATTTATTAAGTTAAATTGCCACTGCTCTGGGTTCTGGGTAACAGTGGGGAACTGAAGGAAGGGATGGAAGTAACGCTCATTAATTCAAAGACATTCAAAGGGGTTATGGAAAGCAATAGCTGCCTAGATCAATCCTGTGGATGATCATTAGAAGAGATCAAGCAGTGGATGACTTTGGCATGCTTACCAAGCACAAGCTGAGTGGTAAAGAGGGCTGCGGTTCTCCTCACTATGCACCTTTTGTCATCTTTCCTTCTCTTGGAAAATGTAAAAATAAAATGTCTTCTGATCTAGTATAATTTTTGCTCAGTTGCACAGGTGAAGATGGATATGCAGTATACAAGGCAATGGAAAAATAAAGTCCACACCATTTAGTCAGGAGGAAAGATCAGAAATTTTTTTCCACAGAAACCTAATAAGATTTTTCCAGCTTCTCCCTCATTCTTTCCCAGCTAGGAGAGCTTGAGACTAGGGGAGGATGGAAGAGGATTCTGCCCATACTAGTGGGTCCCTCTCCACACGGGCAAAAATTGCAGTGTCTTAGGACTGCAATTAATTAATTAATTAAGTGTCTCCTTAATTTGTACTGACAATTATATTCTTTTTTTCTTGGCCTTGTATTGGTATCTCTTAGGGTATTCATTGTGCAGCCAGTATGATTTGTACATGGTCACAAAGTGCATCAGTAGGCCTTGACACACCTTGTCTGTTGGCTGACAAACCCACATGTTCTTATATTTATATTGGTACAACAAGCATTTTTAGAGACAGATTTAAAGTTACAAACATCTCAAAAATAAAAATAGATATTTAAGTGTATCCCATAAAAGTCAAATATTTACATTCTGACTGGGCAAGCAATTATCTTGACCTGAAGAGGAAGTCTATGTTTAAAGCATTTCCTGTGTCTATCCCCCTTCCTTGTCTCCCACATCACTAGATGAAATGGTAGCTCATTTAGAAACTTCCAATCTATTCACAGACAGCTGTCAGCAGCTGCTGGCTAAGACATGGCACTACTTGGCAACAACCATTGGATTTAACCCTGTAAATGAAGCAATGGTTACAGCTTATTTTTTACCCTGCCAATCTTCACTTGTCAGTTTAAGGAGTGGAGGAGAAAGAAGAAAAAACCCTCAAAGTTTCTTGATATTATTAATACTATGTTTACCTTGTTCTCACTAGTAATAGGAAAGTAACTTTTTAAGTGTACATCAATATTTCAATAAAATGGATTTTAGTTGTGTTATGCTACTGTGATCTGGTGTGAAGAAGAGCTATTGTCTCAGTGTGCATGCTCAGTGGAAGACTGTTAAACTGACTGAAAGCTTCTTCAGCCTGAGTTGTAACTGGCTATTTCCCAACCTTGGTAAAATGAGACATTTTATAGTCTGCTGAGAGACAATCTGCTCATTTTCCCCACAAATGGAACAATGTGATCTTTAAGATCCCCAGGGTTACCATGGATGCTAACCAGCACTGTATTATTTGTAACACAGTCACAAAATGTATTTTCCCTTTTGTCAGGATTGCCTCCCCACTTTGAACTCTAGAGTACAGATGTGGGGAACCACATGAAAAAAGAAATACCCCCACCCCCCAAGCTTATTTTACCAGCTTGGGTTAAAATGTTTTTTCCCAGAACACAACTTCTTTTGTATCTGGACCTGGTACACTGCCACCACCAAACTAGGTTTAGGGTAGTTTGGGGCCCCTTCTTTCCCTTTCCACTAACCCCTCAAACTTCTTCCTTCCCTGGGAAGCTGTCAGGATTGCCTCCCCACTCTGAACTCTAGGGTACAGATGTGGGGACCCGCAAGAAAAAAAGAAATAACCCCCCCAAGCTTGTTTTACCAGCTTGGGTTAAAATGTTTTTCCCCAGAACACAACTTCTTCTGTATCTGGACCTTGTACACTGCCACCACCAAACTAGGTCTAGGGTAGTTTGGGGACCCTTCTTTCCCTTTCCACTAACCCCCCAAACTTCTTCCTTCCCTGGGAAGCTTGAGAGAGAAAAAAAACCAAACCTCGCCTGATCCTGCGAGATGTGCCCGATCCAAAACCAGGATCTTACACAATGAAAAACAAGCAGTCAGCTTCTTAAAAGAAAGATTTTAATACAAGAAAAAAAAAGAAAGGAATAAATCCCTTATAACCATCAATAGAACAGCATCTACCATAATCAACAAAAGGATTCAGAAACCAAACCTCTCCCTCGAGGCAATTTTCTCCCACAGTTGATATCTCTGCTGAAGCTTACAATATCAAGAAGCACCCAGCCAACACTCAGCACTGAGAACCCTCCAAGTGATAAAAAAAGGTAAACTTACTAACTACAGTACTTGATAGAATCGTATAGTTATAGTGAAAGACATAGCTGTGTTCATCCCATAGCCGAGGTGAACAGAGAGAGACCCAGAGAGAAACTGAAACTTAAAGTCCTTTGTCTCCTGAGGAATTTCTCATTGGTCAGTTGTCCACCTCTGAGGTTACCTTTAGATTAACCCCTTAGAGGTAAACACCAATTTGAGGCTTCTTCACTCCTATGACACGCCCCTCAAATCGCAAACGGTGTCGGAGTCCCAAACTACCCTAAACCTAGTTTGGTGGTGGCAGTGCACCAGGTCCAGATACAAAAGAAGTTGTGTTCTGGGAAAAAAACATTTTAACCCAGTCTGGTAAAATAAGCTTGGGGGCGTTATTTCTTTTTTCATGCGGGTCCCCACATCTGTACCCTAGAGGTCAAAGTAGGGAGGCAATCCTGTCATGGTGGCAGAGGTGGGATGAAGTTTTGTGAATCTAAAAAACAAAATTTTGCAAAAAGCAGTTTAAATTTCCAGCATTTTTTTCTAAGGTCAGACCTCTCAGCAACTACAAACCAGGTACACACCACAGGGGGTCATTCTGGTAAAACTTGTTCTGCAGGTCTTGAAGCTGTACATAGCTCAACGCTTTGTCTTTTTCAGTTGCCTGAGGGCAGGGAACTAAAGGTTTTTTGAGGGGGGGTTTTAGAGGGTTTTCTCCTGCTAAATAGCAGAGAGTAGCCCAGGTTTGCAGTTAAGAGTTAATAGGCTTGTTAAGTGCTAGGCAACCATCCCAGGGGTCCCTGTGTGTGCAGAGGGGGAACTGGTCAGTTCAGTTTTCTGAGAATCAGTGTAGGGGGTCTTTCTCCCTCTGCTGGTAGGATTAAAACCCTGCTAAAAATTTCCAAGTAATATAAGAAATTTTTTTTTAATTTTCAGTTAGTAAGTTAAACAAAAAAAAATTAAAATGACAGGTGGTAAGGGCCAAAAGGATTTTAAATTAGCCAAATTCCAAGCTGAGGAGAGACAAAGAAAACATCAAAGGCTGATGGAGAGAGAAAAAGCAGCCCAAAAGAGAGAGGAAGCCACCCAAAGAAGGGCTATGGAAGCCCAAATTGAGAGACAAAAGCATAAACTGGCTGTTTTGGAGCTGCAGAGACAATTTCCTCCAGCTGCTGACTCCACTTCCCCAAAAATCCACAAATGGAAGCGACTGTGCCCACAGTATGATAAGTCCAACAACACTGGCAAATATTTCATCACCTTCAAGGGACTGTGCACTCTACATAAAATCCCTGAAGATCAAAAAATGACCACATTGATAGCAAAACTGACTGGCCAAACTTTGGACATCTTCAATAAGATGCCTATTAAGGATGCTTCAAACTATGGTAAATTTAAGGATTTGGTTTTAAAACAATTTCAAGTTACACCTAACACTTACAGAGTAAAATTTAGAGCCCTTAAGCGAGGGGCTGGACTAAGACATCTGGCTTACGTAAACCAGATAAAGAATCTGTTAGATAAATGGGTCAAAGGAAGGGGTGTAACTACCTTTGAAGAAGTATGTAATTTAGTTCTACAGAAGCAGTTCCCAACTATGACCAGTGATAATGTAAAACAGTGGTTATAAAATTAAAAAATGAACTCAGCAAAAAGTCTTGCTTCTTATGCGAATCAATATGAGCAGTCCCAGATCGCCAAAGTGGTGGGGAAAATCGGGACACAAGCAGGGGAGGTAGCAGAAAAGAAAAAACATAGCTGTGTTCATTCCATAGCCGAGGTGAACAAAGAGAAACCCAAAGGAAAACTAAAACTTAAAATCCTTTGTCTCCTAAGAAATTTCTCATTGGTCAGTTGTCCACCTCTTAGGTTACCTTTAGCTTAACCCCTTACAGGTAAACACCAATTCTAGGCTACTTCACTCCTATAACACCTTTATACAAGTTAGAGAAGTTTTCCTAATTGTAAATGCAGTATGCTAAACATTCAAAAACCTAGTTTTCTCCAAAAATTCAATATAGTAATACTGAAGGGAGGAAAGACAGAAGTTGTCTTTTATGCCATGGCACCTTCATCAGCAGCACTTCTTTACTTAGTTGCCAAGTAAATACTTTATCATTTTACTTTGAACTACTAATAGTTACTATGGAAACCCTTGCTTCCCCCTAAACCTCGGTAATCCTTGAGTAGGTGGAGAGTCTAATAAATTTCTCCATGAATAGTACTTATCCCCCCACCCTCCAAGTACTATCCATAGAGAAATTTTTAAGACTTCACTACTGACTGCTGTGCCATTCATGAGAGTATGTTACAGTTAGATTTGTTAGGTAGTTGAGTAGGAGAAAATATGTTCAGAAAAAAGATCTTCATATGAATCTTTTATTGTCTCCAAGTGCTCCTTTATCTACATCATGTGCTTTAAATTGAAAGTTTTCACCTTCTATAGGTTAATATTGTTTAATCTAAACATTTCCAAGACAGCATAAAAATAATTCTGTTAATAATCAAAGAATGATAAAACATTTATACAAACATAATGTGCACAGTTACTCAAGATTTTGCTCTTGTTTCAAACAGCCACACTATTGAAAATACATTTTTACAGTGTGAGTTTTAGCTCTTGGAAAACGCTCCCAATTGGTGACCAATCAGACCACAGTCCTTTATTTAGACATGTAGCATAACAGACGCATTGGCTGCCTAAGAACTTTGCATTAAAGTTATCTCATATTATAACTCAAGTCCCATCCATGCACAAAAACCTCTTAATTTGAGCATAGCGGTGCTTTTACTCAAGACAGCTGACTTGTTGGTGGGTGTAGGCTAAAGCTAGAGTGAAAATAATCTGGCTGCTGCTAACATTACTATGCCGTGGTATGGATAGAGGTTAGCTCCATTCGAGTGCTGCTAGATCTCCAATGCCTTCCCACAGTTTTCTCTGTGCACCCAGAAAGGACAGGCAAGTTCTCCCATAATTCACTGGGAAGGAATTCCTAGAACAACTCAGATTACTGCAAAACAATGTGATTGCAGCATTAGTAGGCATGCTCATGCTAGCTTCATTCCAGCTAATGCAATTGATAATAGTGATGAAGATGTGGAGGCATGATCCTTAGCACGGGCAAGTTGCCCCTGTATAAGCCTCATAGAGACCTTGTATGTCAGGGTCTAGGTCACCATGTCTTCACTACTATTTTTACTTGAATTATCTAGATTAATGCTAGTGCAGACAGTTTGCATCTTCATTTGCTATTTATATATACAAACACATATACACACATACATACACAAACACACACACACACCCAATACTGTCACACATAAGGGGTCACACCTGCAGTGTAGACACAATAACTCAACTGGAAGAAAACAAAGTCCCCACTGATAGTTTGCAGATGACAGAAATATTGGGGGAATGGTAAATAGTGAAGAGGATAGGTCACTGACACCAAGCACTTCAGATCACTCTAAGTGTTTAAAACAATGTGTGTTCTAATGTGGCCAACTGCAAAGACATCTTGGAATAAAGAAAGTTTCACATGGTATAAGCATGGCCTATGATCCTGGAAAGCAGTGATTAAAAGAAAACAACAAAATACTTTTTTTGGTGGTGGTGGTGAGGTGCGAGGGTTATGGTGGTTCATCTACAAAATGTGAGCTCCTAGATGCGATAAATCAATACCCTAAAGTGCTCATATTGACTCCGGAACTCCAGCTCCTCAAGAGAAGTAAGAGGAGTTGATGGGGGAGCCGCCAGGGTCGGCCCGCCGTTGTGGGGACAGCCAGGTAAGTTGAACTAAGGTACTTCAACTTCAGCTACTCGAATAGCATAGCTGAAGTTGCGTACCTTAGTTCGAATGCCCCCCACCTCGTTAGTGTAGCCCAGGCCTTAATTACAGGGTACAGTTGTTCTACAACTACATTTCAGAGATGACCAAGAAAGTTTTAAAAGGAAAACAAAAGACAGAAAGCAGAAGTATTTCAATTCACAGACTATTACATGCTAAGTGGCAGAAACCCCTGTGCTGGAAGCTTGTGACAAATCATGCCTCATTGGCTCAGCCAGTCAGAAGGTATTCTTTAACCACAGGATTTTTTGATGGAATCATACATCATAAAATGGGCAATTACATCACATTTTTCTGATAGCCTAATTTTGGCAATTACTTGATCTTTGACTATTAGCGGTAAATATGCCCAATGGCCTGTCATGGGATGTTAGATGGGGTGGGATCTGAGTTACTACAGAGAATTCTTTCCTGGGTGCCTGGCTGGTGAGTCTTGTTCACATACTCAGGGTTTAGCTGATCACAATATTTGGGGTCGGGAAGGAATTTCCTCTAGCGCAGATTGACAGAGGCCCATGGGGGTGGGGGGTTGACTTCCTCTGCAGCATAGAGCACGATTCACTTGCTGGAGGATTCTCTGCACCTTGAAGTCTTTAAACTATGATTTGAGGACTTCAATAGCTCAGACATAGGATAGGGGTTTACTACAGGAGTGGGTGGATGAGATTCTGTGGCTTGCATTGTGCAGGAGGTCAGACTAGATCATGATGGTCCCTTCTGACCTTAAAGTCTATGAGTCTATGAGTTACTCTGAAAGTTTTTCTAAACCCATGGCCATTTACAGAAATACTCATGGTCTCATATTAAAATGTAAATTAGAGCTAAAATACCAATCAGATGGCATGGGTGTAGATTTCTTTATTAAACTTTTCACAGAAAATTTCTATGTAAATTTATCAGGTAGGCTTATTGAATTCAAGTTTGAGACTCTGGACTCTGACCAAAAAGGATCCCAAATGATTCAAATGAAGGGTTGCACAGAAATGAGTCAGAAGTACATTGCATGTTAAGAATGTTGAAAAGATTGGAGTAAGAGTGGTTGAAAGAGTGGCAGCCAATAGAAACTGGCAGTGACAGATGAATTGGCTAGAGCATTTGGCTTCCAGCTAAAAGGTTGACAGAATGAAACCACTGTGGGACCAGGTTTTTATTTGTTTGTTTTTAAAGCCAGGAACTGAAGAGGCCTCTCGATAAACAAAATAAGAGGTTTTAAAAGCATGTTATAAATATATACAATCATGTTTTACGTATATTTCTTAATTAAAGTTTCTTAGCCATTGTCCAAGAGTTCTTCAAATACCTTGAAGACTCTAGATACCAACAGCCCAGAGGGCCTGTTCAATTTGTTCCTTATTTCCTTTTGCCCAAAACGAGATGCTCAACAGGATGCTGAATGAGAAGGGGTTGCTTATGTTATTATGCTTATGCATTTACAGTCTAGCTTTAAGGAAGCTTTCTGATATTGAGCCTGCACTATTTTATATCCATAAATCTCTTACAAGTTTAATTATACAAGTTTCCGTGCATCCATGGAATCAAGCACTGTGTGAAAAAAACAATTTGAAGAACTTTTCAGATTGTATAATAAGTGTCCTTTGACAGAGCAGTGAACACTGCAATGGAAGTGAATTGTAAAAATTAAAGATGTGTTAATTTGTGCATGGAGACTGTTTTAAATTTTATCATATTGAGATTTGCACCATAGTATTTCTGATTAACTGAGGAATATTTAGCTCAAGGGGCAGAGCTGGTGGGCAGAGTGACAGAAACAGAAGACCCACAGCGTTAGATAAAATAATCAGCCTGGTGAACAAATGTTTAATGTAGAATGTTGAACATCTTCATTCAGAAAGTTACAAAACCTGGTTATGGGGAAATATTGTAAAAAACCACACAAATTAAAGTGAAAGAACAAAACTGATGATTTTACACCACTAGATTTAAGTTAGAACGTGTGCATTTTGTATACAATAATACTGAATAAACAAGAATGTATGTGAGAGTGGATTATTTATCTGTAAAACTAGTTTGACTGTATGGTTGTTAATTTATAAAATAAAATTAAAAACCCTAATATTTACCACATTGTCATGGCCCTTGATTTTATTTGATTATTGTTACTTTTTAAAGTAGAGAACTTCCAGACTCCAAATTCAAGCAGTACTTTAAAAATCAAAACTTTAACCAACCATTCTTATAACAGTATCATGATATTGTTTTAAGTGTACCTTTTTGGAAGAGAGAGCAGCATGAATTGCTTTTGAACATTGTTTATCACATCAAGAGAATCACACAAAGTATCTTATTTGTCAAAACAGTTATTACAGCCAACAGTTGCAGCAACAATGCCATAGACTTCATATTTTGCATCTTACAATTGTCACAGATTTATGAACCTTATTGCACAACCTTTTGTCCTGCCACGGGATAGTCCTTTCCACCTCCCAACCCTTTGCAAACACTTCTCTGTAGCCCCAAATTTCTGTTGACCCATTAGTTAACCTCCACCTACTCAGTCTTCATAAATATGATTTCATACCATTAACACTTTAAAGGTGGCAGGGGAGGGAGTATTCTAACAGCTACTTCATCCAAACTATTTTTACTAAGACACTACAATTCCCACATTCGCCTAATCTCAAAGTAATTTCTGGTTTAGTCTCTACCTTTAAAATGGGGAAGTTTCATCACACCACAGACTACTTTAAGTGCCTAAAGATGTTCAAGGCAAGATCTTGTTTAAAAGAAGGTGATCATTGTACCAGAGCTCTGGCACATCCACTTGCTAAATCTTATTAATTTTACAACTGAATTCAAAGTCTAAAATGAAAAAGCCAACAAATTTTAATACAAATTAAATATTCAATACCCAATATTTAAACAAGGAGAGTTTACAAGTGTTGTACTCTTCCTTAATAGTTAATGCAATATGAAGGATATAGATAAAATAAAAAGAAAACTCCTGAAAACTTTGGAACGGGAGATTACTGCAGGATTTCTTAACAAAGAAATCCTGCAGTAATCTCCCGTTCCAAAGTTTTCCTTTTATAGATAGATAACAGTAAGGTAGTTAAAGAGTTTAAGGATGATAATTGTTTATTCATATCTATATTATATACGACAGGCATATATACAAGATTTAAAAATAGGATAAATTTATAGTCTAGCCACATGGTGAAGTCAAATGTCGCAATAGACACGGGCAATCTACAAAGGTGTGCCATTTCAATATTCTGGTTCTGCATTCTTTTTCAACTGCATTTAGGACAGCATTTATTTAAAGGTGTTCAATTAATTACAAATATTTAGTCATATTTGTATGTTTCTACTGCATAAAGTTTTTTTAAAAAATACTGAACATGAAATTACATGCAAATTTACAAAAAGTACCATAGGCAAAAAATAGTGGATGGAAAGTATTTCAGTGAAACTTTTTAAAGTTTCTATTTGGTTTGAACTGTTTGTCATTTGTTTTTTGGTTATTTCTTTTTTTAAAAAAGTGAGATATTCTTATGCTTGAATATTTGTAACCAGAAATTCTATAAGCCCTGATTGATATTTAAGGTATGAACACTGAGGAAAATATACATAAGAACAGCCATACTGGGTCAGACAAATGGTCCATCCAACCCAGTATCCTCTCTTCTGACATTGGCCAATGCCAGGTGCCCCAGAAGGAATGAAAAGATCAGGTAATCATCAAATGATCCATTCCTTATTTCTCATTCCCAGCTTCTGGCAAACAGAGGCTAGGGACACCATCCCTGCTCATCCTGACTAATACACATTGATGGACCTACCCTCCACGAACTTATCTCAGGGATCGGCAACCTTGGCATGCAGCCCCCCAGGGTAAGCACCCTTGGGGGCCCTGGATGGTTTGTTTACCTGCCACGTCCACAGGTTCAGACAATCATGGCTCCCACTGGCTGCAGTTCGCTGATCTGGTCCAATGTGGGTTGCAGGAATAGCTTTATATTGTTTGCAAATTTTGCACAGCTTATTGTTTATCTTTTTCCAGATCCTTGTGAATATGTTGAACAGTACAGGTCCCAGTACATACCCTTTGGGGACATCACTATTTACCTCCTTTTTTTCTGAAAAATGACCATTTATTCCTTTTCTTTGTTTCCTATCTTTTAACCAGTTACTGACCCATGGCCTGGTCTACACTGGGGGTGGGGGCGAGTGTCAACCTAAGACACACAACTTCAGTATCTTAGGTCAACTTACCTGGGTGTCCTCATGGCGGTGAGTCCTCTCGCGGTTCCAGAGTTGACAGGGAAAGAGCTCGGGGATTGATTTATCGTGTCTACACTAGGGTCCGGGAGCAGATGTGACAGCAGGTGGGGCACCATTGGGAGAGGGTGTACTGACCTGAAGCGCTAATCCCCAAGATGACCTGCAGGGGGCACCAACATGATGAGTGGAGTCACTTGACTGACCGCTTACCTGTGCGTCTTGCTCTAATATTCTTCTCTTTTGGGATAGCTGTTTGGGTGTGCATCAGAGAGCAATACAATTGCAACTGTGTATCAGGAAGAGGTTAAATTATTAGACAACAGACTTTAGAAAGACGTGTTGTTCATGAAATGAGCTGTAATTATAAAAGTTACTGTTCGTCATATTGCACTTAAAGTATATTATGATTCAGCAGCTGACTCCATCAAATCATAATCATCTGGTAATTTCCAATTTTACCAAGGTAGCCTGCTTTTATTACAGAATATGAATAAAGGCTCTTTATGGTTCATAATGTGGGAGAATAACAGTGATTGCAGATGGCATCAAACACAGTCAAGCCTAGCTTTTCAGAATGTTTTCAAGGTTAAATTAATGATAATAGATCCAGCTTCTCTACTGAGTGAAATATCCTTTTTTTTTCTCTTTTACTATACTGCATCTATAACTAGGTATTGTTTTGTGATCAACCATAAATATACACAGTGTGTGCAAAAGTGGACAGTAAAAGTATAACTTAGAAAGTGTGTGATTTAGGTTCACTTCAATAGCAATCTGACATACATTCAATCTAATAAAGCTTATATTAAACCTGTCTGTTCCTTCAGTCAGTGTGAGAGTTCACAAGCAAGGAATATATAATTACCTTGAAGTAAGAAGGGAGGCTTTAAACATCACTGTTCCTCTATGTAAGGTAGTGCATAAAAACTGGATAGTGTTTTTTTTTTTTTTCACTCGTAAGGAAAAACTAAGGGAAAGTAATCCAATAGCTTCAAAATTTAAATACATGTTCCTCCATGTGTCATAGGATATTAACAGGTAAAAGAACACATTGAACTGATGTCTGACTGTAAGAAGCTACACAAATTCAGACTTAACAATTTTACCATAGGGTTGTGGTGGATCCTCAGTCAATGAAAGCTTTTAAATGAAATTAGATAGCCTCAAAAAGATATCTTGTTCAAGAACAGCTATTAGAATTGAAGCATGAGTTAACTCATGGAAGGTGCTTTGTGGCATTCACAGAGCAACTACATATGGTGTCCACAAAAGGGACAGGCATCAGGAACGAGGTTGTACCACACCAAGTACATGCCTGTGATCACGGCTCCGTGGAGGAGCTACCAACTAATATCCCTGGCAGGCCTTGGGAGTAGGGTGGAATATAATCTGGCCCACTGGTGTTCCCACCCTCAAGAGGTGGTAATAGGTCCTGCCACTTCATATCAGGGCAGTACATGAGGATGAGGAAATGAAGGATGTGGAGCACAAGCGTGTAGAGATGTTTCCTTGGCATGGTCCAGAAACGAACTGTCTGAAAGTCATGCCGCTGGCTTATGGTGTATGGGTGGGATGGCTGGGGGGACTCACAGGGCAGGGCTCGATGAAAAAGTCCAGAGGTCCTGGGGGCAGAGTACCCTCCCGCAGAACCTTGTTGAGGTAAACCTGAGCAGTGGGCATTAAGGCTACCTTCATCTCCTGAAGTACGTGCTGGGGAGTTCAAAGGGTGAAGAGCCCCATGCTCTGAGTGAGCATCAGAGGATCCACCCAGTCTTCCCAGTTGTAGTCCAGGGGGTCTCTGATTCTGGTAAATTCTGCCAGGACCAAACTCTGGCATACAAAATGCAGGTGATGTACTTCTGAAACCCACACTCTTTTTCTCCAGGGTGTCTAAGAAGCAGGAGCCATGATCCATCTCTCAAAGGAGACAGATGTGGGATCAAACGAACGCACCCCAGGCCTGATGGTCCTCAAGGACCCAGCGCTTCTCCTGCTTCTCTAGGCATTCTCTGCATAGGAATGCCCATTCCTCCAACTCCAACTCCTCTATTGCCATATCCCTCTGTTGGCTGGTGCCCCAGGAGTAGTTGCGGCAGAAGAGCCGGGTGGACACCTTCCCCACATTCTACTACCTCTGAGCCGAGGGAAAGGTGCACCTTTGCCCTCGCCAGGCCAGCCAGAACTGCCAAAAAGACACCACAAATCCTACATTCTCCAGCAAGCTGTTATTAAAGTGCCAGTAGGCTGGCTCCGGCCTCTCCTGGGTGACAGAGGTGGTCACAGTCACCAAATGATGATCCGAGAATGGAGTCAGATGATACAAGAGGTTCCTGGATATATTAGCCATAAAATGTTAAAGACCCTTTTCCTTAGAAGCTGAGAAGAGGTTACTTCCAGTCAATTAGGGACACCTGAATCCAATTAAGGGGTGCCTGAGGCATTTAAAAAACCCTCCTCTGGAGAGAACAAGTTGGGTGGGGAGAGAGGGAGAGAGAAACACAAGCTGCTGCCAGGCTAGTGGCAGCAGAGAAATAGGTTGTTCCAGGCTGAGAGGCTGTGCTCCTTAGCATAGGGGAAACAGCGAAATCTGAGTGCTTGGTATGGGAAGGACAACCAATCAGGCAACCAACCGGATGACACATTGCCCAACAAGGGGGGAAGTGAAAGATACTCCCCTGGGTTTTTGTTTGAGACTGGTTCCTTTTTATTTGGTGGAGGATCACCCCTTAAGCCAACTCAGAAAAAAGGTGCCTTCTCACAACACCAAAACAAGAGCTGCACTGGCAGTGGAGAAGTGAGTGGTGATCACACTATGGAAACTTGCAATGCTGGATTTCTAATGGTAAGTTGGGGAATCATTTTGGAGATGGAAAATTCACTGGAATATTGTGGAGGGGAAGTATAGGGAGGTGCTGTAATAGAGTTCTCCATGGACTTCAAAGGGAAGCAACCCATGATTGTTGAACTTGTAGGTCCACAAGTGTCTACAATGTTTGCTTTTGTGAGCTGAGAAGCCCTATGATGTCCTGGTACATCCTCTTCATCCTCCATGGGAATCTGGTCATAGGTGTCAACATTTGTATGGCTGGTCTATAACTGTAGTTGCACACCCTCTTCTCCCCATGAGCTCAGAAGATCAAGCATCTCATGTCTACTCCAAGCTGCAGCACATCTGGAGTGTGTAGCTGGCATGGTCAGCTGGGCAATTCCATGCAACAACGGAAAGTGTGCTTGCCAAGATGGACAATCAGGAAAATGCATTCAAAATTTCACAGGATTTTAAAGGGGCAGGGTAAGGATTTCCAATCTCTGCTACTCCTGGGTGGCGGAGCTGACAATTGTGATCATAGTGGTCAATGCAGGGCATTGTGGGACAGCTTCTGGAGGACTGCTTAGGCTTGACATAAGTAACACAGTGTCTACACAAATGCTGCATCAACCTCTGTATATTGGCGATGATTCTGCTGTTGAGGAAGGTGGGGTTACTGTGTCACTGTATGGGACACTTACATTGGTGAGAGAGAAATTTTAAGTTTAGGCAATGCACAAAATGATTGGTGAAAGATGGCTTACATTGAGCTAGGTATGCGATATTAAGACAGACACCATTATAAAAATAATGCTTACATTAAGAACCTGATGCCTCTGCAGCAGGTATTTGTCACTTAGTCTGCGAAAGTGGGTATAAAACATTGCCTTCAAAACACACTGCATTCTCATAGGGTAGTCTGTTTATCAGATTGAAGATTTCTCTAGCCCCACAATTTCAGCTGAAAATGTATGTTTTCACAAGTAACCCTGACAGCTATTCTATTAGAGGACGTTCCATTTTTGTTGTTGTTTTGTTGTTATGCTTGTGTATTTGTCATAACTTTCAAATTGTGGTGATAGTGCATGACTTTCCCCACACCCTATAAAAAATGACTTCCATTAGCAGCAGGGCTGCTGAAAGTGAACACACACTAGACACACTCATGATGTGAAGCTGTAAGCATAAGCATATTTTGTTACATCCAGCACTACACAATACCCTTTTGAACATAAGCAGGAGAGCAGGAAAACTTGGAATCATAAATAAAATCCATATATATTATTTAAAGGGGATTCTATCACACTACATTTTTCAACAGTTAATTGTCCCACCCAAAAAATTCAGGTTAGGCTGATAATGATCCGTTAGTGGTCTAACTTTGGATTTAGCCTTTTAATCAATGGATACCCCCAAAACACTATGCAGTTCTCATTTCATCATGATTACCAGATTTTATTTAGGAGACGCCATTCCAGTACTGATCAGCAAAATTGTCTGTCAGAATTTGGGACCATAGATAGAGGTTTTTGTAATATTTGGAGGGGCTCATAGGAAAATAAGAGCAGCCATACTAACTCAGATCATCTTCCATCTTACCCAGTATCCTGTCTCTGACAGTCGCAAGGGAATTAGGGGAGAGTGTACACAACAGGGCAATCTGGAGAATTTTGCCTCTGGTTTCCACTCCTGGCTTCTCATAGAGATTTAGGACACCTTGAGTATGGGGTTGCATCTCTGACCATTTTGGCGTTTGACTATGGGGTTGCATCTCTGACCATTTCCATGTCCTTATCTAGTTTTGTTTTTGACTCCAATTATACTTTTGGCCATCACAACATCCCATGACAAAGAGTTCTACAGATTAGTTGTACATTGCGTAAAAAGTACTTCATGTTGTTTATACTAAACTGCTTCCTATTTGATCAGGTGGCCCATTTTTGTTCTTTTTGTATTGTGTGAATGAGCAAATGACATGTCTCTACTGACATTTTCCACACCATTCATGATTTTACAGACCTCTATCGTGCCCCTCCTTAGCCTCTTTGCTCAACTGAACAGCCCTAATCTTTTTAGTCTTTCTTTATATGGAAGCTGTTTCAAACCCTTGATCATCTTTGTTGACCTCATCTGAACTATTTTCAGTTCCATTATATCTTTTTTTTTAACTTGTGGAGATCAAAACTGAACACAGAATTCAAGGCATGGGATCATCTGTTTTATTTTATATTTCTTTCCTAATAGCTCCTAACATGCTATTAGCCTTTTTGACTGCTGCTGTTCATTGAACAGAGGTTTTCAGAGAATTATGCATGGCAATTCTGGGTGGCAACAGATAATTTAGAACCCATCATTGTATATGTATAGTTGCTATTTTTTTTACTAATATGCATTATTTTGTACTTATTAAAATTGAATTTCCTCTGCCATTTTGTTGCCCAGTCACCCCGTTTAGTGATATTCCCTTTGTGAATCTTTGCATTGTGCGTTGGACTTAACCATCTGGAGTAACTTAGCATCTGCAAACTTTGCCACCTCAAAGTTCACTCTCCTTTTCTAGATCGTTAATGAACATGTTGAACAATACTGGTCCCAGTACAGATCCTTCAGCATCCACACTATTCACATCTCTCCATTGTGAAAGCTATTTATTCCTATATTTTGGTTCCTCTCTTAACCAATTACTGATCTATGAGAGGACCTTTCCTCTTAGAACATAGCTACTTAGTTTCTTAATAACCTTTGTGAAAGAGCTATCAACAGCTTTCTGAAAGTCCAAGTACACCATATTTTGTGGATCACTCTTATCCAGATGCTTGTTGATGCCCTCCAAGAACTCCAATAGATTAATGAGGCATGATTTCCCTTTACAAAAGCCATGTTGATTCTTCCCCAACAAATATATTTATCTATGTGTCTGATAATTTTATTTTACTACAATTTCTATCAATTTTCTTGAAACTGAAGATAGGCTTACCAGCCTGTAACTGCCAGGATTTCCTCTGGAACATCTTTTGAAAATTGGTGTGGCATTTTATTAGGTACTTTCTAGTCATCTGTTACAGAGGCTGACTTCAGTTATAGGTTCATTACATACTACAGTTAATAATTTTTGCAGTTTCAAATATGATTTCCTTCAGAACTCTTGGATATATTCTGGTCCTGAGGACTTTTTACTGTTTACTTTATCAATTTTGTTCCAAACCCTCTTCTGTTGTCACATCACTGTGGGACAGTATTTCAGATTTGTCACCCACATCAGTGCTATTCCTTTTGGGTATCTCCTACACATCTTCTGCAGTGATGACCAAAGCAAATAGTTAATTTTGGTTCTCTGAAATGGCCATGTCTTTGAGTGCTCCTTTAGCACCTTTGTCATCTAGTAGCTCCTCTGCCTTTTGGCAAGCTTCCCTCTGCTGACATACATATTTACGCTCAGTTTGCATCTTTAGAAAAATGCTTCTTAAATTCTTTCTTTGCCTGCCTTATTATTATATTTTGTACTTGACAGACTTTGTGGTCCTTCTTTTTCCATTTTATGACAGTTGCCCAACCTGCTTATGAACTCCAGATTTTCCCAGAAGTTTAAACAAATAATAAACATTATCTTTACTAATAGTACCTAGAGACACTGAACTTGCTCTGGCATATATATGTACTATTTATAATTTTATAAGGGAATGCAACACCTTATGAACACTTAATGAAAAATGCGTAAGGCAATAGAAATTTGGGGTGAAATTAATTCATGTGCAGAGTACTAGCACAGACTTTGTGCTAGGTATTCCCTTTTTTGATAGACTTATATAGAACTTTCATGATGTATAGGCCTTGTTCTACCTTCTAACCAGGTGAATTTCACTCTTTGTTTATAACAACTGAAAGGATAAAAATGCAGAGTTATTTTCTTCTTATAATAAAGATAACTGTCCAACTTTCAAGAAATAGAATATTTTCAACTTGTGTTTCTGTCTAGTGAGTTGTCTTCATGACACACTGCAATCAAAATAAACATGTGTCACTATTCATTTCCTTCCTGAAAGAGATGGTTTATTCATTATTTATGATAAATATATTTGTATAATGAAGACAGATGTCCCTGGACAAACTTCATTTCACAGTATTTGCCAAAGCTAAGAACAACAGGAAGCTAATTTTTTAATAGGTCTAAGAGGATACTGTGTAACTATTAGCTTTCTAAAAAATACAGATTCTGTAGATACTGACTAGAATGACACAGCTTGATGAGCTGTCCTAGTAATTTTTTCAGTATTATATAAATCTCTTCTAATAAATATTTTTCTGGGTGACAATAGTTAGCACCAGAAATAGCAGACTACGGATGTTATGCCATGTTCAATTTAAGTATACTGGTTTCTCCCATTTATTAACATTCAAAAGAATAACGATTGCTGTTTGTAGAATGTGTAAATGCACTTTCCAATTATTTCTTCATTTCCTCCTCATCACTGAAGCAATCCTATGACTTGAATTTCATCATATCCTTCTATTAACAATAACATGCCTTCACAATCTTTCTTTGCTTATTTTTTTCGTTTAGTGGTAAACTTGTCTTGAAAAAGCCTAGCACAAATAAATTCCTTGCCATGAAGAACTTGCAGTCTAAATAAACCATTCAAAGACAAAATACTAGTGAGAATGTTGCAGCTTCACTGTTAAAACTATAACACAACCTATATGTTGTCCTTGGAATTATATAGTTTCAATATTTGATTTCACCAGTGTACATCGCTTGCTTATCTATGACAGTGTTACTGTAGTCAGTAAGAAATTTTAGATTTTCTTTTTATGGAACTTTTAATTTGTTGATCTGAAAGAACTTTGCAAAGGATGGTAAGTATAATCTACATTTGCAAATGGAATAGAAATGAAGTGACTTGCATAGAGTCAAGCAGTAGATTGCTAGCAGGGGGGTATTAAAAGTCAGTTGAACGCCCAATTTACTGAACTCCATAGCTTCTTGCAAGTGACCATTTCATGCAAAAAAGAGCACCCGCCACTCCAGACCAAGAACAAAAAGATCATTGCACATGTTTTTCTTCTTGTTCCATTCAGCTTTATGCAGGAGGATCAGTTCAGTTCTTCTATGTGTTGTTTATTCTGTACCAATGAAGTGTCTCTAGCATAGGACATATTTTGTCCTCAGATGAATATCCACAGTTCCTGATAGTGTTTAGTAAATGTCAGAAATCAGGTCTTTTTGACTAATCAGGGATTATCCCACACCTTCCCCTCATTTTTAATCTAATATTTTCAATGGCAGAGATTCAATATATTGGAGCAGTTTAAAACCAAATGTAAGATAGTCACTGAATAGCCTTATCCAAAGCCCAGTGAAGAGAAAGATTTCCATTTCTAGTAGTGACCTTCAGATCAGGTACATTACTAATCCTGGAAAGTTCCTCTGAATGCAATCTGTGGCAGTTACTACGCATTGCAATGGAAAATACAGCTGTAAATTATTATTCATTTGAAGCTACCAATTTGAAATCCTAGTCCCATCATTTGTATGAGTAATCCTTAAAGGTGATCTTCCCATCTGATTATGTTGGAAAAGTACCAAGGAGCAATCTGTGAGCAACCACTCTAGCATGTTCTGTTCAATTCAATTTATCCAATACTGGCCTGCATCCCCCTGCCCATCATTTAATCTATCTGTGTAAGGTAATTATGCCTGGGTCTTGTCAAATGTCAGTTTATTAGATCCTGAATCATTAAAGTGAACAAAGATGAGAGTGAAAAAAAGACCAAATAATGATACAAAGGTGTTTAACTGCTGTCCTTCTAGGTACTGTTGCTGGAGTGAAAGAAACCGTGTATCATATGAAAATGGTCCTTTGTTAAAAATACAAAATATTTATAGGTAAACTAATAACTCATTATTATATAATATAATTAAGTAGGTGTCTTTTTGTTTTGTTTTGCTTTGTGTTTTAATAAGATATTAAGGGTAATAAAATTTTTAATATTATGCTAATATAATGGGCAAAAGAAAAACCTAGCTTCAGTGTTAATAAAACATCTTAAACCAGGTGACACATCTGAAGACTATGTAAATGGATTTAATGGATGAGGGCAATTTCCTAAGGCATAAAGAACTGAAGTGGACACCATTATAGGTTGTGGAGTGGATACTCCAAAAGTATAACAGAAGTAGTAAACTGTGTGATAGAAGTCTCCAAAGAATTGTGCTGACCCAGAAAACACTAGATTTAGGAATCCAAGCTGTGCTAAGTTTACAATGAACCTTGAAGTCTCAACAAAAAGATCTAACAGAATATGCAGCATGAACAACTAATGATGTTATCACGAAGGCATATTACCAAAAACAAACAGGTAACTCTTCAGATAAAGGCATTCTAGTGATGACCTTGTTTTTTTTTCCTGCAAAATAGAGGTCTGTGTTCTTCTTGTCCAGGCTTCTCAAGTCTATAGGTTGAACTACATGCAGGTTGGAATACTTGGCTGGGAACACTTACAATGATGGATATATGGGATGAGAATAAGAGGTCAGAACTTTTATCTGTGGAGATACTAGGAGGAAGCAGCGACCCTAACATTTAATGGGTATCGCTCAGGTGGCTCTATAACATAATTCTAAGACTTCAGCTTAACTGAATGTTAGAGATAAATTACATCTTACAGAAAGGTCTTTGCAGTGCATTTATTTATAAAAGCTGAACATTTTAATCTATAACATCTATCTACACACATCTGTCTACTGCCTAAGAAGCAATAGCCTTTACCTCTTAACACGTGCTAAACTTTTTATGCCTTGTTTACACTAGATTATTAGAATAGGTTATTCATTCTAACACACATTTTATACTAGTCTAAACAAGGTTTCAGTGAAAAGGGGAAGACTAAAGAAATAATTTCCCTGTAAATATAGTTACATGCAATTATTTGTTACATTATTGTAGTGCAAATGAAGGCAATCAGTAGTGTATTAAACAAAACATTGTTAGTGTCATAAGGGGTGTAGTAATGAACTGGGATACAGTGAATATGAGGCTTATCTTTCAGTGTTTGATGCTGCAGGGTGCTAAGTACTTTGACCCTACTCCAGGAAAAAACTCAAGCACATACTGAACACAAAGTCCCATTAATACCTGAGCAATTCCATGTGCTAGAGTGCTTTATTGGATCAAATTGCTTTGAGCCCTAAAAGGGAAATTTAATGATGAAAGCAGAGGTCACTACTTTGTGACCAAATCTCTGCTTTATCACTGATTTTCCTACATAGCATTTAACAAAAGCATAAAATACCTATTTTTTGGACTCTATGTACCCTTCCAGCTCATTAAGAACAGAATTCATAAAAACACATTCATGAAATATTGTATAGCCTACACAGAGGGAATGCAGCCTCAACAAATGAAATAAAAAGGCAAACAAGAGAAGCATTTTAACTGCCAGGATTAAAAAAGAGCAAAATATTTAGTCCAAGTACAAATGTGGTGAAAAGACGCAACTTGACTGGATTCAGTAGGACATCTGTACTTTGCTAGATTTAAATTTTCCCATATCTTATTTTCCCATATCTTATTATCAAATAACCAACGTACAGTTAAGTACCAAAATCTACAATAATATTAAATAGAAAATATTGTTATTATCTATATGAAAGAGGCATATGGCCTCATCTGTATTGTCTTTCTCTGCAGTGTTGGGAATTGCTACTAGTAGCCCAGACTTGATGGACCAGTGATCTGATGTTTAATGGCAAATAATATTGTTGTTTTTTATTAAAGTTGCTATTTGTATTGATTTCAAAACCCAAAGGGACCTTTTTAATCTTCTGCTCTGACCTCCTGTATTATACAGGCCATAGAATGTCTCCAAAAAATTTTTTCTAATAGAAAAAAAATCAATCTTGATTCTAAAAGTTAAATGATGGAGAACTCACTATGCTTCTTGGCAAATTTTTCCAGTTGGTAATTACCTTCATGTTAAAAATGTGTGCCTCATCTGCAGTATACGTCCAGCCATTCATTATTCATAATGACGACCTTCTTAAGTTTTAACACTTTATGCATTTTCCCTCATTTTATGTAGTGTATTTTTTTAATTTCCACTAGGCATGCCGATTGGCTTGGTTTGTTCATATTGCCTGCTGGCAATATTACCCTCCTCCCCCTCCACCCGTGAAAATGGGATTTAGCTGTCTACATCACTTCAGTCTTGAAACATTGAATATGAAATTTTAGCTCTAAATTCAATAATATTACCTTTAAAAATCTGGGTCTTGATGCATCTCAAGAGGAGTGTGGTGCACAGGTGTTACTACTTGTGAGGTAAACCATTACTCATCATAAGTAAGGGTCCTGGAATCTGCCCCCCAAAAGTCCTGCCTCCTATGGTACGTGGCCTTATTCAACCAAGACTTTCAAAGTTCACATCACTCTCTTGTCAGCCTAGTTTCATTCTAGTGCTTTAGAAAGATGGAGAGAGAAAGATTAGCTGAGCTAATAGTCTTCCTTGTCTTTATATTTCATGATAAAGAACAGAAGAATATTCTTGAATGGAGAGCTAAAATTTCATACTGCATACCTGTTGTATAAATCATATCAAAATGCCACAACTGATTAATCTGAAAGTGAAAATGTTTCCTGCAGGCAGTCAAACTGGCCTAGAACTATATATTTGACTGCTGTGTCATGTATGCTGATATTTCACATTAAGAACTGTACCACATTGACACAGAAGTAATCTATCTTCAATGACATATATTAATAATACCCATCTGAACCTGCTTATAGTAGTGATACACTTTGCACCCTCTTTGTAACATTCATTTTACAAGGAAGAAAATATCCTCCATGCTATGATGCATTGTGAAGGGTATGCCATGCTATTCATAAATATAACAGTCTTGATAGTGTATGGTCCCTTGGGGCCTGCAAGTGAAGTAGGGGAGAAGAAGCCTCTCTACTTTTTATTTTTCCCCTTGTCACAGATCTACTTAGGATCTCCCTGTTTGCTGTGAGTGGAATCCTAGCCACTCTACATCCCTGAGTGTTTTAAGCCTCTGGAACCAGACTGGAGGCCAGCTACTGCACCAGACTTAGGGTGATTGGGCACACACGTGGAGTGCAGACTCCTTGAGAGCTGGAATTCACAGTCCTGCAGCCTAACCCCTGGACTCAGTGCTGACCCTGCAGCTTCCCCAGTCATTTAAAAACATCATATCTGAAAATGACTGCAAACTGTAGCCTGCAGTTTAACTCTTTCAGGAGGTCCATGAAAGCACTTAAAACAGAGAACTACTTTGCCACAGTCTAACACTATTGCTGTTTTACTTCATCATATTAATCACAAGAGAATACAGTGCAAACAGAACACAACAAACACCCTAACTACAATGTCCTTTACTAGCTCCCTCTTCCCTTGGGAGACCAACTGTGTTCAGGAAGGTACATAAGTAGTGCCTCCTACCTCAGACAGGCCCCTACAGGTTGGTTTGCTTCTTCCTCATGGAGTTATCTTCCTCAGTTTGCCTTTCTTCTGTCTAGCATTTCCCATTCCAGTGTTTCTCTTCCGATACCTTCTGTGAGGATCTGTGTCTGTTTAGAGACACCCTTTCCCAAATCTGGCTTTCTCTGGTAAATTTTTGGCAACTTTCTACTACCCCAATACCTGCACCAGACTCCCCCCAGGTAGAGAAATGGGACAAACTGGTTTCCCTGAGAATGCAGTTGCTTGTTAGCATAACAAGACTCATAGATTCCAGGGCCAGAAGGGATCATTTTGATCATCTAGTCCAGGGGTACCCAAACTTGTTCCGCAGCTTGTGCAGGGTAAGCCCCTGCCTGGTCACAAGATGCTTTGTTTAACGGAGTGTCCATGGGTTCAGCCACTCACAGCTCTCAGTGGCCACAGTTTGTCATTTCCACCAATGGGAGCTGTGGGAAGCAGCGCAGGCAAGGCCACCGCTTCCTACAGCTCCCATTGGTTGGGAATGGCAAACCACGGCAAGTGGAAGCTTCAAGCGGCCAAACATACGGACACTCTGGTAAACAAAGCATCTTGCGGCCAGGCAGGGGATTACCCTGTGCAAGCTGCGAAACAAGTTTGGGAACCCCTGATCTAGTCTAACCACATGTACAACACAGGTGCTAGAACTTCCCTAAAATAATTGTTAGAGCATATGTTTTCAGAAAACATCCAATCTTGATTTTTAAAAAAAGTCAGAGATAGAGAATCTACCACAACCCTTAGTAAACTGTTTCATTAGTTAATTACTCTCACTGTTAAATATTTACACTGTGTTTTCAGTCTGACCTTGTCCAGCTTCAAATTCCAGCCACTGAATCAAAATGCATGGAGATATACCTATCTCATAGACCTTGAAAGGTCATTGAGTCCAGTCCCCTGCCTATAGTAGCAGGAACAAGTAATGTCTCCTGACAGATTTTTTGCTGCAGATCCCTAAATGGCCCCCTCAAGGATGGAACTTGCAACTGTAGGTTTAGCAGGCCAATGCACAAACCACTGAGCTATCCTTTTCCCCTTTATCCCTAACCATGTTATACTTTTCCTTTCTAAACTGACAAGCTCATTATCAAATATTTGTTCCTCATATAGTAATCTATATGCCACCCCTTAACTTTCTCTTTGTTAAACTAAATAAACTAAGCTCCTTTAGTCTTTCTCTAAGACATGTTTTCTAATGCTTTAATCATTCCTGTGGCTCTTCTCTGAACCCTCTCCAATGTAGTAACATCCTTCTTAGTCAAATCACAGTTGTTTAAGTATCTTCCTATTGTCCTCAGTCTGGGGAAGACATATTTTTCAGGCTGGTAGGACATGGTAATACATACATAGTGAGGCATTAATTACATATCAATTTTCATAATAACATTTCATAATATCAACCAAAATTCATATGTTGTACAAAAAGATCCCCAAATTGTGCTCTCCCAAAATGCACTTTTGCCCTTCACTTGTACCATTGTAAAAGCTGAGCACAGTAGAAGGGTTAATTTTTTTGGCTACAACTGAAATGGAATGGTCAAGAACTGGGTAATTGTGCTGGTGCTATTCTTCTGCACTGGTCAGGAGTCACAGCTAGCAGGAGGGAGTCCATGCTCCACCCTTTTTAAAGGCGGAGCCACAGCTGTGCTTCCTCACAAGTTCTAGGAAGCATTGTGCCTGTGTCTGTCTCCCAGAGTTCCTGAGAAGGGTGATGGGGTGAGAAGACTTGATGTCACACTTCTATTCAGTGTATGTTTTATAGTCATCTGTGACCACCCTGGATAATTAAGTAGGAAATTCAAGTAACTCTAGTTGCAAATACAGGCTAGAATTTAGGGGTTTGGGTCTATGGTATTAATTCAAGTATCTTGCTTCTAGGATGATCAATACTTAATGCTTGAAAGGAAAACAGAATATTCTTCACATGTGAATGGATTGGACAAAAAGAGAAAACACCACAAAATTGATGGGATTGTATGGATGGATTAATATTAGAGACAAAAATAACTAATTTTATTGTGAAAAAAATTACTCTATGGAACACAAACTGTGTCCCGTTGCCTACTGTTTTTTGTTTGTTTGTTTGTTTTTAAATTTTCTTTTTCAGTTGTAGTCATCAACATTTTCCATTTATCCAAAGAGAAGTAAAGTTCTGTGAGATTCAGTTCCAGCCACTGAGATGTTTTTAAGCTACAGATGCTGATTATTTAATCATTAGGAGAGAATTTAATGGACATAGAATTAAAATAAGCTGGTAAAAGTGATGGCAAAATTGACAGACTATGACTGCCGACCTTAGGAGTCATTCTAGAGTACTCTGGTCAGGGATAATCTTTGGATCATGAGCAATGCCATTTGTGGGAGGAGGTCAGATAGAGTTACACTGTATGATTTCTTTCACACCCATGGATTTTTGACCACAATCCCTGGGTCGAAGGAATTCAGAGGTGTTAGAGCCAATTTTCCTTCAGTTCTGGCAGTCAAAGGGAAAACATTGCTCCCTCAAATCTGGAGTTATTTCCATGTATCGTTGACAGGGATGTGAAACAAAATGGGGTATATTTTTACTTTAAGTTATTGGTTTGTTAATTATGTTTGTGCGGATTGTTATGTTGCATAGTTTTTTGAATGAACTGACAACCAAAAAAAGAAAAAAAAAAGAAAAATCAGACTGCACCTACAGTCCGGAACAAGGAGATAGTGGTTATTTTATTTTTAATATAATTAAATCAGCACAAAATATTTTCAAAAGGCCTGTGTTAGTTTGAGTAGCATTAATCCGCAGCTTGATTGAAGGACATGCATCACTTTACATTTTTAAAAAATATATATGCTAGTAGACATTTAGCCAATAACACTTTTATGTATAATTACTAATTAATCGATGATGGACAATCTGGTTCACATATCTCTCATGTAACTCCAGTAGGGTCAACAGCTCTAGCTGCTGAATTCTCTGTATATTGAAACAATTTAAGAAATAATACAAATCTATCACCTTCTTGAATGCAGATGTCAGAGCTCAGTGCCCATGTACCATAACCAGAGGCTAGCTACAGTGGTTAGATATTGTGAACTATTCTCCACAAGTTGAGCTGTGCACTCTTTTACTCCATGTTACCATCTGCAGTGTTGCCCCACAGTCACAGCACGGAGAGATACCAGGCCAATCCAGTGCATAGTTGCAGTAACTCTGAATGAGCCAGAGAGCAGGCTCTAGCACCTGATATGGGATATTTCATCAAGTAGACATAGGCATGAGCAGCAATAGACTCCTAAATTTACTTAATGTGTAAGACTCTTTTCCACTGATGCTTCCATTCTAAAACATGGAGTTTTCAGTACCCTGGCAGCACCGATCATTTCTGCATGATAAACGACCAGTAGCATTCTTGCTCAGGGGTTCATCAGCTGCCATAGTAAAGAGATGGTGGGAGATCACATGTGATGTAACACCCCACCCTGTAGGAACACCCTGTGTTTCTTCCCCCTGAATACAAGCAGATCTTCAGGTTGGAACTCCATGTAGTTTTGTATCTTAAAATAGAGCATTGTTCAACCAGTTATGTAATAGGTTGGCTTCAACTGTCACAGCTCTCCAGGCAGACCTAATATTAATGGCATCATATCAAAGGCCTGATGGCGCTATATATACTAAACAAACCTAGAAGAGACCAAAGCATGAGTAAGTCTCAACATCCTACTTTGTAAGCTCATAGTAATTCAAAACAAGGAAATATCAAAATTCTAACATCTCAGACAATGAACTAATTTCCTTCTAAAGAGTCAAAAATTATTTTGTCCCTTTCTTATTTAGTTACTACTGCTTATTCACATAACAAAATAGAATGGGAAAGGGAGAACTGATGCAAAAAGCCTGGGATAGATTAAATCCTAGATTGAAGGGATGATTTTGAAATTTTGGAGTGCTAACAGCAAAGCAGAAACCTTAAGTTTCTGAGGTTTCCAGAGCGAACCAAAAGTCTTGACACCCTCTTGTTCATGGATTTTTTTTTATCCATAGATCAGTAACATAACTTGACAGAAATATAATCTACATCAATAAATCATATAGGATTCCCACAATGAGTCCATCAGTGAGTAACAATGTAGGAGGCTCTATGATTTTGATCTCGGCAGACACCTGGGACACTGCTAGAGTGCTGCAGACAGTGAGGAAAAAGGAAGAGGTTATGTCTAAGGGCATGGAGACATTATCCTTTATTGATGTAGGTGTCATCCCTCAGTTAAAAGAAAGAATTGAATGAGAATTAAAAGACTTCCCTGAAAGGAGAGGTTATGGTCACACTGCCCTAACCTGAAGAACTGAGGGTAACTTTTAATATCTGCACACTGTCTGAGTAACATGGCACAGCAAATAGGCTTTCATATATGTCTGTGAAGAATAATGCCAGGGAAGACACTGAAAGTAAAGATTGTGGAAATTGAACCTAATGTTGGTTGGGCATGCTTGCATCTCTAGCTTTCTATGGTCTACAAACTTAACACTCTCTCATAACTTTTGTTAAGACTATCCCGCTAAGTTTAAAATCAATTCAAACTGAAACATGAGGGTAAAGGGCATGCTTTAAATTTACAATATCTGCTTTGATAACTGTGAAAATTTAAAGGGAGGATGAGAATTGCTTTGCTGGAGTGTCTCCTTGTTTTGAGATATATCATACTGGAACTAGAAAGATTTGTTTTCTTTTCCTCTTAAACATTCTGAAGTGAAAATATTAAAAGTGAGAAGTATATTATAAGATGTAATAGTATTCTCTAATCACAATATTAGCTGAACAAATAGTATTACACCATTTAAAAAATGTTAAAAAAATGGATCTGATCTTTTCTCATATATACTACTGTAACCAGAAGTAACTCCAGTGTAGATGGTCATTATTTTCCTCTTAGTCTTCTCTATGACAAACTAATGTATATAATATTTACACCATCTTTTAAAATCTTTCCTCATAAAGCATTATCTGCACTTTTCTAATTCTTCTTGCTTTTCTTAGAATTTTTTCTAATTTATCTGTCTTTCAGGTAATAAACGGATTAGAATTGAACCAAATATTCCATTTTGTAGGCATGGGATAGATTTTGTCTTATGTGTCATTTTGTCTCATGATGCTTCTGCAAATGTAGCCCAAACATCATTTGCATTACTTTGGGGGCAAAAAAATGCTGCAAACTCATGTCTAATTTGCTGTCCACTCTCACTCCTGCATCTTTCAGCATTGCTGCTTTTCATGTTTCTTCTCCTTTTCACTGAGTATCAATGTTTTGGGATTACTTCTCCAGTTTGAATCCCATTTTGTAATTTTTCACACCATTTAACTTTTCTGTCCATGGTTATAGACTCTTTAGACCTAATTGTGAGATTTCTCTATCCAAACATAACATCTCACCTTTTGGTACTTCACCAGGTCCAGATATCACCAACCAAACTGATACTTTGTCAATTAGCATTCCTTTTTTGTTTCCTCAACCCATTTTGACTCCAATAATTGTTCATATCAAACTGATTTTAATTAAATTTAAGTGTAATAATTGAACTCTGATAAGGTATTTAAAGACAACAAGGAGAATCATCATTTTTCATGGGTCCATCCAGCTTAAAAGGCAATGAACAGATTGCTGACTTGCTATTCTAAAAAAATATATATCTTTTCTTTGTGAGTAAAACACAAGTAGGCAGTTTATAGATTAATTATCTTTATGCTCCTGCTGATAACATCTTTTTAAAAATGATAAAGAAAAAGGAAAAATCCAAAGCCACCATTATTTATTAAAAAAAAAAGAAAAACAAACTATTTCCGAGTCCAAGATACCATCACAATTATTTTTTTCCTTTAAGATGCAAGAAAAATGACATCACATTTCCCAATTCTTTCACATTCTATACAGCAGCATAAAGACCACTCTCTCTAGAATTTTTTAATATACAATGTTTAAATATAACTAATTTGTTCATTAGTGTCACTATAATAAACTTTCCAATTTTGACTTATTTTAACATTTCTTTCTTTCAAGGTGGTAAATAGATGCACAAAACACACAAAAAATTCCAAATTCCATTTTTCCTGAATATTTCAGTTAACTGTAGAACTACTTCTAAATATTTTATTAATTTTATCTCCATAATATTTATTTTAGTTCGATTTGTTAAAATGTGAATCTGATTGATTAGATTTCTACATTTTTTATGAAAGGCACAAAAATGGATCAATAACAATTGCTATATTTTTAGATCGATGGCAAGAAATGGCCCACTATAACTTTGTACTTGCATCCATTATACAATAGTAGGTTTTAGTGAATGAGATACGTTTTCTGAAAATTCTAGAGTGTGACAACTAGAGGATGGTTGAATTGTCATGAATAAAGTATCAGGTTAATAAAGTAAGATCTTTCACCTCAGGTTTATGAAGCAGTGTGTGCGTGTGTGTGTGAGAGAGAGAGAGAGAGAGAAAGAGAGAGAGAGAGAGAGAGAGAAGTAATATGGAGGCAAGTTTACCTTAGACAAAAGAATATAGATTTACTTGTCTGGATCAAGCTTTTTAAATAGTAGACAATGAAAGTACATTTACATATGGGATAAACCAAGCAATCAAGCTACCAAGAAGTAGATGAAGCTGCTTTTTGAGTATACAGAGCAGGAGGATGGACATAGGAGTTTGAACCACTATGGATTTCAAAAAAATAATCAAAATCCTGCCTTAATCTTTCAAATGTTTTCATAAATACCAACCTAGCAATCATTTAAATACTTGCAATAATTTGAATGGTGTGATTCCACAAATTAGTGGAGCAAATTTGCCATATTTTCACAAATATTCATGAATCCCTTTTTCTAGAATTCTGTCATCAATTTTCAATGCTTTTCAGTCCAACAAGAGCTATCTAGAATAATTAGATATCTAGATGTCTAGAATAATTTATTATTATGGAGACTATTAAAACTGCTTTGAAAGTAATTGAATATAGACTAGTATAAAGGCAGAAAAAATTGTACCTAGTCCCTAATTTTTCAATTGAAGTAACATTCCATTTGGGTCTCTAAACCATGTTTTTTGTACTACTTTTAATGAGAAGATATCTGATGGAAAAAAATGTCAACAAGAATAATTTCACCAATGATGTGCACTAATAAGTCAGAATCCTAGGAAGCTCCTTAGGGAAATTATCACATGACAAACTACCTTAAACTTGAAAATGAGGCTGGATATTTCAAAACAGCATGTGTTTTATGGGTATCCATTGGCCAATTATTCTGCTGGATGTTTCAAACATATGGCCATTTCAGCTAGTTGTAATCAAATGAATGTCTTCATATTACATGTTCATCAAGACTAGCGCTGAAAGGAGTATTAAATATTTTTCTTTGAATAGGACAAGAATTATTTTTATTCAGTTGCACAGAGTATGTAGAGAAAATGATACATCCCCCAGAAAGATAATAATAAAAGTAAGCCAAATATAGAGTCCTAGTAGTTATTGATACGTGCTCCTTATATTAATTGTAGAAATGTGATTTTTAAAGCTGTTATATAATGTTAAACTTAGAGGGTAAAAATTTAATATTTGAAGTTTAATCCACTGTCAGTAGTCATTAAGTAAGTTTATAAAGGGGAAAAGAATATTTGAAAGGTACAATTCCAGTTTCATTAAACAAATATCAGTGCTTTTTAAAACATCAAGATATGGTGGTTATCACATCTCCCTTTTAGGAGATCAGGCTCTAATTCCAACTCAAACCCACATCATGGAGGCACACTTTAATAACCCATTTCCTTCTTAGGAAAGATGCAGCATAATTTGTTATGCCCTAATTTAACTATGTCTAAATTTCCTAGACAAATAGCTTGCTTGATGATTATGGGCCATATCCAAAGTCCTGTGAATCAATGAAAAGACACTCCATGATTTTAGTAGGCTTTGGATCAGACTGCACCTGCCTTGAGTTTACAAATGCATTACCTGTTGCAATAATAGAGAGTGCATCATAGTTACTCTTATGCATGTAAATTGATCTTTGTTTGGTTCAAGGGAAATGAAATCACTTCAATAAACTTTCAATGTTCTTCCCACAAGACTTTTTTTTGTAATATGGCAACATACATTTACTATTAACAATGCGTTTTTTAAATGTGGTTTATATTAGGACAACAAAGGCATTTACTGCAGGTGGAGCTGAAGTATATTTTTAAACTCATGAAATCAAGTATATGCTTGTTTTGTTTTTACGATAGAAGAAAAAATGTGAGCCAGATAATGAATGTTCTAAAACAATAGCAATTCAGCCAGAGGCAGCTAGGTCTCTGGAGAACAAGAAATTGTGTTGACCATGATTATTGCACAGAAGTCCCTGTTTTTTGATGCTTGCATAGTGTAGATCTGGGAGGAGTCCATGCTACCTTCTTTAAAGGTATAAAAGGCTAATCTGACCATGCTCTCCACAGACCTAAGAGGAATATCTTGGAGTCTGAAGCTTTGGAGGCTGTTAAAGTTCTGTGGATACAGTCCACATTTAGCCTTATAAAAGCTCACAAAACTCCAGAGTGCATTCCAGAACCCAGCATTCCAATACCTCTGAAGAGTCTAAAGTATAATTAATATGAGTTAATTAGTTTAGTTGAACAAGTAGTATACATTTTAGACTAATATGTAAGCAAGTAGGAAAATGTCATGTGTTTTTTGACTATTTAAACATTAAGTGCTTTCCCTCATCTATGCGTCTTAAGATGAGTATGAGGGAATATGGATAAATTGTTGTAACATCATATTTGTAATTTAATATTAATATAGGGCTAAATCCACAAAGGGACTTTGGCACCTGCCACTTTAGGCACAGAAATCCAAAATATAGATTCTCAAAATGCCCACTTACTTTCCATCTAATCCTGTGGGTGCCTACATTCTCTAGACACGTACATTTCCTTCCTTAGAGGTTTTTAAGGTCAGGCTTGACAAAGGCCTGTCTTGGATGATTTAGTTGGGGATTGGTCCTGCTTTGAGTAGGAGGTTGGACTAGATGGCCTCCTGAGGTCCCTCCCAACCCTGATATTATATGATTTCTACTGATGAGTACGCACAAAGCCCCCTGAGTACCTACCTCTTTCTTAAGTGCCAACAGAATGCTCAAAATACGTATTTCTCCACCTACTTGCCAGAAGGGCCCAACACAAAACACAGGAGGTTGTGATGCTGCTACCCTTATGCCCTATAGCCAGAGCACATACCCAGGAAGTGGGAAACCCAGAATTAAATCTTCAGTGAGCCTGATATGGTGCAGGGATTTGAACTCCACTCTCCCACTTTTCCCATAAGTGTCCTAACTGCTAGACTACAGCATATTCTGGAGTGGGTATGTAAATTAATCTGATTCCAAACTCTTATAATATGGGATTGGAGAGGCCTTCACGATATGCACCTATTATTAATTAGTGTGTTTGGACTGAACCCTAAGTCTACATATCTATAAACTTTCTTTAGTAGAAACAAGGAGGCAGATTCCCAGACCTTGTTCATTCATTATAAGGTTGAGAATAAGGTTAGACTGTAACTGAATTATAGCTCTCTCTGAGAGGATAAATTCATGTCATATTTTTATTTATCCTGAGTTCATCAATTCTTAGGAGATCATGTTCTGACACTGGGACTGACCAACACAGGGCAAGGAATGAAGCCTGTTCGGCAGTGAGTTTTCTAATTTTTCAAATGAAATTGTCTAGGAAGTTGACTAGGAAAGCTTAGCAGTCAGACCATCTCCTGTTGGTGTAGCCCTGATATAAGGGAGGATGTAGCATATGTGCTAGTCTTCTTCTACCAGCTCATCCGCAATTCACTGGGTGAGGGGATCCTTACCTTACCCATTCTCCGATGCTCCTCGCCCCAGACTCTTGAAGAAAGAGTAACTGATTCCACCCCCGAAAAAATCATGACTTGTTCCTGGGATAGCTTCCTCTCTGCCAAATACCTCTTATTTCCAAGGTCTCTGAATATACCAAAACATCCAAAAATCTTAAAGGGCCATTTGAGATAATGGCACCTACGCATCGCTATAGTTAAAGGGCAGACTATGCTGTAACAGTGTGTCTGCTCCATAATAAAATATTTTCCCCAATAAAGGCTCCAGATTGAAACTGGATGATGCCCAACATATATGCAACCTTGGCCACTGACACTCAATAGTTTTGCATAACATAAGGAAATAATAAACACTCAATGAACAACAAATTTCATAAATAAAACACCCTAAACTGTAAAGGACTATTTTTGTCTTCAAATTTTACTTGTGTCTACAGAGTACATGGGAACCTTTGAATAATTACATATAAAACCCAAAACAGGGCTGCCTTCATCCATGGAAACAATTGTATATATTTACATATATCATTAGAATAATTGACCTATGTATCAATGGGCTGCCAGCTGCAACAGTATGTTTACAACAATTTTCTTTTGAAATAGCTTATTTCTGTTAGCAGGGGGTTGTTCTTATTTTAACCAACATTTTGACTTTTATAAATATTGTGAAGGCAGGTTATCCTTTAAAGCTCCCTGCATTTAATATGCAGTCAAGTTTTGGCTCAAAATCTCAGAAAACCTTTCTACTTGTATGAAAATCTGAACTTCTCATCTATGCACCACAGAGTGAATAGGATACTGGTGTTGTCTGTCTTCTCTGTGTGGCCAGAAGAAAGAGGAACGGACAAGTTGCACTCTCATAAGTCAGTACAGAAGAAACCTAGGGAAAATGTATGATGTAGCTCTAGTATCTGCTGGATGTTTCAGCACCTTCAATAATTCTTAAACAGTTTCTATGGAAAGGGGTTCTCCTTGAATTGAGATTAATAATATTTGTTTTGTATAATGACCAAGATTTTAGGAATTAATCATAATTTCACAAGTAAAGAAAATGGAAAGAAATATTTGTGAAAAATTTAAAGCAATGATGTGGTATTTTGTTTTTGTTGTTGTTTGTCTGTTTGTTCTTTTTTGTAAAGTCAGGGTTTTTTTAAAGAACAATTTTGTGAAATTCAGATAGCTGCCAAACATTGTGGCAGTTATCTGAGCCTCTTTCATTGGCAAAGCAGGCTGGATCCTGCAGGAAAACAGGTTTTGTTAGATTTCCAGTAAGTGACTTCTGGATTAAATTGGTCAGAAATAAAAAAAAATTATTAAAGCTAATGTTAAAAAGTTATATAATGCATAGGTTGAGAAAAGAATGTTTGTCCATCTAGGTTTAGTGCTTAGATTATCCACAAATGGAAAGTTTGTTTTTAAAGTCATAAGATACATATAGTGCATAATCAACAATAACCCAAATTTAGGTGAATTAAATTAAGAATACAGTCCAGATATTCAGCACTGACCAACTCCACATTCTCTGAGAACTCGCTCATTACCGGGTTCTCATGCACTCAAGACTCTGATGTGAGATGATCCCTAATCCTACTAGGTGCTTGTAAAGAGGGTCAGTAGGTCCGCCAGGCCACTGGGGGGCGCTGGGGAGCTACTGCCTCTTTGAACAGCCTTGGTCACACTCCCAGTTACTGGGGAATTAGGGTTGGGAGGTGTGCTGTCCAGAGTCCGTGTCGCGCCCCTCAGGCAGGGGAGCAATGGCAAAGAGTCCGTGGCGCATCCCTCAGGCAGGGGAGTGCCGGCAAAGAGTCTGTGGTGCGCCCCTCAGCCAGGGAAGCGCTGGCAAGGGTTTATAGCACACCCCTCAGGCAGGGGAGCACTGGTAAGAGTCTATCGTGCACCCCT